>OW804098.1:127103778-127311098 GCA_942159475.1 Sthenelais limicola | reverse complement strand
CCAGACAAAGATCGAGGAAAGAGACACAGGAGGGAGTGGATAGAGAGGAAAAAGGAAAGAGCTCAGGGAAAGGTGAGAGAGAGAAAGGAGATACAGGGATGTCAGAGGGAGAGCGAGGAGAAGAAGGAGGTGAGAGAGGTAAGAGAGAATAGAGATGAGATGGAAGATAGAGGAGAGGAAGGAGAGAGACAGAAGAGAGGGGATAGAGGGGATAGAGGGGAGAGAAGGGAAGGGAGAGGAAAGAGCAGATGCTAAGAGAGGGGAGAGAGAGGGAGAGGGGAGGGAGAGGAGTGAGTGAGAAGATGAGAGAGGAGAGGAGAGAGGGAGTGGAGAGGGAGAGGAGAGGAGGGAGAGAGGAGAGCAAGAGGAGAGAGAGGAGACGGAGGAAAGGGAGGGCAGAGAGGCAAGAGAGAGACAGAAAAGAGTAGAGATAGGAGGAGTGGAAGCAGATAAATGTGAAAGAGGGAAAGCAATGAGAGCTGAGAGAGAAGAGTGAGGAATCAGGGAGAGAGGGGAGAGAGACGGAGAGAGGAGAGGAAGGAGAGAGGAGCGAATGAGATTCCTCCTTCTAAGGCCATAACTATCAATGGAATGCTTTGTTGTTTAATATGACATATATTGCTTGGATTTGTTTGAATTTCTGCCTTGAATCTAAACTGGTAGAATGTACTCATTAATACATTCAGGACAGTGGATCAGGCATAACTGCATTTTCAATAGAAAAATAAAAAATTTAGATGAAAAATCTGAATAGCTGAAAAACCTCAATCTGGCGATTTTCTAGTTTTAGTATGTAAATGCTGTGTTACTTACCTTACACACTGAGTGGGTAGTAATCTGTCCATGGTGTGCTCTATTACCTTCATTAGATGGGTCCCAGTGAGGTGGTTCAGACATGCATGCAGGTGTTCGGCTGTGAACGTGGTGCTTATTCCTGACTCTATCATAATGTCCTGCCACCAACTGTTGCTCTTCACAGATACATCCTCAGTGAATACATGGTCCAACTGTTCACAACACTTATCCAGGCTCTTGCTATCAGTCAGTGGTCCTGACATGAGAAGTTTATATAGTCCTCCATCATCCTGTCCACTGATCATAGTTTCTACCTCCTCCACAACATCATCACACAGTTTTCTCATGTCTCTGTACACTGTGTCCTGTGGCATATATTCCACCTCTGGTATACATAGCATAATAGCACGGGCCATCAAAGTCAGGAATTCAACTTTCTCCTTTTCCCTCATACCAACCTGATCATTTATGCATTGAAATAGTAATAATTGTACATTGCCCCAGTTCTTGTTTTGACAAAAGTACAGTACCAATAGAAGCCTTGTTTGAGGGGGCAGGGACATGACACCATTAACTGCCATGAACTCCCTGAAGCTCTCATGGAAAGCTTCATAACTGTCATGGTACTCACCACACATGTCTGGTGTCCTCTTTCTGATTAGTAACTTTGTTAGGGAGCTGTTGGGGTCTTGGTCAAACCTTCTGAGAACATCATTGGTAACCTTTTCATTACATAGCATAGTATACAAGAACATTAGATTGAACTTTTTCAAAATTTCTTCAGATACACTTTGTCCTTCACCTTTTGTTTTGGTTTCTCTATTTATCAAGGCTTTATATATCATTGCATACAGTTTGTGAGTTATTGTCTTTGCAATGTCCTCCATCTTGATCCACCCACTGCTTACACCAAAGCAGACAAGTGTTAATCTCATTGGATTCTTTAACAGTAATTGAATGTTATCATTTCTTGAGTTTTGGCGGAAATAATCAACAAGAGGAGAACAGTCATTTTTGTGTGCATACTTTGCTACAAACTCTAGACCCTGATTTACTGTGAAGCCTTTGATCTCCATGTGTCGATCAAATGCTTCTTTATCCACACCAGACAAATTATCTCGTGTGGAGACAAACACAACTACATTTTCCGTAGATTTACATTCTTCTATAAAATCCCTGACATTCTGAACTGTAGCCTGATCTTTAATCTCGTCCACTCCGTCCAGGAAGACGAATAGTTTCAACATTTTCCCATCTTTTACAGCTTGAAATAGTTCTTTGGAGAAGTTTCCATGGATGTTACTGGATATAGCTTTCCAAACGCCAGCTTTTGTCAGGTTCTTAGTTGCAATGAACACCATGAGGGACTTGTCAGGCTTGGACTTCTGCCTCTGTGTCCAGTCATGGATGATGCTGCGGGTGTAGGTGGATTTCCCAGAGCCCACGGGGCCAGACAGTAGAATAGTCCTGGGGGCTGGCTTGCCGTGGAACTCCTGGAACACTTCCTTCTTCTCTATGCGTATTGGTGGCCTACAATGTGAAGATATACCTAGTGAGACTACCCTGACATGTTTGAACTCTTTATCGCATGTCTCATTTGACTATTTAACATTTGATTTTACAGTGTGACTAATAAATACTTAATAAAGATAACCATATAAGTACATAATACTACATACAGTCCAAGACTTGCTGCAATGGTTAACTAACCACAGGTGTTATTGGATTATACATCACAATAGCACTAGCACAACAGCACTAGCACTATGATATCATGCTTTGTTCTAGATGTCTGACAACAGGACTTACTCAGCTCAACATTTGCTTTTAAACATGTGTGTATTTGGACCAGGCAGAGTAAAGGTTCAGAGTCATCTTTTATATAATAAATACACATCATATATGGACTTACGCCTTAGGGCCGGCGTGCTGGTCCATGTGGATAAAGACATCCACTAGGTTGGTGTTGATATCATAAATATCCTCCTTGAACAGATCTATGAGGGGACCCTCCAGTATTGTCTCATACTGCTGGCTGTGGTCCAGGATTCCTGCAACAGAGTTTACACACAGGATGTATAAGTAAATGTTCTCTAGCTGAGATCAATATTTTGTTGACAAGCTATTTTAGGTCTGTTCATTGGACTACCTTTTTGAATGCAAAATCAGTAGTCAGTAATCTCATGTAGGGTTCATTTTGCCATACTGTTTTGCAATAGCAAATTAAAGCATAGTTTTTGCCTGTTTTTTCTGCATCTGCACTGACTACATAAATGGAAGAAAAATTCTGCCTATTGCCACCTGAATTTCTGGTACACTCCTGGACACATCAGATTTTACTCTCCATTTAAGTAAAAAAAATCGCTATTTCTACTCGAAATATATCGCCAGGATGTTGAGATTCAGAAAGAATATAATTTTCTACCACCATATATGATATTCTATCAACAAATACATCTAAATAAGGAAGATATGAGGGAAACTGTACTGTTATCATTAAACAATTAATTTCAGCATTTCCCTGGAGTGTGGATGTGCTACAACACAGGATTGACTCCACTGACATAAATCTGATTGTCGTGCAAAACTGGGTTGTCTAATATGGTGTTTTAAGACATTAATAAATGAAATAATTGCCTATGTGGTGCTGAGTGTGGTGGTGCCGGGACAGAGCAGGTAGCCCTGCTCTGTCCCGGCGCTGCTAGCCAGTGACCCGGACCCCCAGTCTAGTCACCTGGTTCTCCGGGTGCGGCCGGTCGGGCTGGACTCGGGCTGGTTCTGTTCTCCTGCTGCAGGGAGGTCCTAACACCAGATGTTGTGCTGGGGTTTTGTTACTCTTATTTTAATATTTTACTGCTAGCTGTCATTTGTATTTCTTGTTATTTTCTCAAACATCATCTTTAACTTATGTTTATTTATTCATTTATAACCCTCTCTTCTGTGAAGTTGAGGCGTCATATCCTTTACTGTGGTTAAAGGACGTTCCCGGTTGAGAATAAAGCAACCCAAGCTAGCAAGGACTCAGAGATCAGTGTTGTCTTTTGTTGTTATTTGCCTTTAGTCGCAGAATAAGTGAATAGCAGACATTACATCTAACCCTATACACCAGCAGAAAGAGAAATGTCTAAGCATGAATTTAATACAAATCGTTTTTTCTAAAGTTGATTGAGTATTTAATACAAAATATGATTGAGAAAAGAAAGAAACACTATGGAAACATATAATTCATATCAAACAGGGACACCAATCCGCAGCGAGAGCACAATGACGCGCTCCGACCACATACACAAATAACCGATCAAACAATAGGATAACGAACCAAATAACACAAATGGAACGCTAAATTATACATCCAAACCTACCAAGAATACAATATCCACATTATCAAACTAAGGAAACTCCACAGATCATGGAAATATCACATTCAAAATCACCCATAGCTTCGCACCACAACAATCAAAGATGGCGGCATTGCTAACGCCGCAGGAACAACCACAACCACAACAGGTATGGAAAATGCCAACGAACCTAGGACACTATGTCAAACATCTCGCACAAAACAATCAAATAGGGAAAAATGAATGGCAGACCCTAATAAATAAGATCGTACAAGAGGTGAAAGAAAGTGTATTAAAGGAAATGAGTTCATACTATGGTATTGGGGCCCGAAACGCCGTACCTGTCAGTGCTAAGACAATGAGAATAACAAAGCTCGAAGACAGTGTCAAAGATGCACTTATAAAAACGGCTATACTAACAAGCAGAATCGGCTACACGCAAACTCAAGTCAACAACATGGTTAGAGACCAATCCGCGAAAGAACTAGACTTTAACCCATTTGCAACTGAATGTCACAAAGTGTGTGTGTCTAAAAAACGTTAGTGCATCGTTATGACTGACGTCATGTGACGACGTCATTGACGACGTCATGTCCTATAAAAACGGGAGGTGGTGACACCAGCCTTGCATAAAAATAACATTAATTTTTGTTTCTCATCTCCTGGATTTATTAATGCGTATATAGTGTTCAAACTACAGGCTTGCTTAGAGGACGATATAGGACTGAAGGCAGGCACTGGAAAAATCATTTCAAACGATTATATATAGCCAGAAATAAATGGCAAATCTTGCTGCATCTCGCTGCATGGAAACAATATCAAACAGCGTCATAAATGGCAGACAGCACGCACATGGGCATCAGAAGGAAAATCCTATTTATTCAATTTAAAATACAATGATTACGTTGATGTGATACCACAGGATACAAAGAGGCATTGGATATCTAAATTTGACAGCTTATTTTGTGAATATCAATGCAATATCTTCAATAATGAGACCTGAATAGATTACCATTATGAACTGAAGTCGTCTGCATTGTGACGTAATGTTTTCCCGCCATTTGTGTAATCTAATGAATACATGCTATTTTGTGTTGCCATGGCAATGGTATTATTTTAAAACAATATCTTTTATGATAAATGTAGTCAACATAGAAGATAATCCTGAAAGCAAATTTTGAATATGTAAAATAGAAAAAAAAATATAACTGTTTTTAGAATATAACATGCTCATAATGCCTGAAGGCATTATCCGTTTTTTCCCAGGGAATGCCTGAAGGCATTATTAGCATTTAATGGGTTAAATCTGAGTTAACCAGTTTTAGAACAAACATGACCAGCTATGCACTGGAAGAAGCACAAAGAGAATTAAATATAAATAAAATCAATACAAAATTCGAGGAACTGGCCAAACTACCAAACCGAGAAACGCAAGTACAAAGCAAGAAAACAAAGAAGGCGGGGTCTGGCATAACCCCACCCAAATCACAGACTACACAAGCACCGATGCATAACAACAACAAGGGACACGCCCCCCTCACCAAGAGGCCAAACCAACGCACAAATGGACAGCCCAGGAATAGGAACACCAACAACAGCAACAGTAGTAATACAAACTACCAGAGAAATCCAGAGATAAAAGATACCTATCTATTTCTGGAAGGAATACGGGAACCATGGTGCAATGAAAAAGGGGAAGTACCTCAACACATCACAAGTCGAGACCAAGCCCTATCCCACAATGAAAATGGACTTAACACAGCAATATTGGACATACTGAAATGCTCATACCCTTCCATCAGCGACAAGGATATAAAGACCGTATACAGAGTAGGGCAAGCAGAAGTAAACACCACAAGACAAGTCTTCGTAGACGTCCAACAAAAAGTCGCAATAATACGTGGATGGAAAGCAGTCAGGAATCAGGAGAAGCACAGCAACATCTGGCTAAATAAATTCCCACTGACTGGAGGTAGGAAGAACAAATTCTTACTCACAAATTGCTACACATTAGTCCAACATAACCACCCCGATGCAAGACTCGTGGGGAACCACATTGTTATTGATGGGGATACTTTCGGCATAGCTGACTTAGTGCACCTTCAGGAAGGATGCACTCCCACCGACGCGCAACAGTTAGAAGTAGGAAAGGAAGGGCTCGGCTTCCAAGGAGAAGCCCACTACTGTTCCAACTTCTACCCGGCCACCATTAACCACGATGGTAAAGATTACAAATCCGTGGAACATGCTTTCCAATCATTGAAGGCAAAGGCGGCCGGGTACACCGATCTCGCAGCAAAGATAGAACGTACTAGTGCACCGAATGTTGCAAAATGGATGGGAAAGTCGGTCAACACAAAGTGAGCCGTCGACTGGGATAAACAAGAGGAACCATTGCTAGAAACACTGGTTAGAGAAAAAATGGAACAACACCCATTAATAAAGGCCAAATTCCTCAAACTCAGCGCAAATAAATTTTATGAAATTACGGCATCAAGGAAGTGGGGAGCTGGTTTGTGGCTTCCGCCAGTCTCCATTACAAACAACAAGCGTAACACGCTCACACCAGAAGCCTGTATCGGTGAAAATAAGTTCGGCTTGATTCTCACAAAGCTATGAAAGGAACTAAGTAAATAACTACTTCTATAACTACGAACATGGCACATAGGCCAGATGCGTTGATTTTAGCTGACTCACGGGGAATCACCACTCAGGAAATCCTAAACACCACCCACCCAGAGCTGCGTAGCAAAACAGTGGCCATACGAGGTGGAGGTATTGAGGACCTAACCAACGTCGCCATACCAATCGTGAGACTGCGTAGACCAAGAATTGTGTACTTTACCGCCGATATCTGTAACATTACCAAAAGAAACAGAGCAGACCTTGGAAGACAGATAACCGTCCGGTACAACTCAACAGCCACCTTCGAGGAAGAGATCTCAAATACACTCACGCACGCAGCAGACAGGATCCGCAATGCTGTCATTATGGCGAACGAAACCCCAAAAGTTGGTTTTGCGTCAATTCCTGGCATCAACATTAACACCTACAACCAAAAGCTAGCAGAAAGCTGGGGAGACCAAGTTATGTACAAAAGTACTCCCTTCACCGTCCAGGAAACGCTAAATAATCTCATAATATCATATAATAACATAGTGGGATACCTCAACGCGAGAGAAAATCTACCAACCCCATGGATTGGAGAAATGATCCACCGTTGGAAATCGACGCGAAAATCCAAAACATCAGGCAAGCCAAAAATCATGCACTCCTATTCGAAACTTGGACCAGACGGCTGCCACTACACTGCAGAACTTCAAAATGCAGCAGTGGACCGCTTGCAGAGATGCATACACCGAGCCCTAGCTCCTACCCCAGCACAATAAAGAAGCTCATCACACCAACCCGGCGAGACAGAGGGACGGTGTTCGTTAGAATGCACCCAAAGTCTTGCTGGAGAGGTGAAAGGTAAAACTAATGCAAGAACAATCCATTTATTTACAGACTCTAAGTTCAAGCCCAAGCCCAAGCCCAAGAATCCAGAAATGGAAGTGTAGTCTAAAAGTATATATAAATAAGAGACCCACCGGGAAACAGGGGCCTGTGTTTGTTAAAATGCAACCCCAACCAATTAGTTAATAATATCCCGACACACAGGAAATAATCAATCAGTCAAGGAGGAATGAGTGAAGTGAAGGGATAACTCCCTTAATTAAATATATATATATGTATGCATTTGCATACACATCTATCGGTGATACCAAGAAAAAGGTATGATAGATCATTAAATATAAATATAAATAAAGGAAGAAAATACATGGAACCCATGGGGCCTGTGTTTGTCAAAATGCAACCCCAACCAACCACAAACCATTGACACTTCCATATGGATCTAAAAAGATCAACACCACTACCACCAAAAAAGAAACACCTTCCACCTATGACCAAGCTGTGACTATACAACTTTACCCATACTATCTCTTAGCATATATACGCACAAAATATGTGCCGATTAAATAAATAAATAAACCGCTATTTCATTATCTTAGATAACTCAAAAGAAACATTAATAGGACAATTATACAAAACCAGAGTAATAACTCAAACAAAAACTAAAAACAATGAACAATCACCCTTTAGATGGGAATAGTGAAAAAACATAGATAAAGTGTTTAATATAGATACTCATGTGTATAATATAAGAAAGGTTCCATCCGACAATTGATATATTTGTGTGTATATATACAATACAATACATATATACTATAATTCCTAGAAATCGTGATAGGGTACTGTTGTGTATATATTATATATATATATATAAATATATATATGTATATATATTGCATACACCTACTCTAGTATACAAAACAACACACTCCCAGACAATGCCTGAGAGTGAAGAAATCAACGCGGCAGAGCTCGGGGAGAAAAAAGGAGTAAAACTCATCTCCTGGAATATCAGGAGTATCCTCCTAAAGCTATGCCACGTAGAAGATTTCCTTGTAGAGACCAAGACAGATGTCTTGGCGATACAAGAAACCTGGCTGAACAATAATGTCTTAGACAGCCAGATCAAAATACCCTTGTACCAGCAATACAGAGCAGACAGGCTTATCAAAAGAAAGGGAGGGGGACTCATGCTTTATATAAAAGACAACTACAAGGTAGCAATCATTAGCCCACCTAAATGTACAAAGCAAAGACCTAGAAATACAGGTAATAACATGTTCTAGGCAAAACTCTAAACACCTCACAATTGTGAATTCATATCGGCCCCCAAATGGAAGTCTACCTGCAGCATTAGACTTGCTGAAAAACGTGCTAGGTAAAATTAGTACGAGGACAGAAATCTACGTCATAGGAGACTTCAACCATGAAATGAACCAAGATAGTTGTAGAATAACACCCATCTTGAAACCAAGTGGGTTAAGCCCCAAAATCAAAATGCCAACCAGAATCACACGCAAATCTTCGAGATAATAGACCAAGTCTATACAAATTCAAAATTTATTAGTGAAACTGGTGTGGTGAACAACAACTCTAGTGATCACCTCCCTATCTTCGTAGTCAAAAAGAAACAAAGAAATAAATACGAACAATCACAATAACAACTAGAGCGTGGACAAATTTAGACATAGGCACCCTCTGTAGAAATGTAAAAGAGCAAAATTGGGCTCCACTATATCGTAGTGAAAACGTAGACCAATGCTGGACAGAAATGTCAACTAAAATTGAACATTCGCTGGACCAGATGTGCCCTGTCAAGCAAATTGCTGGTGCAAAGGTAAAGCCACTTTGGTATGCTAGCGAGCTAAGACGAATGGCTAGGGAGAGAGATAGAGCCTTCAAAAAGGCAAAGAAAACAAACAAGGAAATTGACTGGCAATCAGCCAAAATAATACAAAACAAAATGAACTCTAAACTTTCAAGAGCTAAGAACGAATACATTGCTGAGAGACTGGCAGAGCACTCAAAAAACCCAGGTAAATTCACTCAAGCCCCTTATAACCCCAAATAAGACCAAAACAGAGGAAAAAATAAGACTGAAAAACTCAGAAGGCAACTTTATAGAGAGTAAGGACGCGCCAGAGGAATTTAACAACTTCTTTGCTAATATAGGCCCAACTCTTGCTGCCCAAATCCAAACGCAACCCCAGTCTCCACCAGTGCATGAACAAACACCGACCCATTCACTCGTCCATAATGACACCCCTTCGGAACCCGAGCATAACATACAGGTACTGCAGTTTCCAGAGATAACCCAGAACAGGGTCTACGGCATTATCAGAAAAACCAAGCCAAATAAATCCTCAGGCATGGCTTTGATGCCAACCAAAGTCCTAAAACCAATACTTTTGACCCTATCTCACCAATTCACACATTTATTTAACGTATCAATCAGAACAACTAAAGTACCGAAGGAATTTAAAGAGGCAACCATAGTACCTATATATAAGGCAGGACCTTGCACAGACCCTTCAAATTATAGGCCAATAAGTCTGGTAAAACTCCCAGCCAAACTACTGGAGAGAGTCATACAAAGTGTGGTGTTATTGGGTTTAGGTGGCCGCTGAGGGTTAGTTCATCCGAACCTCCCCAGTGGTCACTACTGGTCCGCGGGACTTTTTAGTCTTATGTTATGTTTTGCCTGTTTACCTTTTATATTTAACAGCAGCCAGCTGTTGGTCGATAGTAACCACGACCCGGGTTTCTACCATTTTATATGATCTGTAGAGGCCGTGATAAACCTCTCAGTGTTGATAGTGTTACTTACATCTCTGAATGTGGAATGTTGATTATGCTTATGTAGGTCTGACAGACACCTTTGGATGAGGGTTACCTGGCTGGCCAGGTGATCCCAAATCCCCAGTCTAAATGAGGTCTGGAAGCGAACTGATGCTCAGTTCCGAACACCTCACGAATTAAACCCAAGTGAACCGGTAGCGCCTGCCTTTGTTCCTTTTGTTCTATATAAACTCTCGATTAATAAGCTTCGGATACGCCAAGGGAAACGAACCTGCGACTACAAATCACTACACAAAGCATAGTTTACCCCCATCTAGAAGAAGATAGGCTCCTGTATGAATATCAATACGGCTTCAGAGAAGGCCATTCCCTGGAGCAGGCGCACCAGAAACTGTTCGGGTATGTCTACCGAAACAAAGTGAAAAACAAACCTGTATTGCTCGTGTATCTGGATTTTAAGAAAGCGTTCGATACGGTGGACCATACGATCCTTATTGAAAAATTACATAAGTTTCATCTATCGAAACCCATTATAGACTGGATCGGTCACTACCTTTCGGACAGATATCAGAGAGTTCAAGTGAATGGGGTAACCTCTGATAGGGAGAGAGTACGATGCGGCGTCCCACAGGGTACGGTCCTGGGACCTCTACTGTTCCTCCTGTATGTGAACGATCTGCAGAGTGTCGTCAGGAAAGCGCAAATACAACTATTTGCTGACGACACTGTGATATATCAGACAAATTAGAACGCACTAAAAGAAGATCTACAGAATGACTTGAACATGGTTGGCGAATGGTATAGAAAAAACAAAATTTCTGTAAACATCAAGAAAAGTAAAGTTATGGATATTACCTCCGGCAATACGAAACAGAAAACCACACCAAAAACACTGAGTTTAAACTCAGCCCCCCTAGAGTACGAAAAAGAATATTGCTATTTAGGCCTGATAATAGATCAAGCGCTCACATTCAACCCACATGTTCAAGCAAAGATAGATCAAATCACAAAAAGACTCAAAGCCACCTCAAAAATAAGGAAATCACTAACGTCAGTAAACACAATGTTGGTCTATACCACCATGGTGAGACCAGTCATCGACTTCTGTGATATCTTTTATCTCCCAGCTCAGGGAAAGCACCTGGAGAAACTTCAAACTATTCAAAATTCATTTATTAGACTAGCCCACAATTTAAACAAAACCGAAAGTGTAAAAGAACTTCATATCACGAGCAAAATACCGTTCTTAAACAAGAGAAGAGAAGCACACCTTCTCCAGACTGCTTTTTCCATGAGCTGCGACGAGAACCTAAAGGACAATAGGAAAATAAACCTAAGAAATCTGACAAGTGGCAAGCTTTTGAAAGTCCCCATGACAAAAACTGAGAGGATCAGGAAATCATATTATATTCAGGCACCATATCTGTACAATAAACTACCCCCGAAAGGGAGGAAACCATCCCTAACAATTAGTGATTTCAAATCCTACCTGGAAGAAGAATTTTATTCTTACTCCCCAGGCCAAGCCAATCAAAACGGCCCCTAAAAACAAAAAAATCCTAAATTTACGGTACCAGGGCCAACCCCAGTGGGACATCGCCAATAAACTCATACCCTACAACATAACGACCGAAAAACGCCCCTCGACTGCCCTATCTCTCTACCGCAACAGCACCGACGAACGGACATGAGCTGACTCGACCATGTGTTCGTCAGAATGCCATCGACTCAACTCATGTACAGGCGGGCGATCGATTGGTGCCACGAGTGTTCGTTAGAATGCAAAAGACAAACCACCCGACCGCCCGCCAACACAAATACATATATGTAATCATTATAGTCCTCAGAAGAATAGTCCAACACTAAAGGCTGATGCGACCAGTGTTCGTCAGAATGCAAATCGCATCACGCCACCCAGTGACACAACGTTCGTTCAGGCGGGACGCCAGGAGTGTTCGTAAGAATGCAAATGGCCTCCCTAATGAACAAACAAGCTCACACACTACACTGTATTATACTATGTAATAACTACTGAATCTACCAAATAGAATACTGTACTGTATATATATATAATAATGTAACTAGATGTAAAAGGGACCTCCTGGTAGAGCTATGATTAGCATAGAATGTCATACCCATTTCCAGATATTATATTGTAATAATTGTATCGATGTAACTGTGATTGAACTGGAAATAAACAATATACATACATACATCAAGATAAAGACACCATGGTCTTCCATACAACTGTAGACATGTTGTAGACTAACCTTGCAGCAATGTATCCTCATCAAGGCCTGGCTGTGGTTGGGTGGTGGAGGCTTGTGTGGTGGGCATGTCCGTGGAGTCGGCAGATGAATGATGGGACGCCCCTGAAACGGTAAATGGTTCATATATAGATACAAGTAACTTTATTTCAAGAATATAATGTTATTCAAATAAATGGACCCTTCTCTAGTTGATGGGTCTTCTAAATATACGTATACAAGTTTATGCAGGAATATATATCACATGTATTTCTATACATATTTAACCATTTTATTGCGATATCAACTACAATACCGCACCCTAATTTTGCTTTGCAGTATATACATTTTGTTACACCCGAATATACAAACTGACATCAAACTGACACTTGCGATATCGCTTCATCCACCCCCATGATGTCATACTCTAATTCCCATCTTCCTACCCGAGTCACACGGCATGTGCCGTCGGATGCGGGAAAGGTGCCAGAATACTACGTCTGCTGCCCAGCTGTACAGGCGTCGCACAAGGACGGTAGTCTTTAGCTTTAACACCTATCGCTGGTCTAGTGTGCCCGGCGGCTGCGCCAGCTTTTTTGTACAGCCGTAATACATGTTCCCGTGCGAGGGGGGCTGCACACTGCAAAGGCACTGTTTCCCACAACTATTATCACCTATGAGTTTGTTCCATGCGCATGTACACTTGTTTTCTGCTGTAGCGTGGCTGTGCAGCGTTTCTATTATATACATATATATAACTAGGCGAGAAACATAAAAGCAATTACAAAACTCGAAATATATTCTTTGAATTGTTTTAATCCTCTCCCGTCTAAGCCAGGTCATTTAGCATATATCAATGTAGGCGATGTTTAATGGCTCTTAAAATGGCCCTTCCCTATAAAGGAAAGGAGCGCTAAACTATAGGTCTAGTGCGCCTGGCGGCCGTATTTCGGTGGCACGTCCCTCGCACAGCCATGGAATACACTCCTACATTGTAGTAGATTTCCCCTACATAAGCCACGCGACCACACGTTATAGCTCACAGGAATACATATACCTCTATTTCTACCACTTTTTCACTCTCCCACTCCTCTGCATGTAGTTGGCCATTTCCACCAATTCGACAACATTTAGACCCCTAGCACCTCTCTGAGTAACCGAAAATAGTTTTTACATTAATCAGTTGATTTGTTATTATCTATCAACCTTATATATATGCACATTAAGCTGTTTGGAATTAAATTCAAAGTTTGGAACCATTCTGATTATTATCTTTTACATGGGGGGGGGGGGGGGGGCGAAAAATATATTCCAAATGTAATGATAAAGGCAGCAGCAAGGGTGACAGTTTGTTGATATAACATTATGAAACTATGAATAACTTATGCAGCTTGGACGCTGGTAGACTTGAATATAATGATGGTGAAATCAACCCACACTGAATTGATTTCACCACGATTTGGGAAGGCTGTGGCAAATATTTCAATCTTATTTGCAAGGCAACGCCTCAATTCGTTTTCTTGAATACCGACCAAAATATCAATCCCACAGGTTTGTGCATATTAAATCATTTGTAGACAACAAAATTACCGTTCATTTGGTGACACGTTATTGTACCCCTAATAGCTCAGAAGTTACAGCTTTCGGTAAATAAGATAGTGTCAGAAATTATTTCTCACAAATAAAAAAATCATATTTTAAATAAATCGGGGTCTGGCCACGACTTTCTATTAAATGGAATGTCGTCGGACCTCTCCTGATCTGTCTTATTATTATAAGAAAAGCCACAACTGATCAGGACACAACCCACATGGGAAGACAGATCGCAGAACTGAAAAAAATCCATTTTTTGTCTATGTCCAAATCGTACAACTAAATATTGGTGAATTGACAGTGAAATCGGTCCCATGACTTTCAAATCGGGGAACAAAAAGTAATACAATTACAACCAATCATTCTCAATACATGGTACATCTTGTCATAGGTTCCCTATTGTGCGACTTGTTCTCACCAGGTGGCGTGACAGGTCACTGCATTGCATTTATAATTTCTTTAACAATAAAACTACCACTAATACATTAATGTGGCATTTATACACTATTGATATTCTCCAACAAATACTTATGAATATTATAAGTGATACTCTTCTAGAGTTTATATGTATAATGTTTATATGTATGATGTTGGGAATCGACCTGATCAAACCACCCATATAACTGTACATATGATTGTGGGTAGTCAGCTGGGAAGGTCTAAACTCATCAACCATGGAAATGATTCATACACAGAGGTCTGTGAATATACAGGGGCAGTGCTGATGATAAATGATGAATAAAAGGATGCAACTTATGCTGTTGTACCTTTAAAAGCTATCTGGGCTATAGATGTTCAATCTAAAGTTGCCTTCAGTTTGCTACTCTGACTGAACATACCTTCATGGGAATGGTTGAGCAGTAAATTTATACTAACAATTTTCATAATAATAATTACCAAATATTTAAGTTAAACCCAAGTGACCTGAGCACTACCCGCAATACCCTACCTGCCCTAGGCATACTAAAATATGCAGCCAGATGTGCAACCATTGCACAACCGAAGTGCAGCTGAATGTGCAACCAAAGTGCAACCAAAGTGCAGCCGAGCCAAAGTGCAGCCAAAGTGCAGCCGGATGTGCAAGGCTGGCTTACACTGGCTGCACTTTTCCCTGAATCCGGATGTAGTCCGTGGCCATGCAAGGGCTGCGCATCCTAAGTGCATCCGCGCAACCTGGGTACAACCTAGAGGCAGGCCATCTGCGATGTCGCTCCTTACTACTGCGATACTGCATGTATACAGTGGGCACATCATACTTTGTTCTACATATCGGGGCACTGTGTCACCATTTCTCAAAGGATTCTTTGGTTTAAAATTCTCTGTGATGCTGACATTTTTGTAATTCATTTGGTATGAATATATAAATTCATGAGAGGCCTAGCCTGCCTAAAATCAAGTGCCGAATGTGTACTAATGCTTATTTTAGCCTTTGATAAGGGGGGTAATAGGGGTGATAAGTTTTACAACAAAATTAGCATTCAGGGAATAATTAAGAATATTAGTTGAAGTCGTATGAAGTTTCTAATATTAAATCGTAGGTACATATACAGGATATATAATTATTCGTCGACTCTTGTTCAAGCTAATAGACAAGTCAGAGAAGGCAGAGCTAGTATATTTCAAACTGCAAAAAGCTGTGGCTGAACTGCTTTATTTCATTCCAGCCAAGCTTTGCCAAAAGGCCTTTATTTCGTTCCAACAAAAGAAAATTTTTTCTGTACGTCTGTTCTCTTCACCGTCCCGTGAGCGACTGTCGACTAGGTAGCTGTACACAGCTTAGTTCGTGGGTCTGGCGAGCAACCAGTGGTGCCACCTGGTGTCTCCATTTATAATCACATTTCCAGAAATATTCACCATAAATTCGTCGACTCTTGTTCAAGCTAATAGACAAGTCAGAGAAGGCAGAGCTAGTATATTTCAAACTGCATTCAGAGAAGGCAGAGCTAGTATATTTCAAACTGCAAAAAGCGAGTTTCCCTGCTATCACCTCCTCTCCAAGTACAGAAGACATTTTCATTTCATTATCAAGGTGAAAACAAGAAGCATAATTACTATGACAGTATATAGGTATAGCCGCATTCTTATCGACCATGCGAAAACCATTTGTAACCCCATCCAATACAAAATGGCTATCTGGATCCCAACGCGTACCTTGTTTCAACTATTCCGACCAGGCTTTTGGTTTTAGCTGATATCTGACATCATCCAACATAGAAGAATCACATAAGCTGTTTGCATGGTCCAATAATATAGCAAAATTGGGTTCAGATATTACACAGTCAGAAGAAAATGGCATGTCAATACGGTCGAAACTCGCTTTTACCTCACTGTGGCCGCCATGACACCCCTACACTTCCGGTGTGCCGGTAGGTTCTGAAGATGTTGTAACAGAACCAGAATTTCCAGTCGATTTGCATCCCAATGCGCGATGGTCAGCTTGACAAAAACCACAAATATGTTTTCGCCAGCAACCATTACACACTTTCCCTTCTTTATTTTCTGGGTTATTCCAAATCCAGCAAACATCTCGTGGCCAGCTCGACAAATCATAGAGCCTATCTACGTTAGTTGATTTAGAATTACTAGAATTACTACTTCCGCTTCCGGCATACGATTTCTTGAACATCTTACGATAAGCGACGGTAAACTCTGTACCTAAGAACATGCCATCACAGTCTCTATCAAAAGATTGCTAGTCGAGAAGCTCATATTCAATGACTTTTGTAGTTACACCACGCTCGTACATAACCAACCCTTCAGTTAAATAATGTCCAAGGGACGCCTTGTAGGAAATGTACAACAGATGACCTAAATATCCCATATTATCGACACCACAGGCCGTGAGAAACTGACACACTTTAACCATGCCATATAATAGTTCATACGTGGTGAGCCTTGAATATACTTTCTTGCTTGTCGAATAAAATTCTGGACGTAAACAGGCCATATCATGCATATTCCCCAGTTTGGCCACCAATGCCGTCGCCTCCACTTCCAACGAAATGATACGGTGTTTCTCATGAATCCCATCAATGGCCTCCTGCTGTTTCTTAATGAAATCCTCCAGCTTCTTCGCATAGGCAGTTGAACCACGGTCGGGCACATCTCCCGGCGTAAGACCCAACAAGTTAGCCGCCTCGTCAGCAGTCAACTCGGTTGCCGGTACCCCACCGGAAGCACCTTGTGAGTCGTCTTTTTCTATTTTCGGGACAGTAGCAGCCATGGAACATGGTGGTCTAGCATGGCGCTTTCCACAGGTAGAACAGGTTATCATAGACATACTTTTACAATTTTTTTGTTCCTCGACTAGCGAGAAGAAAATTTTTTCTGTCTGTTCTCTTCACCGTCCCGTGAGCGACTGTCGACTAGGTAGCTGTACACAGCTTAGTTCGTGGGTCTGGCGAGCAACCAGTGGTGCCACCTGGTGTCTCCATTTATAATCACATTTCCAGAAATATTCACCATATAATTATGTATTCAAGGGTTCTAACCTGACTGCCTTCTACAGTCCATGTTTTAGCAAGCCTACCTATCCCGCCGACGCTAACATAACCCTATCTTTTGTGCATAATACGTCATCAGGTCTTGTGCTGCTGCTTAGGTAATGAGCTAGATGCGTACATCGGGACCCTATCTCAGCCCATTTGTACGTCGAAGACCTACGCATCGTTCTTGGCAATATTTTCAATAACTTTGGTTTGGTGGCGCTAAGTTACAATGCATCCCTAAGCGATAGGGCTAGGTTAGCGTTGGGGCTATAGGTGTGGAGCGCTAAAACAGTCTAGTGCCTCTGTTCTAACTGACTCAATTCGGAATTCCTCTTTTCGAAGTTACAGACAAATTGACTAATACCTCGAATACAGCTATATTTATATGGTATAGCATCCTAGTACGCTCAAGTAACGTAGGAGTAACCAAGGAGAATTCCTTAAAGCTAATCCATGAATGGAGAGAAAGAGTACAGGGGTCACATGATCATTGAACAAGCTAAACAGAGAAATATACACATGGGTAGCTGTGAGTCTAATTTAGTGCTAAAGCATGAAAGGTCCTAAAGCCTATACCACTAAAGCCTATATCGCCCAATACACAAGAGATAATCCCCCTAGCTGGTCTGCTAACTTTACTTATTACCAAATATCAAATTATACTAAAAGAAACTACTAAATACAGTTCCAATATATATCCGTAATTCAAATATAACATTTTACACAATACACAGTTCGCAATTACTTAAATATATAATTATTTATTTGATGGTTTTTTTTCAGGATCTAATCAGGGCCTAACTAAAAAATTGTGTCGTTCAATAAGTTAGCTTCTAATGTCTCCTCCATCATCGACATGGTGGTTTTAAGGTATTCTAGAAAATTGCAGAGTTCAGTCTAAGAGATTCTTATTATTAATGTTCATTCCTCAGTATTATGACTGATTTAATATAGTTATAATTACACGAATATGGTCCGGTACAAAAACCGTCACCATAAATATAAAAATGCAAAATATACCAACGCACCCAACCAGACAAATACTGCTCACTCCCAGGATTGTGGATAATTTTTAATTTTTAAAATCCATTCATTATTGACATCAATACAGACCATTTTAACATCCCTCCACTACAGAAAAAGCCCCGCATACTTAGAGTTGACTGGGCCTTGGCGACCTGGGCTCGCTTTTTTCATACCTACATACCCATGTATTTCATTATGCGATATCAGACTCTAGGAATGCGATATCGTACAGGGGAATGCAATATCGCAATGCCACATGTGATATCATATGTGACGTCGCAATAAATCATTATAGTCACATTTGATCTTCCATAATTATTATAAATAAATGAAAGCTGAAAGTGAGGAGCAGTAATATCACAGAAAAATAAAAGTGTTTTTTATTAGTAACAATGCGTTTTTACTGTAATCAAAACAATAGTTCCTGCTCAGCTAGTCTTGTCAGGAGCAGGTTAAAGAAATGACTTTTCTACTATTTTTACATTTGATATTTGGTATTTGATATTCCTCAGGTGAATAAAATTGCGCCCGATCTATCCCCCTCTATCTTCCGCTGTGTTTGAGTTAGATGTATAGCCACTTTATGTATATTGTAGTGGGCTCTTAGGCTTGGCTCGTTTTGCTGTTATGTTAAATGTTCTAAAGTTAACCTATGGAGAAGGGACCTTGGGACCAAGGCTTACCTGTGTCTGTTGTGAAAGATGATGGCTGAGGAGTTGTCTGTTGGCTAGACAAGAGCCGTAGTACCCGGTGTTGTTTAGTGTCATGGAGAGCTTGTTGGAAGCCCTCATACATGTGTGTGTCATTCTTCATCAGGTGGTCCAGTAACCTGTCTACCTTCAGCATTGGCTCCACAGCACCCTGCAATAGAGGAGATACATAGCCACCATTTGTAAACTTGATTTGCATGGAGTTATGGGACTAGTGGTACAGTGTAAAATCTGTAGAAAACATGTCATGTTTAGTATGAAGTATTTATCAATGCGCTAATGTCAATATCCATGTGTTATACATGTGTGGTGTTATTGGGTTTCACTAGAGTTTATCTCTAGGTGCTGTCTGCTGTGGGTTAGTTCAGCCAATCTACCCCAGTGGGCAGTACCGGTCCGCAGTGACTTTTTAGTCTATGTATTAACTTTTACCTGTTGCATTTTACATATAACAGCAGTCCAGCTGTTGTTGCCAGAGTAACGGCAACCTGGGTTAACCTTATTTTGCTAATGGTTATGAATGTTCTTGTTCTTGTAACTAGTATCTTGTTACTCTTATATTGGCTTGTACCATGTTTACTTAAACCTGCATGTTGCCTCAGACACCTGTGGTCAAGGGTCACCTAGCTGGCTAGGAGGCCCGAGATCCTCGGACTGAGGTAGGATTGTGTAAACTGACGCTCAGCTTGCAATTCCTCACGAGAATAAAACCCTTTGCGAACAGGTAGAGACTGCCTTTTGTTCCATTTGTTTTATACATCGGTAAGGTTAAGGGATACAAACCTGCGAGATCACTACAATTGGTGCCGTGACCAAACTTAACCAACCGGTTTTGTTAGCACTGAAGTGCTGAGTTCACTTGCTTGGACCTATTGCCATTCTTCATATATCCTTGAGATATAAGTATGCCAAACTTTGTGGTCCTGCAAGATTGCCTCTTCAGAGAAGAATCAAGATTTGCCTGGATTTTTCAATGCTGAAAAATCCTTGCATTGGCCCCTCTTGTGAATCTGGAATCTTGGATTTCAGATTCAGAATCTCTGATGGAATTTCTGATGGATTTCTGATGGATTTCTGGCGGAATTCCTGACGGATTTCTGACGGAATTTCTGACGGATTTTTGGACGAATTTTGGACGAATTTCGGACGAATTTTTGACGAATTTCGGACGGATTTTCGGACGAATTTCGGACGGATTTTCGGACGGATTTTCGGATTCATGGAATTTCGGATTTCGGAAAATCCTGTCCCAAGGGTGCAGGGCTTCAGGTATGAAGGAGCAATGGGATCAGAACTCACCTTTAGGTGTCAGTTACTGGCGTAGGAAGCTAATTTTGTCCAAAGCTGGCAATAATTAGGAACTGGGATCCGAAGGATTCATGGAGTGGTTTTGGACAATACTCTACGTACTCTGTGCCTAAGAATTTTTCTTAGGGGCTTAATCGACCAGGGGAAAGCTGCTTGGGTGAAGCTAAAACAGCCGTTTGACCTTCTCCATGCTATTCTCTGGGCCGAAGTATGGGAAGTTGTAGTTTGGACTTAGTTCCTGCTGCTGCTCTACAAGCCGCCTTCATGGGTCCGAAGGCTGTAGTTATTCCATTGGAAATAGCTGCAGCCGAAGCTTCCCAGTTGAAGAGACGCAGAAATGCGAACGCCAAAGAAAAGGCCATGGTTCAGGTCAGCCAGGCGCTAGCTTTGCAAGATTCTGACGATGATGATCAGTCCGAAGAACTTGGCAATGCAGTAGTGCAAGCTGTCCAGGCCTGGCATGGAAAGAATGAAAAGACTGGTTCCTCTGCTCAGCAGGTGATGACAACTGCTGAAGTAAAGGGGTAAAGAACCTGGCAGGTTCAGAAGTACTACTTCTGTAGTGAGGAGGGACATTTCGCCTCAACTTGTCCCAAGAAAGTAGCTCTCCTTGAACTCTTGAAGAAGGCAGACGCTTCTAATGAGAAGCCTGCTACTTCGGGAAACTAGGTTCGGCTCCTGTAGAAAGCGAGACGGGAGCCTCGGACAACACGCTTCTTAGTACCACAGTCTGCGAGGATCTTGGTAGTAGTTTAGGAACTGGGAAATCAGCCCAGGCACCGGTGTGTAAGATAGGGTTAAAGCTTAGCGACAAGAAGCTACCCGATCTGATAGCTTGAGGTCCTAGGCCGTTGCCGGACGGTGATTTTCTCCCTGAAAAGATTCAGGGATGCTCGGACAAGAGCCCTGGCGTGCGTTGGGGACAGGCTGAGTACCAAGCTGAGTCAGGTCAGGTTGTCTTGGTAGAAAAAGGCCAAGAGAAGTCTGCTCGGATTCAGAAAGTTTCTGTTCAACAGCTGGAAACTCTGGAGATCCCTTCTAAATTGTTAGTGAGGGAGAGATGGTATGCCCCTGTAGGCATAGGTGGGAAGAGTGGTTATTTCTTGGTAGATCCAGGCGCAACGACAAGTTTGATTACCAAGGATTTCTATGATTCCCTTCCACATGCGCCGCCTATGATTTCGGTGCGTATGGCGTGCTCGATGGGTAATGGAACGCCTATAACTACATATGGGAGCGTGCTCTGTCCATATGAAGTGTCAGGTCGGACATACATGATGACATGTCTGGTAGTCAGCGGTCTGAAGGGCCCTGAAGACGGGATATTAGGTGCAGATTTTTACCCTGTGCACCGTTGTTGTTTAGATTGGTCAGGACTTTTTTATTTGGAAAACTTCGGATATTCTGTTGTATGTAAACAGTGGAAGAAGAAGTCCGAAGGTGAAGAATTTTCCTCTATAAAGACTATGACTGTGAGCGAAGTAGATACTGGAATAGCTGTGACACTTAGGAAAGCGGTGATCATGGAGCCCAATTCTATTACACTTGCAGAATTAGACTTTGATAGTGGCTCAGACGAATCGGATGCTTGGATGTTCGAGCCAGACCAAGGATTGCTAGAAGACTTCGCCTTAGGGAGCCTGAATACATATGTTTCAGGTGGAGGTTCAACCGCTTTGGTAGCCTTCAGCAATCCGTCCGGCAGTTCAATGAAAATTGGCAAACGAAGAGTGGTGGGCAGATAAGTAGAGTTACTCTTGTGGCAGAGGATTCCGCTTTGTCTGGAGATGACGGTAGCAATATTATCAGAGAGGCAATCATTAATTCTATACAGGTTACAGAATCGCCTGTGGCGGATGATGATCTGATAGCTCCCGACATCTTAGTACCACCGAGTGCAGAGTGCCTGCTGAAGAAGCTGGTCAATGATTCGGATTTGTCCGAGAAAAACGAGAAGAACGTTGCTCTGTCTTTGCTGGAGGAATTCCGAGATTGTTGCTTTCTTCCAGGTGGCAAAGCCCTTGGTTGTACTGATAAAGTTCGCCACGTGATAGACACTGGTGATGCTTGCCCGATCAAACAAGCATACCGGCGTATTCCTGTGGCGAAGAGAGACAAGGCAGAGGCAGAGATTTGGAAAATGTACAGAGAGGGTCGGATTGAACATAGCAGTAGCCCATGGGGTGCTCCTATTGTCATGGTGGCCAAGAAGGATGGCACACAGCGTTTTTGCGTTGACTATCGTCAGCTAAACTCTGTCACTATGAAAGATAGCTTTCCACTACCTCGGATCGATGAGTGCATAGAGTCACTTGGTGGAAACCAGTGGTTCTGTACTTTAGATCTTGAAAGTGGGTATTGGCAGGTGGCGATGGATGAAGATAGCAAGTCAAAGACTGCATTCTTATCCAGTGTAGGGTTATTTCAATTCAAGGTTATGGCCTTCGGATTGTGTAATGCCCCCGCTACCTTCCAACGCATGATGGATCAGATGTTGGATGGCCTTCGCTGGAAATCATGTCTGGTCTATCTGGATGATATCGTGGTTTTTGGGAAAACTCTTGAAGAGTGCCTAGATAATCCGAGACTCGTCCTTGAGCGTATTAGGAATTATGGTCTTTGTTCGAAACCCAAGAAATGTGAATTTTTCTGCCAGAAAGTGGAATACTTGGGTCGGATTGTGTCAGGCCAAGGCATTCAGGTGGATCCGAAGAAGATCCCAGGAAGTCGAGGACTGGCCAATCGCTAGTAATGCAAGGGATGTAAGGCAATTCATCGGATTTGCCTCCTTTTACCGAGACTTCATGGAAGATTTTGGTAAATTGGGGATTCCTTTGCAAGGAATTGTAACCGCGGCAGGCAAGGATAAACGATATACTAAACCTATAGAGTGGACTCCTCGTTGCCAAGATGCACTTGATACATGCAAAGACTTGCTGATCTCTGCACCTATTCTGTGATATCCCTGTCCGAAATACAAAACGTCTTCGGTGGCTACGGATTTCGGCGGGTGACTTCATCATAGATACGGATGCAAGTAGCTTTGGCAAGGCTGGGATTATGTCCCAGGTTCAAGATGGAAAAGAAATGGTTCTAAGTTTTGCAAGCAATAGACTCTCGAAGCCACAGAGAAACTATTGTGCAACGAAACGTGAGCTACTCGCTGTCTTAACCTTCCTACAGAGGTTTCAACATTACTTACTGGGTAATAAGAGCTTCTTTGTTTGGACAAATCACGCTTCTTTGCGTTGGTCACTCAATTTCAAGGATCCGACCAATATGTTAGCCCGCTGGCTACTCACCTTACAGGAATTTGGGCTGGATCAGAGCATGATATTGCATCGGGCAGGGAAGCAGCATGATAATGCTGATGCGCTGTCTCGTTTACCTACCAGAAAATATGGAAGATCCGATTGCCTAGATTGCGGTGCGCATGATGCTATCATTGCCACTAATGCTGTTTCCCTAGGGACTCAGCAGAATGTGTTGCAAGAAGCTCAGCAAACCGATCCACTTGTAAAAAGATTGCTTGCAATGTTAGAGGGAACCGAACCAATTCCTAGCAGGGAAGACCTTGCTGGTGAGTCGGCTGAGTTTCGGACATTTGTGAAGCATCTTGGTAGTATGGAGTTGAAAGATGGTGTGCTATGTCTGGGTTGGACGAGACTAGCCACCGATAGGAAATACTGGAGGAAAATAGTCCCTGTTTCCATGAGGAAAGGGTATACATGGTCCTAAAACTTCGGGTCACTTCGGAACCTGCAAGAATGTCTGGTCAGTAAAGATGAGATATTTTTGGCCGGGTATGAGATATGATCTGATGCGATGGATACGTGCCTGTCCTGAAACAGTGGATGAGAAAAGGGCACCAGTACATGAGGGATAATCTCGGAGTATCTGCCGTTCACCAGATAAGAGATTATAACAAGCGTTCTGGGCCCCCCAGTTTTGAGGCGGGGGAGGTGGTATACCGATTCTGTCCCCCCAAGGCAAATAAGAAGCTCGGACCCAAGTGGGACGGGCCTTATAAAATCAGAAGGTTCATAGGAGGTACCACCTGTGAACTGGAGACAGCCGAAGGTCTAATGCGATACCATATCGACTATCTGAAGCCGGCTTTTGATGAAAATGGGCCGATTCAAGCAGTTAACTTGGATCGGGCTCCAGAATTCCGAAAGCAGGAACAGGCTGGTATGGAAATCTTTAGACTAGAAGCTGGGAGAGTGGTGCCAGGGAAAGATTGTCCAAAGTTGGTTGAGAAAGAGAAAATTACTGTAGGCGTCAGGCCGAGAGGTAGACCTAGGAAGATCAGAAAGGGTAGTTCCAAGGAAACCTCCAGTAAATCTCTGCCTCTAAAGAAAAGAGGGGGTAGAAAAGGAAAATCTGTTGCCAAACCTGACAGTTCCTTAGCAGACTCGGGACTTACGGCTACCCTGCCTGGGCTTTTGGGTCTGGGAAAGACTTTATCTAGAAAAGAGAAGTCTAAGGTAGCTACGGTCTGTCCGAAGAAGCGCGGGAGGCCGAAGGTTCGCACAGATACGTCCGACCAGCCGGTGGCGTCCCCGGTTGTTTTGATTAGGAAGCGCGGAAGGCCTAGGAAACAGCTGGTCCAAGCTGCTCCTGTACCTCCAGTGCAGCCGAAGAAACGACCAGGTAGACCAAGGAAAGGAGCTGTGGTTAATGCAAAACCACCAGATCCTTCTTCTCCTGGCATAGCAAGGGCTAAACGTGTACGAAAGGCCCCAGTTCGGTTGCAGATGAGCTAATTATGGTACTGGACCGAGGGTAGGAATCTCCAAACTGATTTCTACCCGAACTAAAAAATCACACAACGAGAAGTCAGACGGGTGGTGGACCGAACTAAGAGCCGCCCTGTCCCCTATTGATAAGCAGTAAAAATGGACTTTATTCAGTTAATTCCATTTGTGACTGGGAGACGAACATGAGTCTCGGAAAGTACTTAACCTTGCCCTGGGTACCGCTTGTATGTTAAACTGGAAATCCAAAACATCTTCAGTGGCCACGGACTTCAGTGTCAGCATCGGTATCAGTATCGGCATCGGTATTTATGGTCAAATAGAGTGTTGCCTACGCCTGGGGTGGGTTTGAGGAAATC
This sequence comes from Sthenelais limicola, assembly GCA_942159475.1. Classification (NCBI taxonomy): domain Eukaryota; kingdom Metazoa; phylum Annelida; class Polychaeta; order Phyllodocida; family Sigalionidae; genus Sthenelais; species Sthenelais limicola. The sequence continues at coordinate 127,285,226 of OW804098.1, read as the reverse complement.
AGGGAATGATTACACCTCTGCATCGTCTCAGCAGAGACCCGAATAGCTGAGTGGGAACACGCGCCCAAAGCTATTTTCAGCTCAGAAGGTGAGCGCGGGAAGGAACATTGGCACTGCAGTAGTGCGGTGACTGAGCGCAACTCTGGAGTTGCAATGGTTAAATACGCGAGTGTTTTACTATTTCAGTAAGTCTACTTCCTGCTTCTGCGAAGCAAAGCCTCGAGACTACCTCTTTGAAAGAGAAATGTGCAGTAAGTTTTACTAAGTGATGAACTTTGTGAAATATATTGCCCCGTGTTTGTAGTCCCTTTGCTCGAGTAGTCAAGTTGCATGAACGCTATGGGTCATAATTATATTAACTGTGTTTGGGACACATTGGTATTGAACGGGCTGTTGTGAGCCCCATAGCGGCCATGTTGGTCGCGCCATTGGTATAGAATGAATGAACATTCCTGTCCGAAGGTGCTAGACCGAACTTGAGAAGCGTCTTTGCTACCGATCTACCAATAAACGTTAAATCTTTGTGTTTTGGAGTAATCAACCAATACACATTGCCTTAGGCGTGGGTATGCTTGTGTAGTAAACAGGTTTGGATTTCTCGATACCCCTACGCTCTATGTGTGTAGTAGCTGACAGCCACCGCAAGGGTGTGTCCGAGAACTGTCCAAACGGTATCTGCATTGGAACAGGTATGTCTACTTGCTTGTCATTACCTTGTCATTGTTTATTCTTTCAGGATCCGCTAGTTTGAACAATGTCAATATCAGATGAATACGACAACATGACTGACAACCAGTTGGCCGAGTCTCTCAACACCAAGCTGGCCGAATCGGATGCAGATCTTGATCTGGACGGTTCGGACTGCGAAGTGTTGTCCGAGTCTGAGGAGGCTAAGGTCCTCGAAGGATCCGAGATCCTTGCACACTTGGCCCATGCAGATGTGGGTGCAGTTGGAGAAACAAGGTAGAAGTAAGGCTATGGAGGAAGCTGCGAGAGTGAAGGCTGTGTGGAAACCTGTCAGTGTTTTCAATTGGACCACTCATCTCTCGCCGGCTTATCTCCAGATCCTCTGAAAGGCTGGTGACTCTGGCTCTTCAAAGTCTGGTGACGGAAGATCCAAGTCCACTCCGACCCCGGCTAAGAGTAGCACATTGGTTCAGGGCAAACCAAGTGCTAGCTCTAGCTTGAAGGCTAGCAGAGCCAACAAGCGACCAAGGTCCGAGAGCCAGTCAAAGGCAACTGAGTCGGCTGCTCCTCCTACAAAGAAGAGCAGACGTTCGAAGAAGGCTCAGAAATGGGTGGACGGGACTCTTGCCGAGTTGCCTTGCGCCCTGGAGACTGCCACTCTGGTGGAAACATCGGAGTCTGGAGTGAACCAGGTGCTGAAAGCCCTGCAAGATGCTGCAGAGAATGCTGAAAGATACCATCAGTCAGCAACCACTCCTCATTCGGACTCTGAAGGCATCCAATCAAGGAAAAGAGTAGCGAATCCTGAAGCTCCTCGAGGAGAACACCAGACTTCAGGGTTTGCTATTGGATGATTCCGACGAGTCCAACCAAGGTCTGACTCGGACGGACAGTTCCCTCAGTGGAAATCCGTCGACTCGACCTGACAAGGCAGTTGAGACTGCTCGGGCTGAACCTTCTGCTGGCTTGTGTACGGCTCCTGCCTTGACCGTGGTGTCCAGTCGAGCTGGTGGGATGTTTGAAGTTGATGATCAACAAATCAATTTCCTCACCAATCTCCTGGACCAGTTCAAGTCCCAACGTCAGCCACCACAGCCTTGGCGAACTGTGGCCTCGGCTGCGCTGGGCCGGGCCCCTCTTGATGGTGGAAGCGAAATGCTGGGTGGAATGTTTGCCACACCAGAAAGACCTTCTCCTCAGGACAAGCCCGTAGACAAGAAGACCAACCCTGGAGACGCAAAGATGGACTGAACTGGATGAACGTATGGATGGATGATGTCCGGACCGCCCCTTGACCCCTTGAAGCCACTTTGGACACTCTTCGGATGCCCTGGATCCTTGGATACAGAACCTTGGTGTGAGGCGCCGAAATCTGAAACCAAGTCTACAATATGAATGTGAATTCCTTTTTCAAAATAATTAATTTCTGTTAAGCAGAAAATTGTTTGTTTGCAAGGTAGTGAGGACACAATATGCTCCTGCTTGTTGAACACGAAGAGGTTTTCATGAAATTTTTCTTACTTCAAAGAATGTTCATTTTAATTAGGACACAGTATGCTCCTATATGTCGCAAGAAGTTTTCATAAGATTTATTTATTGTTCATAGTAGAGAGGACACCTTATGCTCCTACATGTAGATGTTTCAACTTTTTAATACCCTGTCGAGTTTTAAAAACGTATTTTTCAAACTTTTAAAAGAAAAGAGGGGGTATTGTGGTGTTATTGGGTTTCACTAGAGTTTATCTCTAGGTGCTGTCTGCTGTGGGTTAGTTCAGCCAATCGACCCCAGTGGGCAGTACTGGTCCGCAGTGACTTTTTAGTCTATGTATTAACTTTTACCTGTTGCATTTTACATATAACAGCAGTCCAGCTGTTGTTGCCAGAGTAACGGCAACCTGGGTTAACCTTATTTTGCTAATGGTTATGAATGTTCTTGTTCTTGTAACTAGTATCTTGTTACTCTTATATTGGCTTGTACGTACCATGTTTACTTAAACCTGCATGTTGCCTCAGACACCTGTGGTCAAGGGTCACCTAGCTGGCTAGGAGGCCCGAGATCCTCGGACTGAGGTAGGATTGTGTAAACTGACGCTCAGCTTGCAATTCCTCACGAGAATAAAACCCTTTGCGAACAGGTAGAGACTGCCTTTTGTTCCATTTGTTTTATACATCGGTAAGGTTAAGGGATACGAACCTGCGAGATCACTACACATGTATGTTTCCATGATACAAGTCTCCATCTTTCCCATCATACATTTGGTTTTCATAGATGATTTATACAAGCTATGATAATTATTGGTAAAAACATTCTTGTAATTTTTTATAAAAATGTTATCCCAGGAGTCACTGCAACAGACAAGTCCAATGGCATGTGCAAATCTCTTATTATCATGACCTTTTTCTGTACAAACAACTTTGTCCACTCCGATTATTAAGGTATCAGGATATCTATTAGAAGAAAATAGGAAGGAAGCATTGGCTGGTAATGATTCATTAGTTTTGTTTAGTTTTGTGTTTGTATTATTTCATGTGATGGTTAGAATTAATATGTCTAAGTGATGAATTATAATTTGATTTACCATTTACATTCTATTGTCAATAAAATTAAATAACATTTCATAATACACATAATTATATACTATACAGCATTCTGATTATATTCAGAATATTTAGTTGCCCACTCTGCTAGCATAAGTTTGGAATAAACCACCAGTAATTTCCACAAATTGTTTGTTTACCTGAATGGTTTGTTTAGTCGAGACATTAGCTGAGAGTGTAGCTTTAACCCAAGCATGTATTTACCTGAATGGTTTGTTTAGACCAGACATTAGCTGAGAGTGTAGCTTTAACCCAAGCATGTATTTACCTGAATGGTTTGTTTAGACCAGACATTAGCTGAGAGTGTAGCTTTAACCCAAGCATGTGTTTACCTGAATGGTTTAGTCCAGACATTGGCTGAGAGTGTAGCTTTAACCCAAGCTGTAAGCATGTGTTTACCTGAATGGTTTAGTCCAGACATTAGCTGAGAGTGTAGCTTTAACCCAAGCTGTAAGCATGTATGTACCTGAATGGTTTAGTCCAGACATTAGCTGAGAGTGTAGCTTTAACCCAAGCATGTGTTTACCTGAATGGTTTAGTCCAGACATTAGCTGAGAGTGTAGCTTTAACCCAAGCTGTAAGCATGTATGTACCTGAATGGTTTAGTCCAGACATTAGCTGAGAGTGTAGCTTTAACCCAAGCTGTAAGCATGTGTTTACCTGAATGGTTTAGTCCAGACATTAGCTGAGTGTAGCTTTAACCCAAGCTGTAAGCATGTATGTACCTGAATGGTTTAGTCCAGACATTAGCTGAGAGTGTAGCTTTAACCCAAGCTATAAGCATGTATATACCTGAATGGTTTAGTCCAGACATTACCTGAGAGTGTAGCTTTAACCCAAGCTTGTGTTTACCTGAATGGTTTAGTCCAGACATTAGCTGAGAGTGTAGCTTTAACCCAAGCTGTAAGCATGTGTTTACCTGAATGGTTTAGTCCAGACATTAGCTGAGAGTGTAGCTTTAACCCAAGCTGTAAGCATGTGTTTACCTGAATGGTTTAGTCCAGACATTAGCTGAGAGTGTAGCTTTAACCCAAGCTGTAGGCATGTATGTATCTGAATGGATTAGTCCAGACATTAGCTGAGAGTGTAGCTTTAACCCAAGCTGTAAGCATGTATGTACCTGAATGGTTTAGTCCAGACATTAGCTGAGAGTGTAGCTTTAACCCAAGCTGTAAGCATGTGTTTACCTGAATGGTTTAGTCCAGACATTAGCTGAGAGTGTAGCTTTAACCCTAGCTGTAAGCATGTGTTTACCTGAATGGTTTAGTCCAGACATTAGCTGAGAGTGTAGCTTTAACCCAAGCTGTAAGCATGTGTTTACCTGAATGGTTTAGTCCAGACATTAGCTGAGAGTGTAGCTTTAACCCAAGCTGTAAGCATGTGTTTACCTGAATGGTTTAGTCCAGACATTAGCTGAGAGTGTAGCTTTAAACCTAGCTGTAAGCATGTGTTTACCTGAATGGTTTAGTCCAGACATTAGCTGAGAGTGTAGCTTTAACCCAAGCTGTAAGCATGTGTTTACCTGAATGGTTTAGTCCAGACATTAGCTGAGAGTGTAGCTTTAACCCTAGCTGTAAGCAAGTGTTTACCTGAATGGTTTAGTCCAGACATTAGCTGAGAGTGTAGCTTTAACCCAAGCTGTAAGCATGTATGTATCTGAATGGATTAGTCCAGACATAAGCTGAGAGTGTAGCTTTAACCCAAGCTGTAAGCATGTGTTTACCTGAATGGTTTAGTCCAGACATTAGCTGAGAGTGTAGCTTTAACCCAAGCTGTAAGCATGTGTTTACCTGAATGGTTTAGTCCAGACATTAGCTGAGAGTGTAGCTTTAACCCAAGCTGTAAGCATGTGTTTACCTGAATGGTTTAGTCCAGACATTAGCTGAGAGTGTAGCTTTAACCCAAGCATGTGTTTACCTGAATGGTTTAGTCCAGACATTAGCTGAGAGTGTAGCTTTAACCCAAGCATGTGTTCACCTGAATGGTTTAGTCCAGACATTAGCTGGGAGTGTAGCTTTAACCCTAGCTGTAAGCATGTATGTTCCTGAATGGTTTAGTCCAGACATTAGCTGAGAGTGTAGCTTTAACCCAAGCTGTAAGCATGTGTTTACCTGAATGGTTTAGTCCAGACATTAGCTGAGAGTGTAGCTTTAACCCAAGCTGTAAGCATGTGTTTACCTGAATGGTTTAGTCCAGACATTAGCTGAGAGTGTAGCTTTAACCCTAGCTGTAAGCAAGTGTTTACCTGAATGGTTTAGTCCAGACATTAGCTGAGAGTGTAGCTTTAACCCAAGCTGTAAGCATGTATGTATCTGAATGGATTAGTCCAGACATAAGCTGAGAGTGTAGCTTTAACCCAAGCTGTAAGCATGTGTTTACCTGAATGGTTTAGTCCAGACATTAGCTGAGAGTGTAGCTTTAACCCAAGCTGTAAGCATGTGTTTACCTGAATGGTTTAGTCCAGACATTAGCTGCGAGTGTAGCTTTAACCCAAGCATGTGTTTACCTGAATGGTTTAGTCCAGACATTAGCTGAGAGTGTAGCTTTAACCCAAGCATGTGTTCACCTGAATGGTTTAGTCCAGACATTAGCTGGGAGTGTAGCTTTAACCCTAGCTGTAAGCATGTATGTTCCTGAATGGTTTAGTCCAGACATTAGCTGAGAGTGTAGCTTTAACCCAAGCTGTAAGCATGTGTTTACCTGAATGGTTTAGTCCAGACATTAGCTGAGAGTGTAGCTTTAACCCTAGCTGTAAGCATTTGTTTACCTGAATGGTTTAGTCCAGACATTAGCTGAGAGTGTAGCTTTAACCCAAGCTGTAAGCATGTGTGTACCTGAATGGTTTAGGCCAGACATTGGCTGAGAGTGTAGCTTTAACCCAAGCTGTAAGCATGTGTTTACCTGAATGGTTTAGTCCAGACATTAGCTGAGAGTGTAGCTTTAACCCAAGCTGTAAGCATGTGTTTACCTGAATGGTTTAGTCCAGACATTAGCTGAGAGTGTAGCTTTAACCCAAGCATGTGTTTACCTGAATAGTTTAGTCCCGACATTAGCTAAGAGTGTAGCTTTAACCCAAGCTGTAAGCATGTGTTTACCTGAATGGTTTAGTCCAGACATTAGCTGAGAGTGTAGCTTTAACCCTAGCTGTAAGCATGTGTTTACCTGAATGGTTTAGTCCAGACATTAGCTGAGAGTGTAGCTTTAACCCAAGCATGTGTTTACCTGAATGGTTTAGTCCAGACATTAGCTGAGAGTGTAATTTTAACCCAAGCTGTAAGCATGTGTTTACCTGAATGGTTTAGTCCAGACATTAGCTGAGAGTGTAGCTTTAACCCAAGCTGTAAGCATTTATGTACCTGAATGGTTTAGTCCCGATATTAGCTGAGAGTGTAGCTTTAACCCAAGCTGTAAGCATGTATGTACCTGAATGGTTTAGTCCAGACATTAGCTGAGAGTGTAGCTTTAACCCAAGCTGTAAGCATGTATGTACCTGAATGGTTTAGTCCAGACATTAGCTGAGAGTGTAGCTTTAACCCTAGCTGTGAGCATGTGTTTACCTGAATGGTTTAGTCCAGACATTAGCTGAGAGTGTAGCTTTAACCCAAGCTGTAAGCATGTATGTACCTGAATGGTTTAGTCCAGACATTAGCTGAGAGTGTAGCTTTAACCCAAGCTGTGAGCATGTGTTTACCTGAATGGTTTAGTCCAGACATTAGCTGAGAGTGTAGCTTTAACCCAAGCTGTAAGCATGTGTTTACCTGAATGGTTTAGTCCAGACATTAGCTGAGAGTGTAGCTTTAACCCAAGCTGTAAGCATGTGTTTACCTGAATGGTTTAGTCCAGACATTAGCTGAGAGTGTAGCTTTAACCCAAGCTGTAAGCATGTGTTTACCTGAATGGTTTAGTCCAGACATTAGCTGAGAGTGTAGCTTTAACCCTAGCTGTAAGCAAGTGTTTACCTGAATGGTTTAGTCCCGACATTAGCTGAGAGTGTAGCTTTAACCCTAGCATGTATGTATCTGAATGGATTAGTCCAGACATAAGCTGAGAGTGTAGCTTTAACCCAAGCTGTAAGCATGTATGTACCTGAATGGTTTAGTCCAGACATTAGCTGAGAGTGTAGCTTTAACCCAAGCTGTAAGCATGTGTTTACCTGAATGGTTTAGTCCAGACATTAGCTGAGAGTGTAGCTTTAACCCAAGCATGTGTTTACCTGAATGGTTTAGTCCAGACATTAGCTGAGAGTGTAGCTTTAACCCAAGCATGTGTTCACCTGAATGGTTTAGTCCAGACATTAGCTGGGAGTGTAGCTTTAACCCTAGCTGTAAGCATGTATGTTCCTGAATGGTTTAGTCCAGACATTAGCTGAGAGTGTAGCTTTAACCCAAGCTGTAAGCATGTGTTTACCTGAATGGTTTAGTCCAGACATTAGCTGAGAGTGTAGCTTTAACCCTAGCTGTAAGCATTTGTTTACCTGAATGGTTTAGTCCAGACATTAGCTGAGAGTGTAGCTTTAACCCAAGCTGTAAGCATGTGTGTACCTGAATGGTTTAGGCCAGACATTGGCTGAGAGTGTAGCTTTAACCCAAGCTGTAAGCATGTGTTTACCTGAATGGTTTAGTCCAGACATTAGCTGAGAGTGTAGCTTTAACCCAAGCTGTAAGCATGTGTTTACCTGAATGGTTTAGTCCAGACATTAGCTGAGAGTGTAGCTTTAACCCAAGCATGTGTTTACCTGAATAGTTTAGTCCCGACATTAGCTAAGAGTGTAGCTTTAACCCAAGCTGTAAGCATGTGTTTACCTGAATGGTTTAGTCCAGACATTAGCTGAGAGTGTAGCTTTAACCCTAGCTGTAAGCATGTGTTTACCTGAATGGTTTAGTCCAGACATTAGCTGAGAGTGTAGCTTTAACCCAAGCATGTGTTTACCTGAATGGTTTAGTCCAGACATTAGCTGAGAGTGTAATTTTAACCCAAGCTGTAAGCATGTGTTTACCTGAATGGTTTAGTCCAGACATTAGCTGAGAGTGTAGCTTTAACCCAAGCTGTAAGCATTTATGTACCTGAATGGTTTAGTCCCGATATTAGCTGAGAGTGTAGCTTTAACCCAAGCTGTAAGCATGTATGTACCTGAATGGTTTAGTCCAGACATTAGCTGAGAGTGTAGCTTTAACCCAAGCTGTAAGCATGTATGTACCTGAATGGTTTAGTCCAGACATTAGCTGAGAGTGTAGCTTTAACCCTAGCTGTGAGCATGTGTTTACCTGAATGGTTTAGTCCAGACATTAGCTGAGAGTGTAGCTTTAACCCAAGCTGTAAGCATGTATGTACCTGAATGGTTTAGTCCAGACATTAGCTGAGAGTGTAGCTTTAACCCAAGCTGTGAGCATGTGTTTACCTGAATGGTTTAGTCCAGACATTAGCTGAGAGTGTAGCTTTAACCCAAGCTGTAAGCATGTGTTTACCTGAATGGTTTAGTCCCGACATTAGCTGAGAGTGTAGCTTTAACCCTAGCATGTGTTTACCTGAATGGTTTAGTCCAGACATTAGCTGAGAGTGTAGCTTTAACCCAAGCTGTAAGCATGTGTTTACCTGAATGGTTTAGTCCAGACATTAGCTGAGAGTGTAGCTTTAACCCAAGCTGTAAGCATGTATGTACCTGAATGGTTTAGTCCAGACATTAGCTGAGAGTGTAGCTTTAACCCAAGCTGTAAGCATGTATGTACCTGAATGGTTTAGTCCAGACATTAGCTGAGAGTGTAGCTTTAACCCAAGCTGTAAGCATGTGTTTACCTGAATGGTTTAGTCCAGACATTAGCTGAGAGTGTAGCTTTAACCCAAGCTGTAAGCATGTATGTACCTGAATGGTTTAGTCCAGACATTAGCTGAGAGTGTAGCTTTAACCCAAGCTGTAAGCATGTGTTTACCTGAATGGTTTAGTCCAGACATTAGCTGAGAGTGTAGCTTTAACCCTAGCTGTAAGCATGTGTTTACCTGAATGGTTTAGTCCAGACATTAGCTGAGAGTGTAGCTTTAAGCCAAGCTGTAAGCATGTGTTTACCTGAATGGTTTAGTCCAGACATTAGCTGAGAGTGTAGCTTTAACCCTAGCTGTAAGCAAGTGTTTACCTGAATGGTTTAGTCCAGACATTAGCTGAGAGTGTAGCTTTAACCCAAGCTGTAAGCATGTATGTATCTGAATGGATTAGTCCAGACATTACCTGAGAGTGTAGCTTTAACCCAAGCTGTAAGCATGTGTTTACCTGAATGGTTTAGTCCCGATATTAGCTGAGAGTGTAGCTTTAACCCAAGCATGTGTTTACCTGAATGGTTTAGTCCAGACATTAGCTGAGAGTGTAGCTTTAACCCAAGCATGTGTTTACCTGAATGGTTTAGTCCAGACATTAGCTGAGAGTGTAGCTTTAACCCAAGCTGTAAGCATGTGTTTACCTGAATGGTTTAGTCCAGACATTAGCTGAGAGTGTAGCTTTAACCCTAGCTGTAAGCATTTGTTTACCTGAATGGTTTAGTCCAGACATTAGCTGAGAGTGTAGCTTTAACCCAAGCTGTAAGCATGTGTGTACCTGAATGGTTTAGGCCAGACATTGGCTGAGAGTGTAGCTTTAACCCAAGCTGTAAGCATGTGTTTACCTGAATGGTTTAGTCCAGACATTAGCTGAGAGTGTAGCTTTAACCCAAGCTGTAAGCATGTGTTTACCTGAATGGTTTAGTCCAGACATTAGCTGAGAGTGTAGCTTTAACCCAAGCATGTGTTTACCTGAATAGTTTAGTCCCGACATTAGCTAAGAGTGTAGCTTTAACCCAAGCTGTAAGCATGTGTTTACCTGAATGGTTTAGTCCAGACATTAGCTGAGAGTGTAGCTTTAACCCTAGCTGTAAGCATGTGTTTACCTGAATGGTTTAGTCCAGACATTAGCTGAGAGTGTAGCTTTAACCCAAGCATGTGTTTACCTGAATGGTTTAGTCCAGACATTAGCTGAGAGTGTAATTTTAACCCAAGCTGTAAGCATGTGTTTACCTGAATGGTTTAGTCCAGACATTAGCTGAGAGTGTAGCTTTAACCCAAGCTGTAAGCATTTATGTACCTGAATGGTTTAGTCCCGATATTAGCTGAGAGTGTAGCTTTAACCCAAGCTGTAAGCATGTATGTACCTGAATGGTTTAGTCCAGACATTAGCTGAGAGTGTAGCTTTAACCCAAGCTGTAAGCATGTATGTACCTGAATGGTTTAGTCTAGACATTAGCTGAGAGTGTAGCTTTAACCCAAGCTGTAAGCATGTGTTTACCTGAATGGTTTAGTCCAGACATTAGCTGAGAGTGTAGCTTTAACCCAAGCATGTGTTTACCTGAATGGTTTAGTCCAGACATTAGCTAAGAGTGTAGCTTTAACCCAAGCTGTAAGCATGTATGTACCTGAATGGTTTAGTCCAGACATTAGCTGAGAGTGTAGCTTTAACCCAAGCTGTAAGCATGTATGTACCTGAATGGTTTAGTCCAGACATTAGCTGAGAGTGTAGCTTTAACCCTAGCTGTGAGCATGTGTTTACCTGAATGGTTTAGTCCAGACATTAGCTGAGAGTGTAGCTTTAACCCAAGCTGTAAGCATGTATGTACCTGAATGGTTTAGTCCAGACATTAGCTGAGAGTGTAGCTTTAACCCAAGCTGTGAGCATGTGTTTACCTGAATGGTTTAGTCCAGACATTAGCTGAGAGTGTAGCTTTAACCCAAGCTGTAAGCATGTGTTTACCTGAATGGTTTAGTCCCGACATTAGCTGAGAGTGTAGCTTTAACCCAAGCATGTGTTTACCTGAATGGTTTAGTCCCGACATTAGCTGAGAGTGTAGCTTTAACCCAAGCATGTGTTTACCTGAATGGTTTAGTCCCGACATTAGCTGAGAGTGTAGCTTTAACCCTAGCATGTGTTTACCTGAATGGTTTAGTCCAGACATTAGCTGAGAGTGTAGCTTTAACCCAAGCTGTAAGCATGTATGTACCTGAATGGTTTAGTCCAGACATTAGCTGAGAGTGTAGCTTTAACCCAAGCTGTAAGCATGTGTTTACCTGAATGGTTTAGTCCAGACATTAGCTGAGAGTGTAGCTTTAACCCTAGCTGTAAGCATGTGTTTACCTGAATGGTTTAGTCCAGACATTAGCTGAGAGTGTAGCTTTAAGCCAAGCTGTAAGCATGTGTTTACCTGAATGGTTTAGTCCAGACATTAGCTGAGAGTGTAGCTTTAAACCTAGCTGTAAGCATGTATGTACCTCAATGGTTTAGTCCAGACATTAGTTGAGAGTGTAGCTTTAACCCAAGCTGTAAGCATGTGTTTACCTGAATGGTTTAGTCCAGACATTAGCTGAGAGTGTAGCTTTAACCCTAGCTGTAAGCAAGTGTTTACCTGAATGGTTTAGTCCAGACATTAGCTGAGAGTGTAGCTTTAACCCAAGCTGTAAGCATGTATGTATCTGAATGGATTAGTCCAGACATTACCTGAGAGTGTAGCTTTAACCCAAGCTGTAAGCATGTGTTTACCTGAATGGTTTAGTCCAGACATTAGCTGAGAGTGTAGCTTTAACCCAAGCATGTGTTTACCTGAATGGTTTAGTCCAGACATTAGCTGAGAGTGTAGCTTTAACCCAAGCTGTAAGCATGTGTTTACCTGAATGGTTTAGTCCAGACATTAGCTGAGAGTGTAGCTTTAACCCATGCATGTGTTTACCTGAATGGTTTAGTCCAGACATTAGCTGAGAGTGTAGCTTTAACCCAAGCATGTGTTCACCTGAATGGTTTAGTCCAGACATTAGCTGGGAGTGTAGCTTTAACCCTAGCTGTAAGCATGTATGTTCCTGAATGGTTTAGTCCAGACATTAGCTGAGAGTGTAGCTTTAACCCAAGCTGTAAGCATGTGTTTACCTGAATGGTTTAGTCCAGACATTTTGTAGGAAGCTTTGATTCCATAGCATTGGTGGCGCCCCCTGGTCAGTCTCGTGGTCACTACCTTTCTTCCCAGGCTACTTACAGGCACTTCCTCTCGCCTGTCGTCCATTACATATCTTGTTAAAATTTTGTTCTACTGAACGACGACAAATACGGTATGCCAGCAGGCACCCGGTCGACAAAAAATAGACGACGAGTAACAAGAAGTGCAACACTACACGCACAGCCTACACAGGAGCCTACCAAACGATCCAAACGCTCAAGAAACGCAATTAAAACTAGGCAAGAGAGCACTCAGAGAAAGACAAGAAAGGAGGCCCATAGCAAACCGCCCAACCGGAACGAAGTACAAACAAACATGGCGACGAAGGCAGAAATGGACGAGAGGTTTCGAGAAATGGAGAAGTCCATGGGTAAATTTCAAGAAGATATACAGACGTCACTGGCAACCACAATCGCAGCATCGATAGCTAAGGCGATGTCTGACATGAAACTGGATACAGAAAAAGAAAAAGAAACCGCAACAACAGGTGAAAAAAGCAAGGAAGATGTGCCCGTGTACCCACTCGCAGGAGCCCACCAACAGAAGCAGGCCTCCTACCCGCCACCCAGGGATGTGCTACACGATAGTATGACCAGGATGTACCTGGAAAACCATATGGAACTCGCAAATCCCATGTTTGCGACCCAAGGAATCAAAGGTAATATAAACTTCGACCCAAGAGTGCGTCGACCTATTGCCCGCCCACACATATACTTGGAAAGGGAAGGATTAACCATGCCCAAGGACAAGTTAGAGGCCAAAGATACAATGAATTATTATGAATACGTACAGGCATTCACAAGTATGCTACTTGATGAAAACATGACGAAGAACGAGGAGAGGTATTACCTGATCCAACACCTCAATCAAGTGGCACAGGACGCCAAGGAGAGGCCATGGAGGAATGTCCTCAGGTGGTCCAATAGTATCTTTGACAAGTTAGAACGGGGGGACTGCGAATGGCAGGATACGCAGGCCATACAATATGAGAGAATGCGCCTCTCACTTGCAGCAAGGTCGATAGTGGACATAGAATCGCACACATCCCCATGCCCAATATACAACGCCAAGGGCCAGTGCAAAGAAAGCGAGGATCACAAGCTGGAGGAGGCAACCTACCAGCACATATGTGCCTACTGCTACGCGCTCGCAGGGAACAGACATAATCATCCGTCAAATGAATGCATGAAGAGGCAAAAAGCTAAGTCTCCACAGAGCAGAGACCCCAGCCCATCAGGACATTTCATGTATCCACCGCCACCGATGAATCCTACCAACCCCGGGCAGACATATCAGACACGCCCACATGCAGCACACGCCCACCAGCCATACTACGCACAACCGCCAAAAAACGTATAACTCCCGCTAATTGTCACCAGCGGGAAATAAAAGCGGATGACGAGAGCAACGTGAGTACCACAAAAATGAAACATGACACTGTATATTATGACGATGAACACCAATTTCCCATGTACATATACGAGGACTACGAGTGTAGCCGCCATTGTGAGTTGTGTACACATGAGCAAGCCGGAAGCTTACACCACTTCCGCCCAAGTGATAAACCAATGGGAGCTCTTGATACATATCAAGGAGACACTCAGCCAATCAGAGATGTCGTAGGGAAAACCAAAATGGCGGCACCCATCAAAACACACTCGAGCGATGGAAAACAGAAAAATGACAGCAACAAAAACCACATTATGCGACAAACTGAACAAGGAAGCTCTAAAGGTATGACTCAAAACATAAAACACGATACAGAGGAGGACATTTTCATGTATATTAGAAGAATGTGCGCCTCTAAACAAGGTATAATACCGGATCGAATGGTCCCGGGCCCGATCGAACTGGCTCAACACCGTCGAGAGACATGGCCGCAGCCAAATAGATATGTACTGCAACATGACATCGCAGAGATATACGATCAGACGAGAAGGACGGGGCTACCAAACATGTTGGCTGCTAGAATTCAGGTACCAAGTAAGTTGAACATCGAGATGTGGGTCCACTACCTTACGCGAGAGATACATGAACCAGAATTGTTGGATAACATCAGATATGGATTCCCAGTCGGATACCTAGGCCCTGTGTCCGACAGCGTGGACGTCGAAAATCATACTTCCGCAAATGAATACAAAGACCAGGTAGCCGAATACATACAGATAGAAATGAGGCACGGCGCCGTGTATGGACCATATAGCGACCACACGTTCAGAGAATGGACCCATACGAACCCAATAATGACAAGACCGAAGGCCGACCCCCTAAAGCGAAGAGTAATTCTGGACATGTCGTACCCAGAAGACATGTCCATAAACGCCTACATCAGACAAAACTCCATTCTGGGCGTAACAAGGGAACACAGCCTCCCAACGATAGAGATGCTGGTGAAGCGGATACTAAAACAAACAAACCCACCGTACATGTTCACACTTGACCTGCAGAGGGCATATAAGAATTTTCGAAGTTGTCCAAATGACTGGCCGCTCCTAAACTTTCACTGGGAAGGAAAGTACTATTTGGACACAAGCATGCCATTCGGCAGTAGACTAAGTTCAACGCACATGCAAAGGGTCGCGAACGCAATAACAGACATCATGAAAAAACGAGGACACCAGACATACATGTACCTCGATGACATGATTGGATGGGCGCAAGATGAAAGCGATGCCACAAGAGCATTCAACGATGCCAAGAACATACTACAAGATCTAGGGTTACCAGCAGCCAGTGAAAAGACGCAGCCACCCACCAAGAGAGCAAAATGGCTGGGTATATATATCGACACGGACCACATGACACTGTCGATTCCAACAGAAAAACTGTGGGAGATACAAAAAGAAGCATCAAAAATCAAGAAGGAGAGAGCCATAACAATGAAACGCCTACAGTCAATAATAGGTAAAACAATATACATAGCCAAATGCATACAGCCGGCGAAAGTATTTGTGAGACGCCTATTACAGACACTGAGGGAAACAAAACAGAAGCAAGTACACGTCACAAATAACATGAGAAAGGACTTGAACTGGATTGAAGCCTGCGCCATAAAATGGAACGGCATAGCCATGATAGTCAGAGAAAAGATCAGCAAGACGGTGTACATATCAGAAGAAGGCAAATGGGTCGTAGGGACAACAGGAGAGAAACTCACGCGAACCCAGACATTAGACGATGACAAAGGTAGAGCAAACAGAGTGGCAAGGGGCGCCAAAGCCATAATAGACACTCTGACGGGCTCGGAGGATGCAGGAAAAACCATCATGGTAAAGACCGATGATAAAGATGCCATACAGATTCTCACAAATGGATCCAGAGAGGAATACAACATGACGGGCGCAAGGGCAATATGGTTGACGCAGGCCTTGGGAAACTTCAGAATAGTATATCAAATTGAGACAATTGAAAACATAAGACACATAAAGCAAAAGTCTCACGAAGAAATAGATATTAAAATACAAAACAACTTCGACGTGTAATGTATGTATGATATCCTTCCAGATCCAGAGCTTCGACAACTAATGCGCGAGGCTGAGGTCTCACAACAACTAGCACGAGCACCAGGAACGATGTCAAACCACAAGACAGCTGTAAGGTCGCTGTTAGCATTCACGTATCGATATAAGATTGAACCAGACACCATGACGGATGCACAAGCCTGTGCCTATGTACAGTATATACGCTCATACTTGAAGAGTCCTAAATCAGTATTGAACTACGTATCCGCAGTGAGGGAGTTCTTCAAACGTCGAGGGTCTCCATCACCAGCCTTCCACTCATATAGGCTCCAACTGGCGCTGGATGCGGCAATGAGAGACAAGACCCACCACATAAATCAGAGAAAGCAAATGGACATAGAACAGATAAGGAAAATAATAGGGCACGCTGAAACGTTCCCAGCACCAAAGCAATATAAGCTAGCCATACTGGTCATGTATACGGCAGGCTTTAGACAGTCGGAGGTCGCACCACCATCAGCATCCGCATATGATAACACACGACACATAACAAGAAGCGACGCATGGATACAGGACTCACAGTTGGCCCTGAGGCAAAAATGGGCCAAAAACCTCCAAGCCTTCGACCAGAGGCGAACTGTGTACATACCAGCCTCGCAAGACAACGAAATATGCATAGTGAGGGCATACACAGACGCAATCAAAGAGGCACCAACACGATACAGGGAGCAGCCGCTCCTCGTGTACCCAAACACCTACAACCCAATAACGACAGCCGACCTCAGCAAGCACCTCAGCTGGTCCCTGAGACAGATGGGCCTACCAACACAGGAGTACTCGCTACACTCATTACGCAGATCGGCGGCGACCCATGCATGTGACATGGGAGCCACCGAGTCAGACATCAAGGACTTTGGTTCATGGGCATCCTCCGCGTACGCCCAGTACGTGACCAAGAAGGCTGCTACTAAAGTTTCCAAAGCACTTGTGAAAAACCTGGAGGCGTGAGAAAGACAATCCCGCGCGACACCACGCCGCAAGCAACAACAAAAAGTCGCATAGAGACTATACAACACCACAATCTGCAACTCAAAGGGACACACCCAAACGACTACTAAAATAATCTAAACAAATCTCATTTCTAATAAGTGACCCCCGGTCACAGACAATCTACAACCTTCTCAAAGGACAATGGGCCACGCCCAACGTATATCACACATACTTGCCTCTCAGGCACATAATAATAACCAATGGACTCGGCAATAAGTCGATAATTTACCACCTTCTCTTATAATACCTCACGGGTATCTACTTCTCTATAATATATAGCCCTCGGCTATTTCAAATTCAACATTCCATAAATTTCATTACAAGCTTGGGGTTTGGCGACCTAGGTATAACATCTCTATAATTTAATTATACATTATAATAAAATTATCTCATATTATTGTATAAGTATCAACAATTTAATTAAATAAAATTGTCGTCGCCCAAGCTTGTCTTATATATATTTATTCATATCTATTCTTAATAACTGGGGTTACATGAATGTTGTAGGAAGCTTTGATTCCATAGCATTGGTGGCGCCCCCTGGTCAGTCTCGTGGTCACTACCTTTCTTCCCAGGCTACTTACAGGCACTTCCTCTCGCCTGTCGTCCATTACATATCTTGTTAAAATTTTCCTCCCACCCACCCATCTAATAACAAAACACCACGAGACACCACTCTCATCATATATTTCTTATATAATTCAACTCATTCTACCTTAAATTAAAATTCAAAGGTCGAATTCTGGATGTCGACCTAGGTATAACATCTCTATAATTTAATTATACATTATAATAAAATTATCTCATATTATTGTATAATTATCAACAATTTAATTAAATAAAATTGTCGTCGCCCAAGCTTGTCTTATATATATTTATTCATATCTATTCTTAATAACTGGGGTTACATGAATGAGCTGAGAGTGTAGCTTTAACCTTAGCTGTAAGCATTTGTTTACCTGAATGGTTTAGTCCAGACATTAGCTGAGAGTGTAGCTTTAACCCAAGCTGTAAGCATGTATGTACCTGAATGGTTTAGGCCAGACATTGGCTGAGAGTGTAGCTTTAACCCAAGCTGTAAGCATGTGTTTACCTGAATGGTTTAGTCCAGACATTAGCTGAGAGTGTAGCTTTAACCCAAGCTGTAAGCATCCGTTTACCTGAATGGTTTAGTCCAGACATTAGCTGAGAGTGTAGCTTTAACCCAAGCATGTGTTTACCTGAATAGTTTAGTCCCGACATTAGCTAAGAGTGTAGCTTTAACCCAAGCTGTAAGCATGTGTTTACCTGAATGGTTTAGTCCAGACATTAGCTGAGAGTGTAGCTTTAACCCTAGCTGTAAGCATGTGTTTACCTGAATGGTTTAGTCCAGACATTAGCTGAGAGTGTAGCTTTAACCCAAGCATGTGTTTACCTGAATGGTTTAGTCCAGACATTAGCTGAGAGTGTAATTTTAACCCAAGCTGTAAGCATGTGTTTACCTGAATGGTTTAGTCCAGACATTAGCTGAGAGTGTAGCTTTAACCCAAGCTGTAAGCATGTATGTACCTGAATGGTTTAGTCCCGATATTAGCTGAGAGTGTAGCTTTAACCCAAGCTGTAAGCATGTATGTACCTGAATGGTTTAGTCCAGACATTAGCTGAGAGTGTAGCTTTAACCCAAGCTGTAAGCATGTATGTACCTGAATTGTTTAGTCCAGACATTAGCTGAGAGTGTAGCTTTAACCCTAGCTGTGAGCATGTGTTTACCTGAATGGTTTAGTCCAGACATTAGCTGAGAGTGTAGCTTTATCCCAAGCTGTAAGCATGTATGTACCTGAATGGTTTAGTCCAGACATTAGCTGAGAGTGTAGCTTTAACCCAAGCTGTGAGCATGTGTTTACCTGAATGGTTTAGTCCAGACATTAGCTGAGAGTGTAGCTTTAACCCAAGCTGTGAGCATGTGTTTACCTGAATGGTTTAGTCCAGACATTAGCTGAGAGTGTAGCTTTAACCCAAGCATGTGTTTACCTGAATGGTTTAGTCCCGACATTAGCTGAGAGTGTAGCTTTAACCCAAGCTGTAAGCATGTATGTACCTGAATGGTTTAGTCCAGACATTAGCTGAGAGTGTAGCTTTAACCCAAGCTGTAAGCATGTGTTTACCTGAATGGTTTAGTCCAGACATTAGCTGAGAGTGTAGCTTTAACCCAAGCTGTAAGCATGTGTTTACCTGAATGGTTTAGTCCAGACATTAGCTGAGAGTGTAGCTTTAACCAAAGCTGTAAGCATGTGTTTACCTGAATGGTTTAGTCCAGACATTAGCTGAGAGTGTAGCTTTAACCCAAGCTGTAAGCATGTGTTTACCTGAATGGTTTAGTCCCGACATTAGCTGAGAGTGTAGCTTTAACCCAAGCTGTAAGCATGTATGTACCTGAATGGTTTAGTCCAGACATTATTTGAGAGTGTAGCTTTAACCCAAGCATGTGTTTACCTGAATGGTTTAGTCCAGACATTAGCTGAGAGTGTAGCTTTAACCCAAGCTGTAAGCATGTGTTTACCTGAATGGTTTAGTCCAGACATTAGCTGAGAGTGTAGCTTCAACCCAAGCTGTAAGCATGTATGTACCTGAATGGTTTAGTCCAGACATTAGCTGAGAGTGTAGCTTTAACCCTAGCTGTGAGCATGTGTTTACCTGAATGGTTTAGTCCAGACATTAGCTGAGAGTGTAGCTTTAACCCAAGCTGTAAGCATGTATGTACCTGAATGGTTTAGTCCAGACATTAGCTGAGAGTGTAGCTTTAACCCAAGCTGTGAGCATGTGTTTACCTGAATGGTTTAGTCCAGACATTAGCTGAGAGTGTAGCTTTAACCCAAGCTGTAAGCATGTGTTTACCTGAATAGTTTAGTCCAGACATTAGCTGAGAGTGTAGCTTTAACCCAAGCATGTGTTTACCTGAATGGTTTAGTCCCGACATTAGCTGAGAGTGTAGCTTTAACCCAAGCTGTAAGCATGTATGTACCTGAATGGTTTAGTCCAGACATTAGCTGATAGTGTAGCTTTAACCCAAGCTGTAAGCATGTGTTTACCTGAATGGTTTAGTCCAGACATTAGCTGAGAGTGTAGCTTTAACCCAAGCTGTAAGCATGTGTTTACCTGAATGGTTTAGTCCAGACATTAGCTGAGAGTGTAGCTTTAACCCAAGCTGTAAGCATGTATGTACCTGAATGGTTTAGTCCCGACATTAGCTGAGAGTGTAGCTTTAACCCAAGCTGTAAGCATGTGTTTACCTGAATGGTTTAGTCCAGACATTAGCTGAGAGTGTAGCTTTAACCCAAGCTTTAAGCATGTGTTTACCTGACTGGTTTAGTCCAGACATTAGCTGAGAGTGTAGCTTTAACCCAAGCTGTAAGCATGTGTTTACCTGAATGGTTTAGTCCAGACATTAGCTGAGTGTGTAGCTTTAACCCAAGCTGTAAGCATGTGTTTACCTGAATGCTTTAGTCCAGACATTAGCTGAGAGTGTAGCTTTAACCCAAGCTGTAAGCATGTGTTTACCTGAATGGTTTAGTCCAGACATTAGCTGAAAGTGTAGCTTTAACCCAAGCATGTGTTTACCTGAATGGTTTAGTCCAGACATTAGCTGAGAGTGTAGCTTTAACCCAAGCTGTAAGCATGTGTTTACCTGAATGGTTTAGTCCAGACATTAGCTGAGAGTGTAGCTTTAACCCTAGCTGTAAGCATGTGTTTACCTGAATGGTTTAGTCCAGACATTAGCTGAGAGTGTAGCTTTAACCCAAGCATGTGTTTACCTGAATGGTTTAGTCCAGACATTAGCTGAGAGTGTAGCTTTAACCCAAGCTGTAAGCATGTATGTACCTGAATGGTTTAGTCCAGACATTAGCTGAGAGTGTAGCTTTAACCCAAGCTGTAAGCATGTGTTTACCTGAATGGTTTAGTCCAGACATTAGCTGAGAGTGTAGCTTTAACCCAAGCATGTGTTTACCTGAATGGTTTAGTCCAGACATTAGCTGAGAGTGTAACTTTAACCCAAGCTGTAAGCATGTATGTACCTGAATGGTTTAGTCCAGACATTAGCTGAGAGTGTAGCTTTAACCCAAGCTGTAAGCATGTATGTACCTGAATGGTTTAGTCCAGACATTAGCTGAGAGTGTAGCTTTAACCCAAGCTGTAAACATGTGTTTACCTGAATGGTTTAGTCCAGACATTAGCTGAGAGTGTAGCTTCAACCCCAGCTGTAAGCATGTGTTTACCTGAATGTTTTAATCCAGACATTAGCTGAGACTGTAGCTTTAACCCAAGCTGTAAGCATGTGTTTACCTGAATGGTTTAGTCCAGACATTACCTGAGAGTGTAGCTTTAACCCAAGCTGTAAGCATGTATGTACCTGAATGGTTTAGTCCAGACATTAGCTGAGAGTGTAGCTTTAACCCAAGCTGTAAGCATGTATGTACCTGAATGGTTTAGTCCAGACATTAGCTGAGAGTGTAGTTTTAACCCAAGCTGTAAGCATGTGTTTACCTGAATGTTTTAGTCCAGACATTAGCTGAGAGTGTAGCTTTAACCCAAGCTGTAAGCATGTATGTACCTGAATGGTTTAGTCCAGACATTAGCTGAGAGTGTAGCTTTAACCCAAGCTGTAAGCATGTATGTACCTGAATGGTTTAGTCCAGACATTAGCTGAGAGTGTAGCTTTAACCCAAGCTGTAAGCATGTATGTACCTGAATGGTTTAGTCCAGATATTAGCTGAGAGTGTAGCTTTAACCCTAGCATGTGTTTACCTGAATGGTTTAGTCCAGACATTAGCTGAGAGTGTAGCTTTAACCCAAGCTGTAAGCATGTATGTACCTGAATGGTTTAGTCCAGACATTAGCTGAGAGTGTAGCTTTAACCCAAGCTGTAAGCATGTGTTTACCTGAATGGTTTAGTCCTGACATTAGCTGAGAGTGTAGCTTTAACCCAAGCTGTAAGCATGTGTTTACCTGAATGGTTTAGTCCAGACATTAGCTGAGAGTGTAGCTTTAACCCTAGCTGTAAGCATGTATGTACCTGAATGGTTTAGTCCAGACATTAGCTGAGAGTGTAGCTTTAACCCAAGCTGTAAGCATGTGTTTACCTGAATGGTTTAGTCCAGACATTAGCTGAGATTGTAGCTTTAACCCAAGCATGTGTTTACCTGAATGGTTTAGTCCAGACATTAGCTGAGAGTGTAGCTTTAACCCAAGCTGTAAGCATGTATGTACCTGAATGGTTTAGTCCAGACATTAGCTGAGAGTGTAACTTTAACCCAAGCTGTAAGCATGTGTTTACCTGAATGGTTTAGTCCAGACATTAGCTGAGAGTGTAACTTTAACCCTAGCTGTAAGCATGTGTTTACCTGAATGGTTTAGTCCAGACATTAGCTGAGAGTGTAGCTTTAACCCTAGCTGTAAGCATGTATGTACCTGAATGGTTTAGTCCAGACATTAGCTGAGAGTGTAGCTTTAACCCAAGCTGTAAGCATGTGTTTACCTGAATGGTTTAGTCTAGACATTAGCTGAGAGTGTAGCTTTAACCCAAGCTGTAAGCATGTGTTTACCTGAATGTTTTAATCCAGACATTAGCTGAGAGTGTAGCTTTAACCCAAGCTGTAAGCATGTGTTTACCTGAATGGTTTAGTCCAGACATTAGCTGAGAGTGTAGCTTTAACCCAAGCTGTAAGCAAGTGTTTACCTGAATGGTTTAGTCCTGACATTAGCTGAGAGTGTAGCTTTAACCCAAGCTGAAGCATGTATGTACCTGAATGGTTTAGTCCAGACATTAGCTGAGAGTGTAGCCTTAACCCTAGCTGTAAGCATGTATGTACCTGAATGGTTTAGTCCAGACATTAGCTGAGAGTGTAGCTTTAACCCAAGCTGTAAGCAAGTGTTTACCTGAATGGTTTAGTCCTGACATTAGCTGAGAGTGTAGCTTTAACCCAAGCTGTAAGCATGTATGTACCTGAATGGTTTGTTTAGTCCAGACGTCCAGTACATCATACTTGACCAGGTAGGCCAGAAACTGTGGATCCACCTCTATGCAGGTCTGTAACTCAGGTGCCAGCTGTGCCAGTACATCATAGTGAGGGCACAGTCTTGGTACCTTTGCAGGTGGTGGACCCTCTGTAAACATTTATATAGAAAGAAGTATCAGTTACTGCCATAACAAACCTTGGGAAACACTTTGAATACTGACAACTACAAGGTCCCCTAGCCCTACATACACAATAAGTGAGGTAATGTACATTGTACTTGTTTTATTTCTATAACTTGTATATTAGAAACATAGTGACAGAATGTTTGTTCAGAAAAACTGTCCTAGACAGAGAGCAAGAACCTATTTCTATGTAGAAACCTGTTACTGTAGTTTAAACTAAGATGGAAATAAAGTTTCTATTAAAAAGGAATAACTAGTCTTCAAAAAGAATCACTAGTCATTTAGATTACTTGATATTTGATTTTGTTTTTCCCTCCTGTAGTATTACCAAACTATGTATGGAGAGAGGACTGGGGTTGAAGTGACCAGCAGTTGAAATGACCAGGGGTTGAAATGACCAGGGGTTGGAAGTACCTGGTGGTAAAGACCAAGGGTTGAGGATCTGAGGATTAATTACACTACAGAATATGTTACTTACGTTGTTCACTCATTGTAGCTTATCCAGGCTTATCGTGGCTCAGGGCTGCACCAGTCTACAAGGTGAAGCAAACAAGCAGGAGTCAGACATACATTGTCTCATACAGTTAATATCACCTTGTATCAATAAGAAGGGAAATGGGAAGAGCAGATTTCTCTATGGTATGCCTAATTTGGCTTTTCTCTGTATCATATCGTTAGTTAGTTGTTTCTGTATAAAATAACTCCCACAGGGACGTTTGGAAGACCTGCAACACAAATTTTAAACCTATTTCTAGATACATAATATATATATAATACACGCTTCAAAATGAACATATAATTTATTAAATGTTAGGCCCCTCGTTCCGGAACATGCGTCTGGACTCTGGGCCCTAGTGTCCAAGTTTTCTGGGCCTTAGCGTCTTAGCATCATTGGGCCCTAACGTCTGGAGCCATGACTTTACCCCTTTCCCTCTAATAAAACATGTATACATGATGGATCAATCAATTGCTAGAAATTGACACCCCTTGCAATGATATTATGTCATATGTGAGGTACACGTAATGGCATCATATTTAATGTATGCCTTCAAAAATTGATCCCCCACACTTGTATGGCATCATTGATTCATACCATTGGTATTTATTTAAACGTATTTGTCATACATGATGTATACATATATGATATGATATTGTATATATAGCATCTAAGATTGACGCCCTTACAGTACTCAAGGTAAGGAGCAGGTCCTTAGGAATACATACATACCATTAATAGGTTTATACGATCAGAATTGACAAAGATATGACATACAAAAAAACGAGAATAATAACTTATATCAGATTCGAATAACATAGGTCCCTGATATATTATTTATAATAATGTTACCTTCAAAGAATAAGTGGACATAAGAAGCTATGTAAAACAGTTTTTCTTTTTGAAAAATCTTGAATAGTTTCTGAGATACACGCCAAAACATATAGATCAATTATTTCCGCGGAAAGAGTTTAGCGCCATAGAAATATGTTATATGGTGTTCGCGCAATGGTCATGAAACAAGCTAAAAGAAATAAGTCTATAATAATGTTACCTTCACAGAATCGAGTAGACATATGTACCTATGTAAAACATGTTTTCTTTTGAAAATATCTTGAATAGTTTCTGAGATAAACGCCGAAACATATAGATCAATTCTTTCTGCGAACCAAAGCCTGGCACTGACAGGGTTGAAGGTATTACATGGGTGGGGCTAGGATGAACTTGGCTGTATAGCAAAGGGATGGGTTCCATTGGGTGGTGCGCACCACACAACACAGTGGAGCGGAAAGGCAATAGGTACAAACCTTCTGACTCCATTTTAGCGGAGAAAGGCATGTGGTTAGAAAAGGTGTGGGGGAAACGCACTGGTGGAAAAAGGTACACAATCCTCTGGACTTAGTTCTCTCTATATTTGCCAAGAATATCTAGAACGCATTTCTACCTCTTGTATTCCCTACCGGCTATATTCAGTATTGCTAGTGTAACCATAATGTTCTGGGAACATGGGCCTTAGTGCCCGTGGTACTGTATATTCTACCAAATATTTGTGTTGATCGTAGTATATACTATGTGACACCAAATACGTGTCTACTGAACAAAAAATGAATATATTATATATATGACCCATTCTTATTGGTCAATAACTTTATATATTCTGATCTTTAAGACAAATGAACTAACCAGATATAACCGTCTTGACATGAGCATCAATAAAATATATACTTTTGTGTCTATGATGTTTATTATTATTTTTTACATTATATATTATCAAGGAATCAAGGAAATGACCCAAAATTACTCACTACCCAACTCATAGTTATATTGCAACAAAATCTAATTGAATTGATATACATACATAAATACAATTCATGCCATAGAATGGGGGAGGAAGTATGAACCGAAAATGATGTACTTCTGCATAATGTTTATGAAAGTTAACTCATGGAAGTTAAGTAAATAATTGTCCAGATTATACCATCATTGTTGTCATTAAAGTGTGTGTTTGTGTTGCCGAAGTGTATGCGTTCTACCTCATTATTTCTTTGGGGCTTAAAATTCAAATTCAAAAAAATCTTATAATTGTCGTTACAATGGTCTTCCAATCAGGAGAGACTCTGCCCCAAAAAAGCCAATCTCAGCAGAATTTAGCTCTGTGAATAATGTTTAATAAACCCAAATACGAAAATGTAGACCAGGAACATCAAAATTTAAATATTTCTCCCGCCCCGCCCCCAATGGAGGATAGATTCCTACACTCTATACACAACCTGTAGGCAATAAACATCAAAGCCCTCTAACTTTAAGGCTATGGCACGCTGCTGCCTACAGGTCGAGTATAGTGTGTACATAGCCCTAACTTCCCTTTCCCTTGCAATACATTCTCTACATATAGTACATATGTGAGACACTGGATGACACCACCGCTGCTCCTCCTCCACTGCCTGCACAGCCAGTCAGTCAGTCGTCCACCAGCGGACTACAAGCGGTTGAAAGAGAGGGCAGAAGGGGAGAGGAGATAATACATGGGAGAGGGAGGAGGGAGAGGATAGAAACGAGAGAGAGGAAATCGAGGGAGAGAGAGAAAGGAGGGAGAGCAGAGAGAGGGAGAGGGAGGGAGAGAGAGAGGAGAGAGGGGAGAGGAAAGAGCAGAGAGAGAGGAGAGGGGAGAGAGAGGAGAGAGAGGGAGAGAGGGGAGAGGAAAGAGCAGAGAGAGAGGAGAGGGGAGAGAGAGGAGAGAGAGGGAGAGAAAGGAGAGAGAGGAGAGAGAGGAGAGAGAGGAGAGGAGAGGGGAGA
The DNA here is from genome assembly GCA_942159475.1 of Sthenelais limicola. NCBI lineage: Eukaryota > Metazoa > Annelida > Polychaeta > Phyllodocida > Sigalionidae > Sthenelais > Sthenelais limicola. Next base: position 127,258,964 of record OW804098.1, on the reverse strand, counting down.
GAGAGGGGAGAGAGAGGGGAGAGAGAGGGGAGAGAGAGGAGAGAGAGGAGAGAGAGGGAGGAGAGAGAGAGGAGAGAGAGGAGAGAGAGGGAGAGAAAGGAGAGAGAGGAGAGAGAGGAGAGAGAGAGGAGAGAGAGGAGAGAGAGGAGAGAGAGAGGAGAGAGAGGAGAGAGAGGGAGGAGAGAGAGAGGAGAGAGAGGGAGAGAAAGGAGAGAGAGGAGAGAGAGGGGAGAGGAGGAGAGACAGCAGAGGGAGGAGAGAGAGAGAGGAGAGAGGGGAGAGAGCAGAGGGAGGAGAGAATGGAGACAGGAGCAATTGGTAGAGAGAGTAATTTCCATAAATGAAGTGAATGAGTTCGAAACATTAATGTTAAATAATATATTGCAACTCATGCCTCCAGGACATCCTTTAATTACCAACATTTCGGATAATTTCTACCAATCACTTTAAGAAACATGACCAATGATTTCAGGAAACTCCTGAGGTGAAAGCATTTATTTTGTTAGGTATCCACAAAATTATACTTTTCCGAAAGCTATCCCGATCACGTTTAGTTATTGATATCACTTACACATGCACTAATATTGTGTACGTGCGACCATCTAGCCCTCTCATGGAGGCTCTGTTTGTATATGTCAGATAACAAATGCTTGACCCTCATTGTTTCCCGCTACCACTCCATGTCTCACAGGTTTATATGCCACCTATACGTTGTAGGGTCAGATTTTCAGAAAATATACAATTGGCAGCTGTACACATTTAAAAAATTGTGCTAAATCAGGCTACAATTTGGTCAATACTGGATAAATTGCAGTCTATTTGGCATTGCATTGATTCTAGCAATCTGTTTGGTTAGGTTCAACTGTATTTTGAACTTTATTCTTGTCTGAATTTTAGATTATTTGAGATGATAGGTGAAGGCGAATTGTACATTTTCTGACGACTTCACCCTATAACATGATCCTTTCATTACTGCACTTATACCTGTCTGATAATTTGAACCATGTGAATACTTTTTTATATCAATTAACTTTTGGGTGGGCTGATGAAATGTAACTCAAGGATTTCACACGGATGGTTTGGACCTTCAAAAGCTGTACAATTGGCGTCACAACACATTCAGTAAATTAGGCCAAATTAGGCGCTATAACGATAGACATATCTATAATGATAGATATATCAGAGTATATCATATCATTTTATCATTAAAGTTTCGTTCTGCTTTAGCTTTTTGGTTTTGGTTTTGCTTTAAATGTTGCATTCCCCATAACCTGCCATTAGGGCTTTTACACTTCTAATGTGTTTTCATGTTGTCTGTATTTTATTTTCTTGGGTTGTTTTCATAACTGTCACCATTCATAAACACAAAGAGGTAATTTACATGCATCCTTTTTTTTTTTTTAATAAATTTTATTGACAAAACATTCACAGTTTGTGATAGCTCTCATTCTGCCAAGATGTGGTCGGGTTGATGAGAGGTAACTCAAGGATTTCACACAGATGGGTTGGACCTTCAAAAGGTCCAACAATTGGCCCACAACACATTCAGTAAATTAGGCCAAATTAGGCGCTATAACGATAGACATATCTATAATTTGCACTCTGTATATGACATTTTTATTTGTCTTGAATACAGTCTTGAGATGTTTTAGCTCTGTCTCAAGATACAATATTAATATTAATTTTTATAAAGAAATGAAACACTTTCTACATCCTTCATCTTGTTTACCTTACAAAATGAGCTTCAATTTTTTTCAAAAGTTTAACATAACAGAATTAATACTTTAAATCAATGTGATACCAAATATACTAACATATTTTCAGTATTCATCATTTTTCAGCCTAATATGTATAGCATAGCTTTATGCAATGCGTTGGCATTGTTGGGAACCAATCACCACACACCACCTGCAGCGCCACCTCACAGCGTGGCGCTGTACTCCTCATTCCAAACTCACCTTCAATCACTTCACCTCTCGCCTCCGAACACATCACACAAATTTCCCACCCACCCACACCTAATAACCTTCATTTCATTCCGCCATACTAATTATCTTATATTATTAATTTAAATTCTCATCAATTCTATTTTAATTTATAATCACATCAACTTTTACCAATTTTATACCAAAACTCAATTTATTTTACACTCATTTTATTATACCTTTATATAAATTATATTTATAAATTAAATAAACATTTAATTTCCCAAGCTGCCTCTTCACTTATCATTCCTTCACCTTAAATGGTTCGCCAACAATGCTGCAGAATTTCCTAAATGTGTAGAGCTGGCAATTGTACATTTTCTGAAAATCTGATCCATAGGTGTGCATATCTCACCACTCTAAGTCACTAAGGCGTGTTCTAAAACTGGTTGCCTATAGATGTAATGCATGAATCAATATTATAAAAAGGTTTGCTTGTTCAAACAATGAATTAAACTACTCACTTGGTTCTGGCGAGGGTATAATAGTGTCCAGTATATCCTGGTACTTTAGGTCAATCAGAGTCTTTTTCCTGACACTGAGAAGGTGCCGTGAGGAATATAGGAGTTATTCCTTGGTCAGGTGAACTAAGCGAGTACTAAGCTAAGCGTTAAGGAATATGTGTGTCATTACTCATACAGATGCACTAAGCTTGTATTGAGGAATAAACATGTTATTCCTTGGTCAGATGTACTAAGCAAGCACTAAGCATGTGTAAGAAACATATGTGTAATTATTTACACACATGTACCAAGCTGTTGTGGAGGAATATGTGTAATTCCTGGATCAGACGTACTGCGTATGTGTTGAATTAATCTGGAGACTTTGAATGTTTAGTTAATCACGTGATCTGATGAACTTTGACAAGGTCTTGTTATCTTGTCCTATCTTGAACCATGATAACCACATGTACCAATATATATATGTTATACTTGAAGTTCTAGGATCAATATTTAGTGTATACGGTGAATATTACCATTACAATTCATCGTTATGAATTCATTACATTTACATACTTTTATCGTAATATTTCATTATAAATTACTAACCCGCCTGAATGATTTAATATTTCCTTGACATGTAAAGGCCTGATATAAGAGGGATTAAGGAAATAATTTTGTTTTCATTTAGGCACTTAGTGGTACTAAGGATATATATATAGGTACCTAGGATATATAGAGGTGGTACCTAGGATATATATAGGTACCTAGGATATATAGAGGTGGTACCTAGGGTATATAGAGGTGGTACCTAGGATATATAGAGGTACCTAGGATATATAGAGGAGGTACCTAGGATATATATAGGTACCTAGGATATATAGAGGTACCTAGGATATATAGAGGTGGTACCTAGGATATATATAGGTGGTACCTAGGATATATAGAGGTGGTACCTAGGATATATAGAGGTACCTAGGATATATAGAGGTGGTACCTAGGATATATAGAGGTACCTAGGATATATAGAGGAGGTACCTAGGATATATAGAGGTGGTACCTAGGATATATAGAGGTACCTAGGATATATAGAGGAGGTACCTAGGATATATAGAGGTACCTAGGATATATAGAGGAGGTACCTAGGCCTTGACCTTGCTGAGTGTCACGGGCCTTCGACAACACAGCGCCATGAAAACAATAATTGCACCCTCTACTATCGCAATCAGGGAAGCCATTTGCTGGGTTCTTGAGAAAGGTGTCAACCACATGATGATCATAGTTACAATATGCGCTGTCCATATAGTCACCGTCCGAGGCATGACGAGTTACAAACTCTAAGTGAGCCAAATAAGAAGAGATATCACCACCGGACGAAAGCAAATGTTGGGCTACCATAACCTTCCCGTACATCAGCTGACGATAAGTCAGCTTTTTGTGGTCAACAGATTTCAAGGCAACAGAGTTCAGAACATGTTGATAATAAAATTCTGGACGATAAATCATACCTGCATTTCGTCGAACTGTAGCCGGGTCCACAGCTGCATTGATCTGGTGCAGAGCCGAAGTAACTGGGTCGGACAACCAGGTCGAAGTCAAGTTAGTAGGCGACGGGATCTGTGACTGCAAGTTGACAGACGGAGAATGGGTAGGAATCACATGAGTGGAGGCCGGAGGATTAGGAGTCACCGGTGTCGAAGGATTCATCAATGGATTCCCGCCTGCACCAGGAGTTTTCATGGCCGACTGGACTGTAACAACCAAAGTATCCATACGATGCATCAAGGCGTTCATCCTGGACTCCTGATCGTCAAATCTCTGCTGCCAAGGGTTAGATGATGTTATATGACTCTCTCTAGACGGTGAAATACTAGATGCGGCGGGCGTCTTCATATCGGTATTGTAGGAGCACAAAGAGTCAACGTCAAGGTAAAGTTTCCAACTTGAAGCTGATCCAGTTGCTGCTATACTCTTATCGCAAGCCTCCCTGAAATACTTACAGGTGGCTTTAGAAGGTTCAGATGTGGCACCATGACTATGGCTGTAGCCACAGGCAGTACAAACTACCATTGTTGCGATTAACGAAGAACAAATATCAGGTAAGAAAAATGTCCAACCCGCTCGTCCGGCACCTAGTATGAGAGTGACGAGGACGCGGGAATATCTTGGTTGCGCAGGTACAACAAACATTGAGGTGTCGGGTCAATGAATATATATACATTATATAATGGAAACATATAAGGGTAAATATAGAGGTACCTAGGATATATAGAAGTGGTACCTAGGGTATATAGAGGTGGTACCTAGGATATATAGAGGTGGTACCTAGGATATATAGAGGGGGTACCTAGGATATATAGAGGTGGTACCTAGGATATATAGAGGTGGTACCTAGGATATATAGAGGTGGTACCTAGGGTATATAGAGGTGGTACCTAGGATATATAGAGGTGGTACCTAGGATATATAGAGGTGGTACCTAGGATATATAGAGGTGGTACCTAGGATATATAGAGGTGGTACCTAGGATATATAGAGGTGGTACCTAGGATATATAGAGGTGGTACCTAGGATATATAGAGGTGGTACCTAGGATATATAGAGGTCATACCTATGATATATAGAGGTGGTACCTAGGATATATAGAGGTATCTAGGATATATAGAGGTGGTACCTAGGATATATAGAGGTGGTACCTAGGGTATATAGAGGTGGTACCTAGGATATATAGAGGTGGTACCTAGGATATATAGAGGAGGTACCTAGGGTATATAGAGGTGGTACCTAGGATATATAGAGGTGGTACCTAGGATATATAGAGGTGGTACCTAGGACATATAGAGGTACCTAGGATATATAGAGGTGGTACCTAGGATATATAGAGGTGGTACCTAGGATATATAGAGGTGGTACCTAGGATATATAGAGGTGGTACCTAGGATATATAGAGGTCATACCTATGATATATAGAGGTGGTACCTAGGATATATAGAGGTATCTAGGATATATAGAGGTGGTACCTAGGATATATAGAGGTGGTACCTAGGGTATATAGAGGTGGTACCTAGGATATATAGAGGTGGTACCTAGGATATATAGAGGAGGTACCTAGGGTATATAGAGGTGGTACCTAGGGTATATAGAGGTGGTACCTAGGATATATAGAGGTGGTACCTAGGATATATAGAGGTGGTACCTAGGATATATAGAGGTGGTACCTAGGACATATAGAGGTACCTAGGATATATAGAGGTGGTACCTAGGATATATAGAGGTGGTACCTAGGATATATAGAGGTGGTACCTAGGGTATATAGAGGTGGTACCTAGGATATATAGAGGTGGTACCTAGGATATATAGAGGTGGTACCTAGGATATATAGAGGTGGTACCTAGGACATATAGAGGTACCTAGGATATATAGAGGTGGTACCTAGGATATATAGAGGTGGTACCTAGGATATATAGAGGTGGTACCTAGGATATATAGAGGTCATACCTATGATATATAGAGGTGGTACCTAGGATATATAGAGGTATCTAGGATATATAGAGGTGGTACCTAGGATATATAGAGGTGGTACCTAGGGTATATAGAGGTGGTACCTAGGATATATAGAGGTGGTACCTAGGATATATAGAGGAGGTACCTAGGATATATAGAGGTGGTACCTAGGGTATATAGAGGTGGTACCTAGGATATATAGAGGTGGTACCTAGGATATATAGAGGTCATACCTAGGATATATTATAGAGGTGGTACCTAGGATATATAGAGGTGGTACCTAGGATATATAGAGGTGTTACCTAGGATATATAGAGGTGGTACCTAGGATATATAGAGGTGGTACCTAGGATATATAGACATACCTAGGATATATAGAGGTGGTACCTAGGATATATAGAGGTGGTACCTAGGATATATAGAGGTGGTACCTAGGATATATAGAGATGGTACCAAGGATATATAGAGGTGGTACCTAGGGTATATAGAGGTGGTACCTAGGGTATATAGAGGTGGTACCTAGGATATATAGAGATGGTACCTAGGATATATAGAGGTGGTACCTAGGATATATAGAGGTGGTACCTAGGATATATAGAGGTGGTACCTAGGATATATAGAGGTGGTACCTAGGACATATAGAGGTACCTAGGATATATAGAGGTGGTACCTAGGATATATAGAGGTGGTACCTAGGATATATAGAGGTGGTACCTAGGATAAATAGAGGTGGTACCTAGGATATATAGAGGTGGTACCTAGGATATATAGAGGTGGTACCTAGGATATATAGAGGTGGTACCTAGGAGATATAGGGGTGGTACCTAGGACATATAGAGGTACCTAGGATATATAGAGGTACCTAGGATATATAGAGATGGTACCTAGGATATATAGAGGTGGTACCTAGGATATATAGAGGTGGTACCTAGGATATATATAGGTGGTAGCTAGGATATATAGAGGTGGTACCTAGGATATATAGAGATGGTACCTAGGATATATAGAGGTACCTAGGATATATATAGAGGTGGTACCTAGGATATATAGAGGTGGTACCTAGGGTATATAGAGGTGGTACCTAGGATATATAGAGGTGGTACCTAGGATATATAGAGGTACCTAGTATATACAGAGGTACCTAGGGTATATAGAGGTACCTAGGATATATAGAGGTGGTACCTAGGATATATAGAGGTGGTACCTAGGATATATAGAGGTGGTACCTAGGATATATAGAGGTGGTACCTAGGATATATAGAGATGGTACCTAGGATATATAGAGGTGGTACCTAGGATATATAGAGGTGGTACCTAGGATATATAGAGGTGATACCTAGGATATATAGAGGTACCTAGGATATATAGAGGTGGTACCTAGGGTATATAGACATACCTTGGATATATAGAGGTGGTACCTAGGATATATAGAGGTGATACCTAGGATATATAGAGGTGGTACCTAGGATATATAGAGGTGGTACCTAGGATATATAGAGGTGGTACCTAGGATATATAGAGGTGGTACCTAGGATATATAGAGGTGGTACCTAGGATATATAGAGGTGGTACCTAGGATATATAGAGGTACCTAGGATATATAGAGGTGGTACCTAGGATATATAGAGGTGGTACCTAGGATATATAGAGGTACCTAGGATTTACAGAGGTGGTACCTAGGATATATAGAGGTACCTAGTATATACAGAGGTGGTACCTAGGATATATAGAGGTGGTACCTAGGATATATAGAGGTGGTACCTAGGATATATAGAGGTACCTAGGATATATAGAGGTACCTAGGATTTACAGAGGTGGTACCTAGGATATATAGAGGTACCTAGTATATACAGAGGTGGTACCTAGGATATATAGAGGTGGTACCTAGGATATATAGAGGTGGTACCTAGGATATATAGAGGTACCTAGGATATATAGAGGTACCTAGGATATATAGAGGTACCTAGGATATATAGAGGTACCTAGGATATACAGAGGTGGTACCTAGGATATAAAGAGGTACCTAGTATATACAGAGGTACCTAGTATATACAGAGGTGGTACCTAGGATATATAGAGGTCATACCTAGGATATATAGAGGTGGTACCTAGGATATATAGAGGTACCTAGTATATACAGAGGTACCTAGGGTATATAGAGGTACCTAGGATATATAGAGGTGGTACCTAGGATATATAGAGGTGGTACCTAGGATATATAGAGGTGGTACCTAGGATATATAGAGATGGTACCTAGGATATGTATCTAGTTAAGAGATCCGAACCGGAAACCACAACATCATCATATTTTAACTAATGAGATCAAGCCGATTATAATGGTAGTAAACAATAGGACATCTAGTGTTTCTATATTTTAACTTTGATATTTTTTTATATTTTTTTTAAAAAGTTATTAATATTTCTGGGTGGATAATTGCTAATAAAGTATATAAAAATAATCCTGAAAATGACCTTAGATGCATTAATATATTTAATACATTGCCTTGAAATTGTGTATACATACTAATGTTACTAGCGGTATTAAGCACCCAAAATATAATATATAATATAATATTCCAACAAAGATATCTCATAAATAAATAACTCTGAAAAATATCCATTTTTGCTACATATATATATGTGATGTGTTTCAGGAAAATGAGTCATAAGTCGCAAAAAATAGATTTTGAGATACCATTATATTTGAAAAGATGAGATCAAGCCGATTCCAATGATAGTAAACAGTCTAATAATCTAATAAGTATTTCTAGATTTTAAGTTTGATATTTTCGTTTTGGAAAAAACAATTCCAATATTTCTGGGGGTCAATAAACAGTAACGTTACTAAATGTAGTCCATATGAGGACCTTTAAAACGAAAGGACATATTATATAGATTGTCCTGAAATTTGATACATCGATTGACATAGCTATAAGTGATCAACTCACCAAAAATTAGAACATTCCAATAATGTGATCTTGTGAAAAAATCACTTTGAAAAATATCAATTTTTTTCGACTTATGACTCATTTTCCTGAAACACATCACATATATGACTCATTTTACTAACAGACACAGCAAATAAATTAATGAAAAAATAAAAAATGTAGTCATGCACCTCCCTTCCACATACACACTGAACCATCATCTGCTTGCAAAGCCTGGGTTCCTCCGCCCGCTACTTCTCCCGCTACTTCTCCCGCTACTACTCCCGCTACTTCTCCCGCTACTTCTCCCGCTACTTCTCCCGCTACTACTCCTGTCTCTTTGGTCCCACTACTTTTAGAAGTAATGGGAAGAAGCCGTTTCAAATCAAACATGTTTGACTGAAGTGGCTACTTCCCACTATTTGCTCCCACTTCTAAAAGTAGCGGGACCAAAGTAACGGGAGGAGTAGCGGGAGAAGTAGCGGGAGAAGTAGCGGGAGAAGTAGCGGGAGGAGTAGCGGGAGGAGTAGCGGGAGAAGTAGCGGGGGGTGGAACCCAGGCTTTGGTTGAGTGCTACATGAAGGCAATGTACAGCAGTACTTCACAAGTGCTACAATACAATACCGCACCAGGTAAGTCTAGGAGCATTCTATTCTATCTGCTTGTAATAATGTGTATGTGAGGTAGAAACAACCCTTCTCGCCGAGAAAGAACTACTATATGGATCTTTGATATATGGGTCAGATTGTCAGAAAATGTACAATTCGACTTCGCCATTCTTCTGAAATAACCCAAATTTCAGACGAAAATAACGTGCAAAATACAGTTCAACCTAATCAAACAGATTGCTAGAATCAATGCAATGCCGAATATACTCGAATTTACCTAGTATTGACCAAATTGCAGCCTAATTTAGCAGAATTGACTAAATGTGTACAGCTGCCAATTGTACATTTTCTGAAAATCTGACCGATATACACCAAAACGATCCACCTATCTTGATTGTTTGCAGAAGACACAACGCTGAGGTTGGTTTTTGAGATTCTTTATTATTCTTTTTATTTTTGTTAAAAATGCCTAATTTGCCTGCAATGGTAACAGGAACATTCAACCCCTGGTCATTTCAACCCCAGGTCATTTCAACCCCAGGTCATTTCAACCCCAGGTCGTTTCAACCCCAGGTCGTTTCAACCCCAGGTCTTTTCAACCCCAGGTCGTTTCAACCCCAGGTCGTTTCAACCCCAGGTCGTTTCAACCCCAGGTCATTTCAACCCCAGGTCGTTTCAACCCCAGGTCTTTTCAACCCCGGGTCGTTTCAACCCCGGGTCTTTTCAACCCCTAGTCTTTTCAACCCCAATCCGCTCCCCATACATAATGAGCCAATAACAACACCAGAAACTTGCATCCCTAAAACCAGGGTATTTCCCTCCTTACTTTACTAGATACTTCAACAAACATTCTTCAGGTCAGACCCTATATGCGCGGGTCGATTGGAATAGCCTACCCAGGATCGGGTCTAGGAGGCCAGGCCTATGGTCTAGGAGGCTGAGAAAACAGTGAAAATAGTACATGATTAATGATTAAAATGCACATAATCAGGTTGAAACAAGTAAATAGGGGCCGCGGACATTCTAAAAAATGGGAAATGTTAGGTTTGGGTTCATTTTAATGGACTGTTAGTGGGAGAAATATTTGTGACAGCCCCATAAAAGTATATATTTTTGAGAAGCTTAGATCATACTCCTTTATTTGAGACTTTCATAATTCATCTATTTCTATTAGTAACCATTTTATTAGCCAGTGGACGCATAAAAAAAGGTGGTGTAGTTTTCGTGAGCCTTACCCATATGCGCGGGTTGATTGGAATAGACTACCCAGGACCGTGTCTAGGAGGCCAGGCCTATGGTCTAGGAGACCGAGGCCGGGTTCTAGAGTTCACAGAGCATTTGTGGCATGTTGGGGTCACACATAAAGCACCGATTTAGCCGCTGACTTGGTTTGGTTCTGGTAATCCACACAGAGGCACAATTCACGCTAATTGATTTCAAAATATAAGTTCATGCCCTGGCTGTATTTAAAAACGTTTGAAAAGATAATTAGTATTATAGAACCAGGAAAATGGCATTGCTAAAAAAAATCCTTCAAAGGGGATTGTTTAGACACCAGGGTGCAAAGTTAATTCCCAACCATCCTCTGCAAAATGTGGATAACGAATACTGAGGGGTTAGGGTCGGGAGGATGTATTCGAAATTGCATTGAATTTCATGTATTTGATTTACTCATCTTTTAATTTTCAAAGGTATTAGCAAAGGATGATATAACTTAACTAATATCACAAAATGTTAGTCTCAGTCACTTTAATTCCACTTTAATAGTTTGTGATGAAATAATTCTTAATGAATCAATCCCTCTCTAAAATGATTTAAGGTCTTATATTCCTATTATAAATGTGAATATTCAAATATAAACTGCCACCACCACTACCAGAAAACAGTTTTCCTCAAACATAAAATAAAGATAAAAATGGAACGATAGTACTAAGTAACCAGTGGAGTAATAGCTTTCTCTCTAAAAGAATGGAATTATAGTAAGGGGAAGGATCACTGAACCAAGCTAAAACACCCCAACTGTTGTTTGCATCAGGGGACGAAAGTTTTACAGTGATTTATTGTCATTCCTTCTCTCAAATCCCGACAAACATTGGAGCGTACCACTGTTTCTCTATGTATGCATATATAGCCAAGCTGCCAGAGGGACGCCTGCCATGTGGTGGCGCTACCCGTGTTGACTGCAGATATTGCCTATGTTGCATTTATAATCATGTGTGATGTCGCACATGTATGCCCTCCCAATTAGGTGGATAGAGAAAAAAGTTCATTTCACATAGTGCTACTCTTCTAAGTAATGGGGGTTTTTAGCTGGTATGTTACTGTAAACGTATTTATTTTCACGCAGATACATTTTCGCGCACTGAGTAATCTTACACATTTTCGCGTGGATTTAAATTCACACAGCAAGGAAGCCTCACACCTTGTTTATGCAATAATTATACCTTTCGCGCAGGATTTTATTTTCACGCACAAAGGTTGGTGCACTAAAAGTTTGATACATAGAGTAGTTTGAATAATAATATAATGGTGGTCTATGGACAATGACTATTGTGGGTAGAATATGAATTGTTAGTTTTAAAATAGATCTACATGGGCTATGGTTTTAATGATAAATAATAATAGTCCAGGCAATCTAGCTAAAAAAAGGGCTGAACCTAGGAAAAATTGCAACAAAAGGTTTCACAACGGTTTTGGGTAGTATGAGTGCCCCTTATTAATATACTAAAAGTCTAGAAAAATCTCGGTAGGGGAACATGCCCAAAGTTGCAGAAAAACAAAATGGCCGCTTCTAAAACAATGAATCGCCATAACTCAGTGAAAAATCAACATATATTCATATGTGAGTACATTTTCCGAATGTTTCCAGGCATGGGGAATGCAATGAAATAAGAATAAAGTCCATATAATCAATATTTAGTAAGCTAGTGTACTGATATAGAGAAGAAATGGGAAAAAACAACCAGCAAAAGCATCCTGTGAAGGGAAAAAAATCAAACTCATTTTGAATGAAAGCATTTATGACCAAGAACACTAAGAAATGGGTAGGCACAAATATCTTTGTTCCATCTTTGGAATAGATATTTTTACTGTAAGAACCAGACAGGTGTCACCCACATAAGAAGATAATACTTGTGGTATAATAGGAATATTAAGATGAAATCTAAGATGTTCTTAGGAGACAATAAAGGTATAAAGGTAAGTCAATAAAGTGATTTGATTAACAGGAAGAGACAGCTCATGTCAGCCGATGGGATTATATATCTACCTATGACATAAATGCAATTTATTTCAAAAGAAGGGAAATTAAAAAGGCAATGGCATTAGCGTAGTTGGAAGCTGTAAGAAACGTGACAGGTGTACCTGACAAAGGGGCCAGACAAATGAAAATAGGTAAAGAGTTTATTGATATTTTAAATCTGTAACTGTAAAAGTTTTTCTTTGTGGAGTCAACACTGGTGCCACTCGGCAATAGACGTGTCCCAAGTTACCATATGAGGGGCTTAAGTGGGTGCTCCCAGTGCAGATTAAGAGCTGCAGGGATGCCACATTTGGTGGAGGGGGGGGGAACCCACGGGTACCAATTGCAACCCTTGGCCGTCACTCCGGGCATGCCTTGGGTATCTTCCCCTGTTCCCCACGCCCTGCATGACGGCCGTGACGGCCGACGCACAGTTTACAGAGAGTGGAGGTTGTTTTTGTTTTTGTTCACAATAATATTTTATGATAATAATTTCAGTCAAACTCTTTCTCTCCCTTGTATTCTGTGTTTTGTGAAAACTCCTCGGAAACAGGGATTTTGCCACCAATGTGCAATAGAATTCTGCCAGTTAAAGTCTAACATAGATCACTAAGAAGCTGGAACAACTAGAGCAGGCAACAGCAACAGTGGGATACATATTTAACATTTCAGGGATCTGATTCTGTTGTAGTGGGATTGGTCGACTTGCTCAAGTCTTTGATTTGATTGTTTTTTAAAATGGAAAAGAAAATAAAAAAAACTGTCTATGATATGCATATAAACAGCAGTCTTTGGGACAAGGGCTAGTCTATGGGAATGGCTGGATTTAACTTGCCTAATGACATTTTTTAGTTGCCTTGGGCTTTTGAGCATGGGGTTTTTCAAGCTCTAAAAGCAGTAGAAATATACACAAGTAGATATTAGGCCTACCTTCTGTGTCAATGTACTGACAGATTTCTGAGTACAGCCATGTCAAGATGGGTGATGATTATTGTAAATTTTTTCACTAAATTCCGGTGGATAAAATGTTTATGTATATTTTTCCATCATCCATATGTTAAAAATGGTATTTCTTCTTAAGAATTTGATTGATGATCTTTTCTTCCTTCTTGTCCTCAGTCCCTTTTAGCAAACGCAAGGGTGAAACCACCCTGGTATGTAGAAGATTTAAGACGTCTAGCAAAAGAGAGGGACAGAGCCTTTAAAAAGGCCAGAAAAACAAACAAGGATACCCATTGGGTATCCGCTAAAATAATCCGGAATCGGATGAATTCAAAGCTTTTGAAAGCTAAGAATGAATACATATCCGATCGGCTGGCAGAACATGCCAAAAACCCTGGAAAATTCTGGGATATCCTCAAACCTTTGATAACACCGAGTAAAATGAAAATAGAAGAGAAGATGAAACTCAGAAAAAGTAATGGAAACTTTGTCGAGAAAGAGGAAATCCCAACAGAATTTAATAAATTTTTCACAAACATTGGACCCAGCCTAGCCGACCGGATACAACCATTGACGGAAAAAGAAAACATCATGTTCTCCCGATCTGTGGGTACCAACCGAGAGACAGAGGGAAATGTTAAAGATATCCCAAGACTCACGTTCCCAGAGATATCACATCAAATGGTCTTCAATAAAATCAGGAAGACACAAACCTCAAAATCTTCCTGTATGCCACTGCTCCCAACAAAAGTGCTGAAACCAGTGCTCTTGGCCATCTCGCACCAATTCACCCACCTATGCAACGTTTCGGTACTGACCTCAAGGGTCCCAAACGAATTTAAGGAAGCAATAATCACACCAATTTACAAATCGGGTGCACGTGCAGATCCATCAAACTACAGACCGATTAGTCTGGTAAAGTTACCGGCAAAGATCTTGGAAAGAGTAGTTCATGGCGTAATATACCGGCATCTAGAGGAAAATAACCTCCTTTACTACCACCAATATGGTTTCAAAGAAGGCCGCTCCTTGGAGCAGGCCCATAGGAGACTGTTTGAAAATGTCTATGGGAACAAAAGCAAAAACAACCCAGTATCACTAGTATATTTAGACTTCAAGAAGGCGTTCGATACGGTCGATCATGATATCCTTCTTGACAAACTAGCAAAATTCCATCTAGCAAAACCAATAGTGGACTGGGTTGGACATTATCTCTCTGGGAGGTACCAACAGGTGAGGGTAAACGGGAAGACATCAGGTAAGGAAATGGTCACATGTGGGGTCCCCCAGGGAACGGTGCTGGGCCCTTTGCTCTTCCTTCTGTATGTGAATGATTTACACGAGGTGGTCCGCGAATCGCAGGTGCAGCTGTTAGCGGACGACACCGTCTTATATCACTCAAAACAAGACTAAACTTCACTCAAATGTGAGCTGCAGCAAGACCTAAATTTAATAGGCTTATGGTGTAGAAAAAACAGAATTTTGATTAATGTAGCGAAAAGCAAGGTAATGGACATAAACCTGAAAGTCACTAAAAACAAAATCCCTCTGACTACACTAAACCTAAATTCAACCGACTTGGAATCAGCGTCCGAGTACTGCTATCTTGGCCTAAAAATAGACCAAGCCCTCACATTTAATGGCCACGTTCAGGCAAAAATTGAGCAGATAACCAAAAGGCTGAAGGCCACAGCCAAAATTAGAAAGACACTGACAACAAAAAACACCATCCTGATCTACACCACTATGGTACGTCCTGTGGTAGATTTTTGTGACACGTTCTATGCCCCTGCCCAAAAGAGGCTTCTGGAAAAATTTCAGACCATACAAAATTCCTTCCTTAAAATAGCTCATAACCTAAACAAGAGAGATAGTGTGAAAGAACATCATAAACACCTCCCAATTCCTTTTATAGAAGAAAGAAGAGAATCTCGCCTCTTACAGGTGGCATATGAAATGAGCTGTGACACAGAATATCTCGATGACAGGAAAGTGAACCTGAGAAGCCTGGCCAAAGGCAGACTGCTGAAAGTCCCAAAAGTTAAAACTGAAAGAATAAGAAGATCATTCTATGTACAGGCCCATATCCTATTTAACAAACTTCCTCCCAAAGGGCGAAATTGTCCTACAATCACGGATTTTAAGGCGTACCTGGAGCGGGAATATTTTTCCTACTCAACCCCACAAACAGACCCAGCACCGACCCATACCCAACAATCCTAATCTCTCTGTCCCTCTCTTTCACCCAGCACAAATGCGGGGCGGCTCGATCAGTGTTCGTCAGAATGCTACCGGCCCGCCCCGTATAGTGACCCCAACATACGGGGCGACCAGCGTGTTCTTCAGAATGCA
Organism: Sthenelais limicola; assembly: GCA_942159475.1. Classification (NCBI taxonomy): domain Eukaryota; kingdom Metazoa; phylum Annelida; class Polychaeta; order Phyllodocida; family Sigalionidae; genus Sthenelais; species Sthenelais limicola. The sequence goes on along the minus strand of OW804098.1, from coordinate 127,242,965 downwards.
AAGGCTCGCTAGCATGTGAAGGATGTCAACGCTGGATAGTAAAGTATGTTTAAGGCCGATAATATTGAGCCAGCAAATGAAACCTATGTAAGTCAAACCGCTGGACAACTCCATTAGTGTTCGTAAGAATGCGACCGACTTGCCCAGCGATACGACAGCATGCAGTTTGCATAGCCAAGTCTGTACCAGACTATGTATCACCTATTTAACATAATACCCCTCACAGTAAAATAGGACATATGGGTCCCTACAAAGGATTGATAATTAAATCAAATCCAACCACTCGCCTTATACCAAGATGAAAATTGGTATGGACACAATAATCTGCCACATCTAATCCTGACTCCTAATGCCAAATAATGTATTATATTGCAAATATGTGTTCACAAATGTATAATATAATTTAATGTAAGAGGACTCTCTGGAAGATCTATGGCTAGCATAGATGCGAGCACCTATCTCCAGACATATCGTATATTTCTCACTATGTAACTGTTATAATGTTCTGGTAATAAACAACATCAATCAATCAATCAATTTTGAGTAAAACCACATTTGCTGCCTTTGCTGCCTTGTCACAACCCCCACCTCCACAATGACATAGGGGTATCCCACACATTGTCTGATGATGACATCATAAAAACTATGTACATAATGCCTCTGATAATTTAGACAAATGATGAAAAAAGACATATTCTAAGTATAATTCATTGTTCACCATCTTTTCTCCAGATTTTATTGTTTTTTGTATGTTTAACACAAGATTTATGCAGGGATTTAAATGTGAAAAAGTGTGATGGTGGCATCATTATATATGATATGACTTATAGCAGGACTCCCAAGGAAGTATAACTCCCATGGGGAGCTACCTTTCTGCTTGGCTGGACACATTCCTCTAAAAACTGATGTGCGGTCATTTAGAAATACCAGCCTCAATGATCTATACATGAGCAACAAGATCAATTAAACTGAAAGGAATGATCCCTTAGATTCATATGGCTTATAAATTCTACAACCATTTGATTGATGGGATTGGTTTCTTTAAGCCCCTTTTAGTTAGCACTATACATTCATATTCTACACAGTAGAACTACCAGAAGAAAAAATGTATTCTGAAAATGCACAAACTTGGAAGGGAGTTTATTTCCATCAAGAGGATTGGGGATGGAAGTCTACTGGCCTGCCTAATACCCCTAACCAACTATTACATTCATTTGCTGCAGCTGTGAGAGCAACCCTATGTGCACAAGCCAGTTAATAGCTTTCCAAAGGAGGCTTACTGGAGCCTACCACGGCCGTCTTTCACCCTGGCCAAACGTAACCAGTTGCGCAGCTACAGGTGTGTTACTGTAGCCATCCATGAACGGCTACATAACTGTCCAAGGGCGGCTACAGTAACTCACCTGTAGGTGTGTTACTGTAGCCGTCCATTGCCGGCTATGTGTAGCTGTCCATGGACGCTACATGTAGCTGTCCATGGATGCTGTGTATAAGTCGTCCAGAGAACACCCAATATGGCTAGGGCTAATTATAGCTAGCTTTATTTATATTTAGGGGGATGGGAACTAGATATCTCGCCTTCCTCTGCCTTTTATTGTCAGTAAAAATATTTAACGAATTGTGCTGTCATGGAAATAATATGATGAAGAAAGTAGATAATACAGATAGATAATGTTTTGTATTTCTCTTTATTTTATTTGACATCAATATACACATAAATCGTCAGTAAACAATCAATGAATCATGGGAGCATGTAATAAATACAATACAATAACAAAATAGACAAAATGTTCATTGCTTTTCATAATAATCCTATAGGTTTGTTTCCCCAAAATACATTTGGAACTGTTTTGTGAGAATCGACCATATTATGTGAATCCATTATTGACAGCTATTTCGCCGACCTCCTGGCATTGACTCAGACCACTGCAATATAATGATAAAAATATTTGATTAAAACATAATGTCATATATATTATCACACACAAGCAAATACCTATCCTTTATCCGTCAAGTACCAACACATTCTAAGTTCATTTTATTATGTTATTAGAGCTGATGGACTCAATTTTTTATTTCAATACGTTTTTTGAAAAGACACCACATACAAATTGCATGAATGACATGAAATTTAAATGAACATATAATTGCCACTTTATAGTTATGTTATAGAGTAAGACATGTAACCCTACATTGTGCAAAACATCTCTTTGCGAATCCACTATTAACAGCTATATTGTATATTTCACACCTATTGACACTTTCGCTCAGCTATTGAGCTAGCCATGTCAATGGGCAAGGGTGAGGCAGGGGGTGGGGTGGTATCTTTTTGACACCTCAAAAAGCTACAGCTATTTTTGTTATTCATTCTGTGCATATAGGACCATGCCATAATGTGGAACGGTTTATTATAGGTTCCATGAGAGGGAATATGCAAGGAGTCAATCCAATGTACATAATTAGGAGCTCTGAGTTAGAAGGGTTTTTACGCATGGAATGAGTATGACTATTCTGAATTGAATTGGTTTGTTCATTACCCTACTTTAGAGCTGAGCTTTAGATGTTTAATCGGAGAAATAAGGATTATACTGGATGTCATTGAAGTGATTACTCTGAAGAAATGGATACATACTGTCCCACATTAATATATCCCCCAGTTTACATAAACTTTAAGTACTGCGGGGATGTTACTATTGTTAGGACGATTGCCCTATTTGGAGGTAGGTTTCTGAGAATTATTTACATTGATACTCAGTTGATTACAATGATGTCTCCAATCCACATCATATATAATTTATAAGTATGTATATACACATATTTAGAGTGTGGTAGAATGGGTTTTGTCAAAGCGTCCTGCCTTATAGTCAAAGCATAATAAGTGATCTAGTTTATATGGTATAACAATTATTTAATTGCATTAGACATACAGATGGATATAGCTGAGAGATGGTCAAACATTTAATGAAAATTAATGAAAGAAATGAAACCGCCCACCCTTACATGCAAGGGCTGCTGCCGCCCCTCAAGGTGAGGTGGCCATGAACGGGAGAGGTTGCCAGGGCATGTGAGGGGAGGGACTGGGTGACATGAAATTTTCGTGCAGAATTATCATATGATATTGGCTATTTGTGTTGTGTTACCTTTTACTTTAGCAGTAAGGCTCGTCGTACCAGAGCAAAGTCATTATAGATTGATATTCCTTTAAATAAGTAACAGATTGATACCATATAATCATAATTACAAATGTGTGAATAGCCCGAATTGGCATTTGTTATGATTATGTATCACTCCCATTATGTATGACGATTTGAAACTGTAACGGTAATTTTCACAGAAGGCACAATTAACAGGCTATGGTACACTTTAAATCCATTCGTTTACCATATCTCTTATGAAATGAATAACTTACAAATAAGGAAGATACTCACCATATATAAGTAGAAGCCTGGCAGTAGAAGATTCCCTTATTATGTGTAGCCTTGTGTAACTTGAACAGACTCCATTTTCGCGTTGATGTTTAAAAATATACGTTAGGTCACATGATTAATTATTTCCGGTGCCAATTATGTGTACAGTTAGCCTGAATTAGCAGGCTATGTGAAGCCTGTAAAGGAACGCTTCATATAACCACTGTAATCATAGAACTATTTTCCAATTGTTCATATACAAAACTATAATAACATCATTGTCATAGTAGTCACAGGAATACCATTTATATATACGATTACATTCAGTGTACATTTTTGGTAATGACAATGTTTTTTCGTCAATTGAAAATAAGGTGGCTACATGAAGCGTCCAATGGACCACCTTGCTTGTCCACCCTTAGGATGGCACAGGGGTGTCCAAACATGTGGACGGGCGGCTACCTGGCTACCTAGTAGCTGGCCATTGGTGAGTTCAGACAGCCGCCTGTAGCAAGCTTCCTGTAACGTCTATTGGTCCCAAACTGTTTAACAATCCTTTATGTGAAAAATAATAATGAAATCATGGTCGTCACAACCTCAGCAACAACAATTACATATGTTCTTCTAATCAGTGTCAATTCAGTATACATTCTCAGTAGTTATTCTTTCTTTTGCCTCAAATGAAAATAAGGTGGCTACATGAAGCGTCCAATGGACAACCTTGCTTGTCCATTCTCAAAAGCTAACGGGGGTGTCCACAGGTGTGGACGGGCGGCTACCTGTAGCTGGAGCCTAGTTATCCACACCTGCGGACCATATTTGGAACACAGGCCTCCATATTTGTGCACATAGGGAACTGCAGCAGTCCTGTAGTTCCTGTAAGTCAAGTGTTCCTGTAGGATTATCATGGAATGCACTGTCGTGGCCATGATGGGGTGAATGTGCAAACTGCTCATGCACCATGTACCAGACTAATGAAGTCAGGACAACATTTCAAGTCCCATATCCCTATGCGCACACCCATTCTGCTTCACAGCTATTTAGCCCTATGTAAAGTGTATGCCCCAGTGCGACCCGCAAATAAAAAGCAGTCCACTCACTGGTCAAGCTACAAGCTTCCCTATATGTAGCATAATATAAGTTCCCAGTGCTTCCTTAACAGTGCGTGAAAAAGCACCACAAAGCTACAATACATGACACTTCACTCCCCTATCTAAAACTGGCATTTCACACTCACCTGTCGCTCATTACACCCATCTCTCCCGCCCTCTATTCATAAACCCCACTGTGCTAAACCAAACAGTGTCAATTGTGCATTTTTAGCACTAGAGGGCGCTTCAGGCAAGCCTGTCATTATTACTAATTCTTCTATTTTAAAAGCACAACCCATATAGTATTTTGACATAATATGCACTATTGGAATTAGCCATCATATATCTTGAATTGTATTCGGTGATATTCTTTTATATTTTGTCTGTGTAATCAATTGTGGGCAATTGTAGAAGATGTGTAAAAACAAAACACCCCCAATCATTTACATATGAATATACTCTACCCCAGTGGGCCTACCAACTCCACAACCAACAACCTACACCACACAAAGGGAGAATGATAGACATCTACACTCATGTGGACACTGGGGCAAAATGATGAATAAATGAATGTGTTTCCAAGGATGCTCCATCACTGTTTATATATTGTAAATTGTTGGGATACTCAGCAACTCTAATTGCATAATCATTTCACCTGAATGTTCATAAAAAAACTATTCTTAATGAAAAGTTCCCCTAAATCAAGCTAAATATCATGCACATAAATGAGCATACTGTAATTAATAAGATTGCTATAGATATATACCTTTATGGTACACATATTACTTATTAGTACTGTGTTTTGAGGTGCTACATTGTAGTGCTTTTTGACCTGCAACACTGCTGCCTGTGAAACAGCGCGACAAATAGTAATCAAAATAACTTGTGAAGGGGTGCATTTTCATGCGCAACAAGTTGTGCGTTATAATGTGGTGGCCCAGTGCGAATGTGCGCAACGGGATACATTACATGGCCAATTGATTTTTCTTGTGGTAGGTTCCTTATCTCAGGTATCAAAGTGGTACTTATGATAGTATGTTTAGTGGAAAGATGTTAGCTAATAGCTTTGGTCAAGTAAAATCTGACTAAATGAGACTTAGATTTTTCACTTCACAGGATGTATTTGCAGGACAGTTTTTTCGTAATGTCTTTCATATATCAGTACACTAACTTGCTAAATATTGATTATATTGACTTAGTTCTTATTTCATTGCATTCCCCATGCCTGCAAACATTAAGAAAATGTATTTACATTTGAATACATGTTGATTTTATACTGAATTATGGCATTACAAAGTTTTAGCAGCAGCCATTTTGTTTTTGGTGATTTGGGGCATGTTCCCCATCCTAGATTTTTCTAGACTTTTAGTATGTTAATAAGGGACACTCATACTACCCAAAACCATTAAGAAACCTTTTGTTGCAATTTTTCCTAGGTCAAACCCTATTTTTACTGGACTAATATGTATTCATAAAAAATATCGTTATTAATAGCCCTCACATCAATGTATATTCATGATCATTTAAAATTATCCTTCTTGTATTATCATAGTCCTGGTAGTGGCTTGAAGGTGGGACAAAAGTGCTGATTTTTTAAGCATGTCACGATATTCGACGGCCCTCAAGGGCTTATTATGGAATTATTATATGGAATTAATTTAATTATGTGGATTTGTAGGTCAATCAAGGTCATGATGATATAGGTATACAAATTGATTCTGCCTTCATTATATTCCATAGTATTTCAAGAAACAGTTGAAAATATCACGATATGCTAAAATAGCCCTAATATACGCGGTCTAGTGAAACAGCCCCCAGGTCGCGTAAAAGTTTTAATTCAAATCTGCATGCCTGCTTACAGCTACTACCTATTAGCAAGGGTAGCAGGGGACAGCACAGTGGCCAAGAGTGGGCACACAGTGGCCGAGAGTGCCTGCATTCTCGCCGCTGAGGTTTCCTATTTGGTCGCGCTACCCTGCTGACCTTGTGTTTGCTGGGTAGATAAATGAACAATATAGCATTACACCTCTGAGTCGCCACAATCAGGTATACATTTCGGGGGGGGGGGGGGGGGAAACCTCCACAAGATGCTTTGCATCCTGTTATAAACTCTGGTCTAAGATAACGTCTGTGAAATACAAAGTATTATTCTTCTATTAAAGAAACTGGGGTTGAAACGACCAGGGGTTGAAACGATCTGGGGTTGAAACGACCAGGGGTTGAAACGACCTGGGGTTGAAACAACCAGTGGTTGACACGACCTGGGGGGAAAAGACCAGGGGTTGAAAGTTGCAGGTGGGAAAAGACCAGGGGTTGAAAGTTCCAGAAACCGCCTGCAATGTGCCTGCGACAGGGCAGTGTACTTTTATTACTTTCTTATATAACTGTACTACATATGCCGGAAATAACCCATACAATCACCACCCGAGATCAAAATATGCTCAAATACACCAAGCATCCCGTACTTAAGTTCGGTAGCCGTTAATTTAGTATGGTTGACTTGTTTCATAGTGGGATGATAGGCTTTGGAATGGACATAAAACTCAGGACGGAACTCCCAACCTTTTATTAGGCCAAAAAAAAATAGGTGTTTTTCCGATTTATCAGGCTGAAAACTAGGTACGGGGGGTGGTAACCTTTTTTTTAATTTGTTTTTAAACCACCTCCCAGGAACTGAAAAAAATGTCTATTTCATAACAAAAGTTGTTTTAAACATGGGAAATGTGCTTTTTGACAGTTCCGGGTTAGGAAAACCCGTTTTCCTGCTTTTATAAGCATGTTTTGTCAAAAAATCCCCCAAAAGTCAGATATCATTTAAAAAAAAATCAGGTATGGTAAACATTTTTTAGGTAGGGTAAGGTTTTTCTAGGTAGGGAGGGGGGGGGGGGGGGGGGTAAATCGGAAACACACCTATTTTTTTTTTTGGCCTTAGCGGGAATCCCATCCTTGACGTTAAGTGGCAGCTGCTGTACACTATCAACCAACTGTGTCATAGGTCCTTTGGTAGGGCTTGATGTAATAATAAAAATAATAATAATAAAATTCTTTTATTCCATGACTAGGTTACTAGAATGACTTTATAGAAGCCATTCTATACAGCTAACTGTTTCATTTGTAATAAAATTTCTAATAAAATATGTAATGACATGTATATATGACAATATTTTAGCAATGCTGTACTGAGTCATCCTGCATAAGATAAACATTAGATATCTAAATGTTAATGAGTGACTCTGTACTGGGCCACCCAGTACATGAGGTTACATGAATATGAGTGAGAAGACTTAAATATAGGCTCTGTACCAGGCCCTTTGTCTTGCAGCATATATATGATTATAAGAGAGTATGTATAAGTAGCACTAATATGTATGTTTAACAAAACTAAGATTATACTAAGATTATAATGTACAGGAGATGCCTAGAGAAACGCGACTGGCTGAGGGAATTATGCTTAAGGTGCCACACCCACGTTCTGAGAAATTCAGAAGCAGCCCACATGTACAAGGCCCGTTTATGTGGAACAAGCTTGACACCCAGATTAAATCAGAATCTTGGGATAGAATAAAGGTAGTGCTAAAAACCAGAGAAGGTTGGACAGCAAAATAGATATGAATATGAATTGTTTTGCTTATGGCAAAAGTATGTTGATCTTGAGAGTAACCAGAAATGATGCAGTTATTAAACTGTCAATTGTACATAGTAGATGAAGAAAACAGGGTATAGAGATGTTTTATTCCCCTTTTATCTCGTAAAGGACCGTATCTTGTTACTTATTAAATGACTGTTTAAATTTGGGCAAAAAAAAATGTAAGAAAACGAACATCAGCATGTAATGACCCATACCGTCAATTAAGGTAATAAATATATTTCCATGTAAAGCCACCAGGTGGCCGCATCGTCGTATCTAGTAGATCGAGTCATACTGTAAAGAGAGATGATTTGTAGTACAACACTATTGTTAAAGAGATTGTGCCATTATAAAAACTTAAACACTTGTTATGTACTGAGTATGCAATATATTTGAACTTGTCGAATGAGACATATCACAAAATGTGAAAATTCGTGCAATAAAAATTGTTTAAAAAAAAAAATTATTAATATGTAGGAATACCCGGAGTATTCTTCTCAATCTCATCCAGTCTAGCAAGGGTTGCATCCATGGCGTCTTGAAGGTCAGATTTTCAGAAAATGTACAATTTGCCTTCACCAATCCTCTCAAATAACCCATATTTAAGACAAAAATAAGCTTTCAAAATGCAGTTTAACATAACAGAACTGACACTTTAAATCAATGCGATACCAAATATACTCAGATATACTCGGTAGTCATCATTTTCAGCCTAATTTAGCAGAATTTTCTAAAAATGTGTAGAGCTGCCAATTGTACATTTTCTGAAAATCTGACCCTTGATCACCAGTGGGTCCAGAGGTAGTTTTTGATGCTTCAGACTTTTTAAATTGAGACTCGAGGAAGTAGAAATAGCGATTTTGTATTATTTTGCTGGAGTGTAAAATCTCTGCGATGTGTGTCTGAAATTCAGGTAAAACTGAACATAATAATTATGTATGCCTCTAGTGGGAGAAACCTCATAAAAAGTGGTGTGGTGTAGTATTGGCATAATCCAACTAGTCATTCAATTTCCGATGAACAATGGGGAAGACTTATAAAATAGAGGAATTAAGTCTGGGAGAAGTCTGTGGGATATCATTTAGTTAATTGGTGTTTTTGTGGGCCAGTACAGGTCTACAAAAATAAGGATTAACCCCCTCCCCCCCCCGCCCCTCCCCCACCACGCTCTGGGCTAACTGGTTGTAGTTTATAAAATTACCACTGCATGACGGGGCGCTGCAATCGGCGGGACCGCAACAGCGCAAGTATGGGGACAATTACGATTAGCTTGCTGTGTGCCCGGGCTGTGTGGCTTACGCTGGCCCTCCATACTACGAGGGGCAGAATCTACGCCCATGAAGGAACGATGTCCGATGCCCCATTGTATTTACACGATATGGCTCATGAGAGTGTAGGGGCTTATATCACTGTGAGTGTCAGAGAGTGGAGTGCCATGATTATGTGTGACAGTGATTGTGAATGCTTGTTTTGAAATGTTATCCATGATAGGCTAGAACTGTTAACATTACCAATGTACATGTTCTATGAGGAAACCTTTATGTTAACTCTGAGGTTTTCAAGATTCAAGCGAGAGAGAGAGAGTGGTAGAGAAGAGAGACAGAAAGAGAGAGGAAAGATGGAGACAGAGTATGTGGGAGAGTGAGAGAGAAAATAGGGGCAGAATGGGAGACACGCAGACATGTTTTATCCATCAATCTATTTATCCCACATATATTGAATACAAATACTGTACTATTTTACACTTCTTGCATGTTTAACAATGGTAAAATAATTTAACTGCATACCGCATGTGCATTTATACCTGATTTAGATATTAGGATATGCATTTTAAAGAGTCATAATAAAAAATAACTAATACTAATGCTGCTAATCTCAGTAAATGAATTTTGTACTTTATCACAAAAGTTACCTAGTTATCAAGTTGGCCTCTTCGCATATAGTGTTTTGAAAAACCACCCATGTATCCAAATTATGTTCCATATCATGGCATTTGGGGATGGTCGACGTAAGTCGACAACTAAGAAGTAAATTTCATCATTAAAAGAGGATAGTTGGTAGGTGATACTATATGGAATATAAGCACAATTGATGCACTCAGAGTGAAATTGTGTCACTCCCAATGATACACAATCTCACTCCTTGTTTTATGGTAAAACTATCCCCAAACCAACTCCTTGCTGTTGTCCTTTGACTATATAGATGGAAGCTAGCTAGGGTTTGGTCAGTTGAATTTTTATCCATCGAGGTTGCGGGGGGAGACAGAGGGGCGGAGCGTAGCGTAGCCCCGAGGTCTCCCTCCGCAACCAAGATGGATAAAAATTCAGCTGACCAAACCCGTGGTTGATTCCATATTTATTTCACCCCGTACATCGTTTTAATGAAAGAAACCTTTAATTTTAAGTTCCTAGCTTTATCATTTCCAGAGAAAATCGGTAAAACGATCGAGTGGGCGATAATATGAGTTCCGCAAAATCAAAACAATGTTGTTGTATCAGTCGGGGGCGTGGTAATTTTCATGTTATCACCCGCTCCCACTGAGCGGGAGATACAATGCTGAAGGTATAGGCAACTCCCAAGAGGGGTGAAATAAACAACTTCCCTTTGTCAGACAATGTTGCCCCCCCCCAAAGGTTGAAATTACTTCCTACATCACTGAGGAGTATACTAGGGATGTGCCTCCCACCATCCCAGCCATGTTTAGGAAAATGACATGTCAAATATCAATTTCTAGTTATCATTAGTTATCATTATTTGGACTATTGGAAGCATCGCAACACATTGTTATAATTTGTCTAATTTTGTAATTAAATGTACATAATCTAATGTTTATAACAGTACACAATGTAACAAATTCTTGGACACAATGGGTACCATCGATTGGAGATCCTTACTTATAATTCATCAACGTAAGGGCAACGCATGAAATATAGCTGCGTGGACAGTTATGCATATTTTGTCATCATTATAATATATGATCTGTTAAATGTCTAGGCAAATACAAATATTTAATAAAAAAATTACCAATCATCTGATATGAACCTATAGCTGTCAACAAGATATTATTAACAATAGCTCAAGTCACATTGCTAGACAATCTGTTTAAGGCCTCTAAATCCCCAGCCTTCCACTTGGCAATGCTGTTTCTAGGGAAATTAAAAGTTACCTGGTCATTGCTAGGCAGCCAATGCACCGATGTAACATGTGGAATCATCAGTGTGGATTACCAGGGTGGTAGGCATCATTAGATGTTCAGTTGGGAGTCTCTAACCCGTTGTGCATTGGAAAATCCGTCAGTGCATGCAAAAGTGCAACTGACCAGTCACAAAAGTGCAATCCGCTCAAAAAAGCAGTTTTGCACCTGGTTTTGCACCTGATGCAGTGTGCATCATCACATGCACTTCAAAATGCATATCAGATTCATGTATATAATTCGGGTATCAATGCACTAGTTGAAGTAATCAAATATTAAAGATCTTACATAAGACAATTCATGACATATTATGGTAGTGAAAACGGTTCATTTTTCGAATATACAAATATATCTAGCATAAAATCAAACATGGTTTATCATATGCGATGTGTTCCAGGAAAATGAGTCACAGATCGCAAAAATATATTTTCAAAGCGTTTTCTTTTCACAAGATCTCTTTATCGAAATGTTTTGATTTCTAGAGGGTTTATCATTTATAATCATATATATCCATGTCACAAATTTTAAGACAATTTATTAAGTATATCCTTGCGTTTTGAAGGCCTTTGTATGGAATGTATTTAGTTACTTTACTGGGAATTGTCCTTCCAGACACATTGCAAACTTTATTTTTCAAAAATAAAAATATCAAAAACGAAATATAGAAATACTTATTAGATGTCATAATGTTTATCATTGGAATCGGTTTGATCTCCTTTTTTTCAAATATGATGGTATCTCAAAATCCATATTTTGCGACTTGCAACTTATTTTCCTAAAACGGATCACATATGCGTATAAAGAATAAAATACCTATTAATTAAACCTGTACCTAAATGTCCTGTTTATTTGTATGAATAATGATTATGAATGAATGAATAATGTTTACTCAGTAAATCCCTCACATAACAATAGCAATGAAAGCGCCTCACTGAGTGCATCATAACTGTGTCTTTTATACCTGGTGAGTAGCACTTCATTGGGAGGACCAGAACCACATTTATAAATCTGGTATAGAGCATAATATTATTTGAGAATCTTAGATATTCATCTGTATAACCTAAACAATCGTAACACTTCTATTACAAATAATAATTCAAACCAAATTCGTCTCCATGAGTGCCATAAGATTATACAACACTATAAAGCCACAACACGCCACAATAGCTGAGACTGCACACTCACCTGGCATTCACACTCACTGTCGCGCACCTGGCACTCTAGACTCTGACACTAATACTCACTCTCTGACACAAAGTAAAAGAAACCCCTATACACAAAGCTAAATGATACAAGCCTACCTCCATATTACCCAAATATTACCTCTCACACTTATATAATTGCTCCCTTAATAATTCCCAACTTGTATCGTTTACATGCATACAGGTATATGGGCAGTTCTCATGAAACGTTGACAAGTGCTTTATTTACATGTGGAAACAGAATATCAAAGTCTAAGCGTCATACCTCTTTAACTAGATAGAATAGTTGTATAACCATATAATTTTAGGAAAGTCAGATAAACATGTCAGAGTATTCAATGTTTTTAAAATTTTGTAAAAATCATAAATATTCGCTGAGGTATAAAATTGACAAAAAATCATCCCTTCCTTCATTCCATCGCTCGCCATGTCAATACACATCATGGCATTTGTTTATTTGATGTGATAAGGAATAATGCACTCCCTACAGACAAATTTTTAATTATGAATTTGGGGGTTCTCATCGCATTGTCATGATATTTGCTGAATGTTACCGCCTACGACCACTCTTTACATACCCTCGCACAAAATGTATCAACAAATACACAATTACATCATTGAAATGATGTATTCGTATGGGATGGTGTATTTCACCTAATATTATACATAATACTTTATGTTGATGAATTAAACATTTACGCAATTATTAATACAGGGTATGGACCCAGCCCAATATAATCATTATGAAATAATCTTTCTACAAGGTGTATTCCTATATTAATTTACTTATATTTGAATTTATTTCTATGGGCCAGGTCTGCGATAAAGGAGCCAAATTTTTTTATATAAGTCATAATATGTTGAAATTAAGAATTATTAATGCAGCTTGGATGCTGGTAGTTTTGAAAATACATCTAATACTCATCCTCAATACAGGGCGGATCTTTCCATAGGATTATCATTATGCAAGTCGTTCTCACCAGGTGGCGTCACTGTTTTCACCAGGTGACAAAATGGTAACTGGGGTGCATTTACAATTGTTTTTCTAATAAAAGTACCACTAATACACTTGTGTGGCATTTATACCTCTACAGATATTCCACATCATCCATAGGAAAGTTATAAGTGATATACATCTATAGTTTATATGTGTTATATACCTGGTTGATAATATTATTGAAAAATGGTGTGATCAAAACACCCTAATGACTGTACATATATATTGTCCCTATAGTGGCTAGGGTGAGGCAGTGAAAACAAACAGCTGAAACACATCAATAGAGTGACACTATGCTATCAGGCTCACAATCAGGATGGTAGAAATGATGAAAATAAAATGATGCATATAAAGAGAGGGCAACACATGCACCGCCCTAAATTCTCTTCAAAATCTTTTGGGAATATTGATACCTTTCAAATATTTCTCTGAGCAAAAATATACCTCTCCAACAGCACAATGAATGTGCCTCACTGAGTGCATCATAACTGTGTTTTTGAACCCGGCCAATAGTGCATCATTGAGTGCATGAGAATTGCATTAATAAATCGGGTCCACAGAGCATTGTAAAATCAAGTTACGATTTCCACTAGTAAAGCACCAGGTCAGAATCAGGTGTAAATGTCCAGGTAAAAATCATGTTAAAACTGCTCTATTGCACATCGGGAAAAGGTCGGTAACTACACTGATAGACCCAACCTCGGTGAGTGACCGTTTTTTCTCAGGAATTGGCTGGCATCCAATTGCCAGGCACTGACCGAGAAAAAAACGGTCAGATTTTGGTGACCGAAAAAAAACGGTCAGATTTTGGTGACCGAAAAAAAAAAACGGTCATCACTTTTGGTGACCGAGAAAAAAAACGGTCATCACTTTTGGTGACCGAGAAAAAAAACGGTCAGTGACCGATAAATCCCAGTCATCTCAATGCTGACTGTTTTTTGCAGGGTGTTTTTTTTACCAATATTTGACCGTTTTTTTTTGGTGGTAACCAAGGTTTGACCGTTTTTTTTTCAGTGGCCCTTTAACTTGACCGTTTTTTGTTAGGATGACGGTTTTTCATTCATTCAAATTATAGGGGTTATGAAAAATAGGAATTCTCAGGTTTTATAGTACTATCACCTGTGACATACCGGGAAGCTGCAATTCCTGGGGTGTTACAGGCTAGTAGTATACCCCTGATGAAAACCTAAAACAATTTCAATATGACTAACTAGAAAGGAAATGGTAACAAACACTGGAAATCATATAAAGCAACACTTTATTTACATTCATCACATACACATTTATTACTTATTTACAATTGTGTGTGCTTGGCACAGCCAGGCATTGGGAAGGACTAGCCTCTGATTGCAGATTATTATTGGGCTTAAAATTGTAGTTGACTGAAGCTTCAAAATGAATCAAAATCAATATGAAACTACCATAATTTATGAACTGAGACATCAAGACAGTATGTATTTTCATATTTTAACCAATGCACCTGACGATAAACTTTCCTGACCTGACGATAGACTTTCCTGACCTGACGAAAGACTTTCCTGACCTGAGGATAGACTTTCCTGACCTGATGATAGACTTTCCTGACCTGACGACAGACTTTCCTGACCTGACACTTTTCTGACTTTATCAATACTTTTCTGACAATAAACTTTTCTGACCAGACGATTCTGACCTGATGATAGACGATTCTGACCTGATGATAGACGTTTCTGACCTGACGATAGATGTTTCTGACCTGACGATAGACGATTCTGACCTGACGATAGACGATTCTGACCTGACGATAGACGATTCTGACCTGATGATAGACGATTCTGACCTGACGATAGCCTTTTCTGACCTGACACTTTTCTGACTTTATCAATACTTTTCTGACAATAAACTTTTCTGACCAGACGATTCTGACCTGATGATAGACGATTCTGACCTGATGATAGATGTTTCTGACCTGACGATAGATGTTTCTGACCTGACGATAGACGATTCTGACCTGACGATAGACGATTCTGACCTGACGATAGACGATTCTGACCTGACGATAGACGATTCTGACCTGACGATAGCCTTTTCTGACCTGACACTTTTCTGACTTTATCAATACTTTTCTGACAATAAACTTTTCTGACCAGACGATTCTGACCTGATGATAGACGATTCTGACCTGATGATAGACGATTCTGACCTGATGATAGATGTTTCTGACCTGACGATAGATGTTTCTGACCTGACGATAGACGATTCTGACCTGACGATAGACGATTCTGACCTGACGATAGACGTTTCTGACCTGACGATAGACGTTTCTGACCTGACGATAGACGTTTCTGATCTGACGATAGCCTTTTCTGACCTGACGATAGACTTTTCTGACCTGACGATAGACTTTTCTGACTTGACGATAGACTTTTCTAACCTGACTTTTTGATGGACTTTTCTGACTTTTCGATGGACTTTTGGTTCAAAATGTAGTATCTCGCCTTTTCTGACCTGACGATAGCCTTTTCTGACCTGACGATAGACTTTTCTGACCTGACGATAGACTTTTCTAACCTGACTTTTTGATGGACTTTTCTGACTTTTCGATGGACTTTTGGTTCAAAATGTAGTAACTAATGCAAAATCCAATATAGCAACACCTGGATCCTAATGAAAACACATTATAGAGAACAAAACACGGCCTGCATTTGTAAAAAGTTTTTGGGAACACAGAATTTTTACTTTAAGGTAATCCTTCTGTATTGATATCAAATCTCTGGAAGAATCGTGCCACCTTGTTGTGAGTATCAGGGGTCCCTTTCTTCGGCTTAGACTTGTATCCTTTTGTTTAATTGACTTCGATTCACATCCTGAAATGAAAAATAGTTAATTAATTCACGTAAAATTTACGTAAAATCAGATTTTGAGTGTGACACTTGCATCACCAAACTGTATTAGTCAGTGACATAGTCCTACGAATACAAGTTTCTGACGAGTACACAGTAAAGTACTTGATTCGCCCAGGTATAGTTACACCTTTCAGGGCTCGATGTTTTACTTGCCCCAGGCAAGTAAAAATGGCTCTGTGCAAGTAAAGTTTAATGTTACTTGCCCAAGTGGGCAAGTTGAAATCTCTAGTCTACGGCCCCGATTTCAAACCCCTGTTGTGATGTCTACTTACAATGAAACAGATACATACAGATCAGTGTGATTTCGTTTATAATTCTGCAAATAAATTTGGGCAAGTAAAAAAGGATGTTGGGCAAGTAAACCTGCCACTTGCCAAATCTTTATTCTGATCACGTTCAATTTACAATTACATCCACCAGAATTGGAATCGCTGCCTCTGCCTTAGCAGGTCTACCTGGTGCAACCCAATTAGTTCATTACAAGTTATGAATGCGCCTGAATGTAGGCCTATAATAAGTGCATTGCAACCCCAAATTTTTAGAAGCAAGTGGTGAGAGGGAGAGGGAGGGAGGAGAGAGAGAATGCGAGGGAATATGAGGGGGAGAGAGAGAAAGAGGGAGAGAAGGGAGGGAGAGAAGGGGAGAGAGACAGGAATGATCAAGATGCATATATCTCCCTTACTCCCTGGATGTAGGGGTTGTCTCACTTCACTGATGTCACAATGAAGTCTATTTAAGAGGGAAGGAGAGAGAGAGCATTCAATGTCATATACAACAAATAATTAGTGTGGATGGCAGCATTATAGAATGAATATCAATTGTAACTAACCTCTTTTCCACACGCAGAAACTACAGACTGGCACCCATTGCTGTTTATGCAATTGTTCTCTTTCCAGATTTCCAGGTGGACAGTTGAGACTGAAAAATACAATGTTAAAGGTTCAGATACATGACTGGTTCTATGACTGATATATGATATGTAACACAATAAACAATCACATAAATGAACAAGGAGCAGGGTGGGGAGCAAGGAGAAATGAGACATTTAAGGGGAAGGGATAGATTGAAATATAGGACGTTACAGATGGTCTTGTGGATGACAAAATCAATATTGCACTTTTCCGTTGGTCTAGTGGTATTAGTGGTTAATGATACAGGAGGAGATACAGGGGTGATACAGGAGGAGGTACAGGGGTGATACAGGAGGCGGTACAGGGGGACGTACAGGAGGCGGTAAAGGGGTGATACAGGAGTGAGTGAGTGAGATTGGTGGCTTTACGCCCTTATCAACACATTAAAGGGTTATATCAAAGGCGGGAGAGCTGAGAGGGAGGCAGTTTATGATCATACCCAGGAAGTAGTGATAGAGAAGAAGTACAGGGGTGGTACAGGGTGATGCAGGAGGAGGTACAGGGGGGACGTACAGGAGGAGGTACAGGGGTGATACAGGAGGGAGTACAGGGAGACATACATGACTCTGTAATCAGAAAAACAGGAAAACTTTTAATTAAAATAAACCCTTTCTTCACTTAGGGGGTGTGAAGAAGGGGAGGGGTGAAATGGTATGAAATTGGCTGAGGGTATAAGAGGGGTTAAGTGGAGAAGGGGAGTGGGGAGATGGGTTGAGGGTATGAGAAGTGTTGAGTGGAGGAGGGGTGGGGCGAGATGGGGTGAGGGCATAAGAGTGTGTGAGTTAAGGAGGGGAAGGACGAGATGGGTAAGGGTATGAAAGGGGGTGAGTGGAGGAGGGGAGGGGGGTGGGTATAAGATGGGGTAAGTGGAGGAGGGGAGATAGGGTGAGGGTATGAGATGGGGTGAGGGTATAAGAAGGGGTGAGTGGAGGAGGGGAGGGGCGAGATGGGGTGAGGGTATGAGAGGAGTAAGTGGAGGAGGGGAGGGGCAAGATGGGGTGAGGGTATAAGAAGGGGTGAGTGGAGGAGGGCAAGTGAGTGAGATTGGTTGCTTTACGCCCTTATCAACACTTTGAAGTGTTATATCAAGGGCGGGAGAGCTGAGAGGGAGGCAGTTTATGGCCATACCCAGGACCAGGGGTGGAGGTGGGGAAGGGAGGAGCGTGATGGGATGTGTGTATGAGAGGGATTGAGTGAGTCATTATTTTTTATCCAACATTCAATACACTCACCGAATATGATGTGCAGCTAGTAATTCTTGAAAAACTTTCCAGTCCTTCCCCAGATGCTATATGTTTGGTCACTCTGCTGTAATTAAATTTAATAAATAGGTAAGTAAATATAAAATATTGTACAAGCATGCAGAAAGTTTGATAGCATCGTTCCCATGCAACGCAATACAAGGCTTGGAATTGATTAATAGCTTCATCGAAATATAGATAACTTTTTGCCATGATTGTGACAATACTACCGTGTGCGAAATTAAGACCTGCACGCTTGCAAATCCAGGTAAAGAAATAATGTCGGAGGATAAAATCACAGTCACCTGCCCTCCATGGTGGGTGAAGTAAAAAGAGCTATAGAGGGTTGGAGGGAGAGATAGAGAAAGAGAGGGATACATGTTGGGGTACAGGGGGACGTACAGGATGGGGTACAGGGGGACGTACAGGAGGAGTACATAAGGAGGTACAGGGGTGATACAGGGGGACATACAGGAGGAGGTACAGGGGTGATACAGGAGGAGGTACAAGGAGACATACAGGAGGAGGTACAGGGGTGATACAGGAGGAGGTACAGGGGGACGTACAGGAGGAGGTACAGGGGTGATACAGGAGGGGGTACAGGGGTGATACAGGAGGAGGTACAGGGGAACACAGGGGATACAGGATGGGGTACAGGAATACGTACAGGATGGGGTACAGGGGGACGTACAGGAGGAGGTACAGGGGTGATACAGGAGGGGGTACAGGGGTGATACAGGAGGAGGTACAGCGGAACACAGGGGATACAGGATGGGGTACAGGAATACGTACAGGATGGGGTACAGGGGGACGTACAGGAGGAGTACATGGGAGGAGTACATGAGGAGGTGCAGGGGTGATA
The DNA here is from genome assembly GCA_942159475.1 of Sthenelais limicola. Lineage (NCBI taxonomy): Eukaryota > Metazoa > Annelida > Polychaeta > Phyllodocida > Sigalionidae > Sthenelais > Sthenelais limicola. Next base: position 127,223,548 of record OW804098.1, on the reverse strand, counting down.
CAGGGGGACATACAGGAGGAGGTACAGGGGTGATACAGGAGGAGGTACAAGGAGACATACAGGAGGAGGTACAGGGGTGATACAGGAGGAGGTACAGGGGTGATACAGGAGGAGGTACAGGGGGACGTACAGGAGGAGGTACAGGGGTGATACAGGAGGGGGTACAGGGGTGATACAGGAGGAGGTACAGGGGAACACAGGAGATACAGGATGGGGTACAGGAATACGTACAGGATGGGGTACAGGGGGACGTACAGGAGGAGGTACAGGGGTGATACAGGAGGGGGTACAGGGGTGATACAGGAGGAGGTACAGGGGAACACAGGGGATACAGGATGGGGTACAAGAATACGTACAGGATGGGGTACAGGGGGACGTACAGGAGGGGTACATGAGGAGGTACAGGGGTGATACAGGGGGACACACAGGAGTGATACAGGGGGACATACAGGAGGAGGTACAGGGGTGATACAGGAGGTACAGGGGGACGTACAGGGGTGATACAGGAGGGGGTACAGGGGTGATAGAGTAGGAGGTACAGGGGTGATACAGGAGGAGGTACAGGGGTGATACAGGATGTACAGGGGACGTACAGGAGGAGGTACAGGGGATGTACAGGAGGCGGTACAGGGGGATGTAATATTCACTAATAAACTTACCTGTCAATTTCTCATCATGGTCAAGGGCCCCTGGCGATGAAACCATGGTTACCTTGGCCAGTCTCCAGTTAGTCCAATGCATTTGAACCTGCAAACAGTTAGAATTGTAAAAACTTATAGTTAAATATCCAACGCAAGTAGTCAGTGTATTATATTGAAAGTCCATAATTATTACTTATTTTGATTTTGAGCTTTGATATAACTATTTAGACTTTATTTGAACCAATACAGTATATTATTGGTATATTCTTGATATGAAAATAATTATCGAATGGCCAACATAGTATATTATTGGTAAATCCTTGGTTTAAACGCATTTATAAAAATCCCTTACAGAAATGTCATCATAAAAATACTTGATAGCCGTAGGTCTATCTGACATACCTTATTATTCTTATTATTATTATATATTTACATATCTCCAAGCCTAAGTCGATTGCAGTAAAAGGGCTATCTAAATTAAAGGTAACTGTCGGTAGAAATGGAATTAACTTTTCATATCTAGGCATTTAGATCTTTTTGTCTCTTCATATTGTACTTTCGAATTACTGGACAAATAAAAGATTTTCTTATCTTATCTTATATAAAATAAGTAAAGTCTCACAAATAAACTATGATGAATAATTAAATAAGGGAATATATCCCTTTGTTTGAGAGTCAGAATGGTGGAAATATTAAACGTTCAATTAAACATTATGAAGGCTGTTGAAACTCTAGGATTAACAGCGATTTTTCCAAGTATTTTCTTGTTAATATATAGGCCTATCGCCGCTCTTATAATATGTCTGAAAACGCTAAAAACGATGAGTTTTGTTAAAATTATCAAAGTCCAAATTGAAGAAATAAAGTCCAAATGTATTCAGAAATAATCTAACAATATAGGGTGTGTGGGTGTGTGAGTGGGGAGGGGGGGGGGTATATTATTGGGGGTATTCATGGGGCTCTAATTTCAAAACCGCTGGACATAGAAACTTAAAATTTTGGATCTGGTATCATAGTTACGCTAGCTATCATACAAGGGGGGGGGGGGGGGGCAAAAGGACGTATTTTTTCATGTCAGTGGGTCGTTAAATGATGTAGATTTATTGTTGATAATTTGGCTACCTTTGGAAGAATTAGTCCATGGTGGCAGGTACCCAAGGGATGTACTGTAATGTATGGTTTGGATCGAGGTGTAGACTACAGCATGGCTAGTGCAGAAGCAGAGGTGCATATTTCACTGCACAGGAAATAGTTGGCTCCCAGTGCCCTTTATCTGAAATAAAACATGTATTTATCAATCAAACATGACGTTATATGTTGCAGTTGGTACAAATTACACTCTACTTTTCTTTCCTTAGAAGCATGCATCTAAATGAAGCACCAATCTAATACGGTACATTAATAAATGACTAGGCTACAATTTAAAAATCATTATCGTCAAATGATAATATTATTTTGTTGGCATAAGGCAAAGAAGCAATAGCCTATCACCTGTGTCATATAATAAATAGTCCATGTAACATGAAGGGGTCACTAACTAGCCTAACACCTACCATTCGCACAATCCTCTGAGAAGGAGGGTGGCACTATGAAGTTATGGTTGGGGTGGTACTGTGACTGTCGGTGGTAGGCTACTTTCACTATGTACAGGTGTGATAGTAACTGTTTATACACTCCATGGTAAAAAGCTGAGACAAATTATGATAATTGATGATTTGGAGAGAGTAAACATGACACTGACCTATACCAGCGGTCGAAATTAGATATCATTTGATTATTTCAGACAATTACTAACCAGGTTTCTCAGGATGAGACCGACACAATTTTATCATCCTAATTAAGCCCGCCGCTTCCCGTCGACGTGAGGCGGTCATGGTAAGGGGAGGTCATCACTTGTACCCAATATTACACGTTTCTCTAACCATCCTGAGGGTAAGAAAAACTACTTTTTCAAAACCCTGACCCAAATGTTTTAGTAGATAAGCTCTCGCCTCAGGGGGACTGAACATAAGACTATGGACTATGCCTATGGTACTTTTAAAGACTAAGAGTCGGTGAATGAGAAACACTGGCCGACTCAACGACATAATTTATGTGATCTTCCCAAAATGATCACAGAAACCTGTGTGTAAGATAGATGAGCAATTGATCACACCATACTTAGCTGAAACAACTTACCAACATTAATAGCTGTCCACATCTTTGTTTTAGCAGTAGATTCGGTACGGGAAAACGGTTCAATCCAAATCACTCCTAAAACAGCGGCCATGATGTTTGACCTGTGGTGCCCGGATGTGAACTGTAGTACGAGTCCTACCCTCTAGGTGGCGTGCCTGTATTACCAAAAACTTCTCCCATGCCTTACATACCTCTGCCTCCGCCTCCTCTCAAAGGGGAGGCGGGACTATATTATGGTTTAATCAAACATATATTCCAGTAATACATTTGACCATCTCTCGCCTATATTATATATATGGTCGATTCCAGTGAAATGGGAGCCATTTTGCTTTGAAAATTAGTAATAGATTATTAATGACATCCCTTGATATTGGGTATAGGATATTTAGATATATTAAGTTGAAAATGTCTCATTTTAAATTATCAGATAGTATTTAAAACATTTAACTTTGCATGCAATATTGACAACAAATTATTTTTTCAAATATTTGTTCTGTTGTGTGTATGTATTCAAAAATGTATTTATGTCTACACTTCAGCTTACCCTCAGAGACTTTTTTTTTGATTCCCCACCAACTCCTATATCTCCTATAAAATAATTCTCTAAATCTGTCATTTAAGTACAAGACTAGGGCATTACATGAGTGAAAACCACTTGTACCTACTACATATCTATCGCTATAGCTATTTCTGGTGATATTAGAGTTCTTTGATTATATATAGTTCTATATAGGCCTACCACTAAAACTTGGGGATGTATTTATGGTACAATGTTGGTATTTTGGATATAATACAGGGTAGGGAAGACCCCAATTCCCGAATCCCGCAGGTTTCCAATTTGCAATCCCGTTTTCATATTTGCAATCCCTACCTGGAAAAATTAAATCTGGCTCTGAATCCCTTTCCCGAATCCCGTAGGCCCTTATGAATCCCGAATCCCGACCTAAAATAGGCCCCAATCCCTGTTCACGAAAAGGTATTCCCTGCCCTGATAATATAGTACATCTTATCAGCTCTCTAGAATAGTTTTCATATTCATTATATCTCTGGATAACCCATATCTGCAAAGAGATCTAGGTATAGTATAAATACAGTAATATATATTATATTTCATGCATTTATTTTATTTTATATTTATCTTTTATATATGTCATTGTTACATAGCCAACAAACCAACCAGAAAACGGACAATAATGAACATACAAATACCCTGGCATAAACAACTACGGTTCTGCCACTTTAAACTCACCACTCTGACACCCATACTCATCAGCTCAGAGTGTTTTGGCCGCGCTAATAATTTACAGAGGCAGACAGTGCCTGCATAGGCCACTGAGGTTTCCTATTTGGTCGCGCTACATGCTGGGCTTGTGTGCGACGGGTGTAAATGCCCCCTTTTCACTCAGTCATACTCATGGGGGTGGGCATCGTTTTAACACTTTTGAAAGCTTAAGCAAAACCTAAAATGGAGGTTATAGTGTATTCAGTAATCGTTTTTATGAGGTGTATCTCATTTTGAAAAATGCATGGTAATAGGCAATGATTAAATAACAAGGGGTGGAAAATAAATTCATTACTTAGGAAACATTACTCACAAAATATTAAGTATCCCCCCTTAGAATTGGTTTAAATATAAAGTGTGTACTATCAAAATAAAGCTCTGATTATGGAGAATGCAACCATTTAATTGATGTTCCACTATCAACATTAAGCGCGTGATCGACGACGGCGCAACAATAAACTACAACAATGGTCACTACTACAATAGATATGCATTGACCATTGCGCAATGGGCGACGGGACAGAAAAAAAACAGTCACTGACTGATATTCCCATCGGCGCTACGGAAAATCAGTCACTGACTGAGATTTCCATGAAGGCACTGAGAAAAACCAGTGATGGCTGTTTTTTACCAAGGTGACTGATAATTATCAGTCGCGCCCATTTGCGGCTGAAAATAATCAGTCATTGCTGGGGAAATATTTATATCTGACTGATAAAACGGCCGCGGGTTTTTCAGTGTAGGTGATGTGTTTCAGGAAAATGAGTCACTAGTCGCAAAATTGATATTTTACAAAGTGTTTTCTTCACAAAATCACTGTAGACTGGTCCTGGAGAGAGATGAAAGGTTTGTTGACATATTGAATAAAAAGAAGTTGTCGCAATAAACAAAAAAAACAAAAACAACATGTCAATATAACGCTTATGATTTAACCTAACCTATATTTCCACATAATACCCAGAACAATCCTCTCATTCTTTAGCCTCTAAATTGTGAGCTTAGGTTATTAGTGTAATGTACGTTGGTGCATTTAGTATCCCCAATCAGCAAAGTGGCATTTGGATGATCTTTTAGCCATTAACCCTAATTATTTCTGTGAATTTGATCTGTATTTATGAAACTATGTGACAAGCACTACTTGATAATGTATTAGATCTATATAATGGGTTAATGTTTATTATTGCCAGAGGCTCATAAAAAAGTGACATATTTCCCATAGGTTTCCCTTCTAGCTAAGAAAGAAATATTGAAATTATGAACATTAAAATGGCTAGAATACATTGCCAAGTGCTTAAGCTCAATATTCATGCAAGGAACAGATATGCAAAATATACTCTTTTCTATGATTATTACAGCTTGAAGTTATTATTTGTTTGGTATGACTATTATTAAAGAAAACAGTGGTTTTCTGACCATAACTTCTCATTTTTTAATTGTAGACCCATTAAAGTAGGGTTCCCTGGACCTATTTCAAGAAGGTTTACCCAGCCATTACCATTATCCCCCCTCCCCGTCCACAGAGCGTGCTTTCCCTCACGAGTGACTACAGCGACACCACTCTCATATTGAATAAACCACACTTGGGTCACATTTTCAGAAAATGTACAATTGGCAGCTGTACACATTAAGCAAATTCTCCAAAATTAAGCTGCAATTTGGTCAATACTAGGTAAATTCGAGTATATTCAGCATTGCATTGATTCTAGCAATCTGTTTGGTTCGGTTGAACTGTATTTTGAACTTTACTTTCATCTGAAATTTGGGTTATTTGAGAAGATTGGTGAAGGTGAATTGTACATTTTCTGAAAATCTGACCCACTTGCAACAAGTGTTTGCTTTGACCTGACGTTCTTCTTCTTCTTGAAGTTATTATTTTATGTTTTGTACGACTATTATTAAAGAAAACAGTGGTTTTCCGACCATAACTTCTCATTTTTTAATTGTAGACCCATTAAAGTAGGGTTCCCTGAAGGTTTACCCAGCCATTACCATTACCCCCCCCCCCCCCCTCCCCGTCCACAGAGTGTGACTGGCATGCGTGCTTTCTCTCGTGAATGACTACAGCGACACCACTTTCTTCATATTGTATAAACCACACTTGCAACAACGTCTTTGCTTTGACCTGACGTTCTTCTTCTTCTTCTTCTTCTTCTTCTTCCACAAACTCCCTAAAACACTACACAACCACCAGCAAACATGACATAGATACTTCTCTATATTTCAGCTAATGTCTCATTAATGTACTACAATAGAATTTGACAAGAAGATTATTGAGGAAAATGAATGAAACATCCCAGGAGTATGTAGACCTAGAGATACTTGTGGTGGATATTATACCTGTGACATGGTATATCCTTATTTGTATCATCGGCAGCACTGGAAATGGCACCGTGCTTGTTTACAACGCATTCATACGGGCAAAGCACAAGATTAAGGTTAGTGTAGGTTGTACTCATAATATGAGTAACTCTTGTATAAACATATAACAGCAGCAGAATATTGATAAATCCAGTCCTATAAGTCATAATATGAGTAACTCTTGTATAAACATATAACAGCAGCAGAATATTGATAAATCCAGTCCTATAAGTCATAATATGAGTAACTCTTGTATAAACATATAACAGCAGCAGAATATTGATAAATCCAGTCCTATAAGTCATAATATGAGTAACTCTTGTATAAACATATAACAGCAGCAGAATATTGATACATCCAGTCCTATAAGTCATAATATGAGTAACTCTTGTATAAACATATAACAGCAGCAGAATATTGATAAATCCAGTCCTATAAGTCATAATATGAGTAACTCTTGTATAAACATATAACAGCAGCAGAATATTGATGAATCCAGTCCTATAAGTCATAATATGAGACAAAATATATAACAGCAGCAGAATATTGATGAATAAAGTCCTATAAGTCTCTTGAAGGGCAGTTTTAATTTTGTGCTTTTTGTTCCTATTTCCCAAATCTAGGTTCTGGAAGTTTTTGTTCTCAACTCAGCTTTGGCAGATTTCCTGAGTTCAATGTTCTTCCTACCGCCAACAGTAAGTGAAAAATCCGAATGTTATCTTCAGTCCAATGTGTTAAAATCAACTAGAAAATGTGTTTACAATGATTGTATATGTATTCGATTGGGACCTGCAGAGGCGGCGGAACAGATAAAATATTGGGGGGGGGGGGGGGGTGCTTTGTACACTTTGTACAGGAATAAGTGATACAGGAGATATGAAACACATCAACAATAGGCAATACAGTATGTATTCTGATAAAGACAGTCAGTTGGAAACCTATACACCATCAAATTATTCCAAGTTTAAATGAAGTCAAAAGAGGATTTCCTGAGGATTAAGATGCTGAAAACAGATTCGAATTGGCTAAATGTCAAGGAAAATGGCAATTTATTATTAAATTTATTGAAAATTATCTGTTTTTTTAAAAGAATTGTGTGAAGGTATAACTAAAATTCCCCAAATAAAGAACATTTTTGGGCATTTTTGGTTAATTACCCCAGTTCGACACATTATATTTCATGACTTCATATCCCAGCTTCTGTTTGTCGTATCACCATAATCTTTGCAGCATATTATGTGTTTTAACACATTTTACATTTGTGATGTGTTTCAGGAAAATGAGTCATAAGTCGCAAAATTGATATTTTTCAAAGTGTTTTTGTCACAAGATCACATTATTGGAATGTTCTAATTTTTGGTGAGTTGATCACTTATAGCTATGTCAATCGATGTATCAAATTTCAGGACAATCTATATAATATGTCCTTTCGTTTTAAAGGTCCTCATATGGACTACATTTTGTAACTTTACTGTTTATTGACCCCCAGAAATATTGGAATTTTTTTTTCCAAAACGAAAATATCAAACTTAAAATCTAGAAATACTTATTATTAGACTGTTTACTATCATTGGAATCGGCTTAATCTCATCTTTTCAAATATAATGGTATCTCAAAATCCTATTTTTTGCGACTTATGACTCATTTTCCTGAAACACATCACATTTCATATCTAAGCAACATAAGACTTTTCGCATAACATTATGAACCTTAAATGTTAAGGTTTATGATATCTATGCCACTCACCCGATCTCTACTTTCATTCTGCCCAATTAATACCAAATGCATAAAGCATACATATTCAAACAAAACTTCTTGCTACAAATCTGAGCATAATTCCATTATGTTGCCTCAAGATCTTCAAAGGGAGGATATATGAGTCAGATTTTCAGAAAATGTACAATTGGCAGCTGTACACATTCAGTAAATTCTGCTAAATTAGCCTGCAATTTGGTCAATACTAGGTAAATTCGAGTATATTCGACATTGCATTGATTCTAGCAATCTGTTTGGTTAGGTTGAACTGTATTTTGAACTGTATTTTCGTCTGAAATTTGGGTTATTTGAGAGGATTGGTGAAGTTGAATAATTGTACATTTTCTTAAAATCTGACCCATATTCACTTGTGTGCCAACCCAGCTGATCCCAATCCATAAGGCGTCGGGTCATGGGGCCCTAGGTGGGCCTCAAAAGCCAGAGCTGTTCCCCTTAGACAAATTTTAAGCATGCATTTTGGGTATTCAAATTTATCTTCATTAAAGTTTAAATTGTTGAGTTTTTCTTCCATATTCTTTGTTGAGATGCTTTGAGGTACAAGAAAAGAATACAATAAACCAAATTTTGTGACTTACATCCGTCATCTTCATTTGTGAATTTTCTTAAACATTCAAATAAATATTTTAGTTCTCTATGATTTATTTCTATAATCATATGTAGTGACAAATGAGTTTAAATCCTTAGATGTAATATTGTTGCTATCTGCCGTTTTTTCATACAATAAAGCCCGATTTGATGCAACATGTTGAATCTGAATATAAGTAATGCAGCTTGGACACTGGCTTGAAAATACTGGATAGATTGTGAGAGTTATAATATTGTTATCATTCAATTCATTCTTATTTTCACCCCAGAGAGAGGGTGGACAGAACTCTACGGATGAATGAGATGGTTTGTTAAACGACAAATTCCGAGAACATGGTAGGCAAAGAAACCCCTCCTTTCTTTATATGGATTTCTACCTTTTTTCGTAAAAATCTCTCTGCCCTTATATTATACGGGCAATTATGATAACATAATCCTATCCTAACTCCTATTTTTTCATACATAAATTCCTTGAATTCCCGCCTGCAGCAGTGCTGACAACACTGGTATTACCTTTAAAGAGTATGATATAAAGATACACAAATATGTGAATATCTAACATGTTGTATAAATACGATGCAAAAACAATAAAAAACATCTTGTATATACCTGGATGGTTGGCAGCAAATAACTTCCTTTTATAGATCTATAAAATGTTGCCAATATAGATTATCAAATTTTGAGTATTGTTTTCATCACCCAAACCAGCAAATCCAAGCATAATTTTATAATTATCTGCGGGGCGTTTCATAAGTTAACGGATTATAGGATCTAACGACAGTCGTTACCAAACATAGCGCGCGTTAAGGGCCAAAATAGACGTCAATTAACATTGCGTTACTATAACGAACGCGCGCTAAATTTATCGCTACCATAATGAACGCGCGCTGCGTTAACTTATGAAACGCCGCCCTGGATTGTCTATATGAATATCCAGATTATTTAGCACCCATTTGTTCTACCTCAATAAACATGGCCAATCCTTTGCTGACACCATTATTTTTTTTTTCAAAAAGGTTTATTATGAGTATACATATAATTTGACTGTTTATAAATAGATCCCTTGTTGCTTAGAGGATGATCTTTGACAATATAAATTGTACACAATATTTAAAAATACTCACAGGAGGCATGATGCCTCAGCTCAAGGGCAAACCTTTTGCTGGTTTACTGACAAAATGCCTTCACAGTTCTTTTGTACATTTAGACATGGAGCATAGTGCGTACATATAAGGTAGAATAAAAATGGCAAAATATCAATTTACTAGAACAATAAGTAATACAGCTAATGGATGAATTGAGAGTGATGAGGATGAGAATGAGGAATGGAAGGCAAGGTTACCTAGGTAAGGGTGTCGATCTATATGATAGACATTCAAGTAAATAATAAATTGTCATAAATTGTAGATTGGAATAAGGGATTCCTGCTTGGTGATTTTTTTGTATGCTTCATATGTTTCAATATTTCTTACATCAGCAGCGGTATTGTTCCATAGAGAGGCTGATCTGAATTGTATGCTATTTTTATAGGATGTTAATTTGTTTGTTAATTTTGATTGTTCAATTTTTAACACAGGGGCATTCCATTGTCTCGTTCTACCCCCTCTTTGGTCTACATAATTTTCATTTCTGCTTCTTTTATAGGCAAATAAAGTGCGCCTTTCTTCTATCACATAACAATAGTACATTAATGAGTCTATGAATTAACATTGTTGGGGTTCTCATATGAACCTTTAGTGTTACCTTGATACATTTGTTTTGGATCTAAATTTTTGACAGTACAAGTGTCATATAATAGGTCGCCATAGTCAAAAACCGGCAAAACATAAACCTTGAACACCCTCTGTAGCACAGGGGATGGAAGGAATTTTGAAATTCTCCTCATAAGATATAATTTGTGGGAGATATTTTTTATGGTGTATAATGTTTGCTCTTTGAATGTCAGATTCTTGTCTAGCATAATGCCTAGATATTTTTTAATTTTGAACATTTTCAATTTCTTGATTATTTAAAGATATGTTCATCTCTGTTTCATTACCAAAGAATAACATTGTCTTTGTTTTTCCTACATTAAGGGACAGTTTGTTCTTGGTGCACCAAGAAAGAAAGTTTTTGCAGACCTGCTGTAATTGTTCATTTATAGTTTCCGTATTTTTACCCAACACGTAAATGACAGTATCGTCTGCAAATTCTGCAAATAGTTTAACCTTACAATGTTTAAGGCAGGAAGTCATATCATTGACATATATAAGAAAGAGCAATGGGCCCAATATAGACCCTTGTGGTACTCCACAATTTACATCATGTGATGTTGAGACAACATCGTTGCAAGTACTAATTTGTTTCCTATTTGTTAGGTAATTCTCCAATAAGGACAGGAAGGAGCCATTTACCCCATATATATTCAGTTTATCTATTATAATCTTATGATTGACCGTGTCAAAGGCTTATTTTAAATAAAAAAAGACTGAGGCTGTTGAAAAGCCACAATTTTTACTAATACGAATGTCGTCTGTGAGATCAGATACAGTATCCATGGTGGATCGATTTGTTCTATAACCATTTTGGTTTTGAGGCAGAAGGTTATTACTCTCAAAATAGTTTATTAGTCTGTTGTGAATAACTTTCTCCAGCAGTTTAGCTTGTATTGGTAATTGTGTGATTGGTCTATCATTGGTGATTTGTGAGGGATCATCTCCTTTAAAAAGAGGTGTAACACTGCCAATCTTCCAATTGTCAGGAATCTTACTGCTTCAAAATATACAATTTAGAATGTGGGTTAAGAGCTCAGGTAGCACCAGAAATGCATCCCTGATAACAGAGGTTTTCATGTCTTTCAGGTTACTGCTTTTATTACAATCGATTAATTTGACAAATTTTATTACCTCCCAGTGGTAGTGGCAACTTCCCCAATGGATGAACCTGGTTGATTTCCGTAGAAGTGCCAGGTATCATCCAGTGTGGATACCAATTTTTCTCATAAGTGTTAAAGTAGTCAGCTGTTTATCTCATTTCCAGTATCACTAGATTTTTTTGGCAATAACTCCTGCACTTGTTGCCAGAATAATTTATTATCATTAAAATTACGTAACGTTATATCTGTGTAGTATGCTTTTTTGGCTCTTCTGCATAATTTTGTTGACCTGTTCCTGAGACTTCTGGCGTTGATTAAGTCATCTTCATTCTTTGTTTTTTTTCATTCTTCAGGGCTTTGTCTTTTTGATCAATTAATCCCAATAGCTCGGGAGTCATCCTTTTTCTTTAGGTAGGCTAATTCTTCTTCTTAGTATTGGACATTGTTTATCTAATTCAGTAGTGATACCAGATAGTAAGTGTTCCCAAGCAGCATTCGGGCACATTGTCTCTGTTACTAGTGTCCAGTCCTTATTCAGAAGATTCTCCATAAAGTTGGCTTTGTTATAGTTTTTGTAAGATCTGTAAGTTATAAAGCATTTCTTTCCCGATGGCACTTTCAGTTTTTTTATTACACAGTAAATCATTAGATGGTCAGCTATCCATAGATCAGCTACACCTGATTCAGTATTGAGATTACATTGACTAAATATTAGATCAATGCAAGTCTCTTGAATCATGTTTCTATCTGTCCTGATATCATATCTGGTAGTTTCATTGATTTGTTGTTCTAGACCAAAAGAATGACAGACAGTGGTAAGATCATTATTTTGGCCATTATTCCTGTCGAGCATATTCATATTGAAGTCACCCAATAATTGTATATTGTCGTTATTCTTGATTGAATGGTCTCCCAGAATGTTATTTATCGTTTCAATGAATAAAACTTTATCACCTTGCGGAGGCCTGTACATTACACCAATGTATAAGTCTTTTTGATGTGCAAATATAATCTTTAACATTAGAATTTCAATGTTTTCGTTGGAAAATGAGAGATTTTTTATTAATGTGAGGCCATTTTTCACATAACAACACACACCACCACCCCCTTTTCTTTTACCAGTAACTACATCTATAACTTCTCTATCCTTTCTAACTATGTTATTGTAACCTGGCAGTTTGAAGTCTATATCTCTATCTTGCTCATGTAAAAATCTTCTGAGCATATTAGTACCTCAGGTGTTAATTTGCTGAAAGTGTTCTTAGAATTGGACCAATTAGCTTTTAAGCTTCTAACATTGCAATGAACCACGCTGAATCCTCTGGTTATAGTATTCTTGATTTCACTATACATCTTGTGGGTTTTTATGCTTGTCATCTGAGCTACAGGAAATCCCGTTTCGCAAAACCACAACTCATGAACCTTAGTTCCTGCCAAAAATGATGTGAATAGATAATGGGGATGATGATGGGGGTAATTGAATCTCATGGTTTGAGTTATCACTTACGATAAAGATGTGTGTGTAAGAGTAGATAGGAATGTGTCTGGTTATTTGTCACAATCCACAACAATATGTGATAAGGAGATTGGGGTGATCAAGTTGAATCTCTAAGCATGCACTAGGAGAACTGAATATTTAAAGTTAATCAGTTTGACAGGGTACAAATCCATGACTACTTTGAGACAAAAATTTAGGATAAGAAAGGCTAAGCTAAGATCAATGGACTATGACTAGTTTCTAATGTGTGTAACCCATTTAAAGTGACGTTTTTCTGTTTGAAGTGACATAGTCAGCAGAATAACTCATAATTAACTGCTAGTTATACGTTTAAAATGACAGAAATGCTGGCTATCTGGTATCAAACTTCTCAGATAGACAAAAGTCAGGATACAGGTCATCCGGTATATAACTCTCAGATGGACACGTACAAGACTTGACTTAGATATGAGATAGATTAATGACCCTAAGGCACATAAGACAATGAAAATGGCAAGTTGTCCCGTATATGGTCAATTCTCACGAAAATGCGTCATTTGGCCATCCGGGGCTGAAAATTGATATATTTTTAAAAATGCTTCTACTGATTTATTTTTTCTCATACATAAACTAGAGATATCGCTGCTAATATAGACAAAATTGGGAACGTTTATAATGAATATTGTAGTCAGGGCAGCTCGGGAGAGACTGTGACCTGAATTCTGATGGTAAGGACACAGGGGAGAGGTACATATTTCTACATAAATGAGGATTTAATTTAGAAATAAATAATAAGAATGTATGCATAATGTTTTAAATTAGTTTGTATTTGATAGGTCTTCATGTAACAGCCATAATACTCTTCAGTTTGTGAAAATATTCCAACTAGAAGAAAAGTTACAGACAGATAACCATTTAGTAATGGTAATGGTAATGGCAGCGGTACAGGTCACAGGTCATTGACCCTCTGCCCATTATACTCATATAACCCTTTATATTTAGAATATACAAAACTATTAATAACATTATTTCTCCATTGTTTTCCTGTTATGTTGACTTGAATACTTATTTTGGTTGTTTATGGAGGTAATTATGAGTTATGTTTAAGGGGAAAAAGTTAGAAAAAATAGCTTCCACCCCCCTCCTTCCCTGTTATGTTGCTTAATAATGCAGTTTGCTTGATGATGCAGTGAATTTAACCTCAATTTCACGTTAATCTGGTTAACGTTAATATATTTGCATCAATCTGAACGTTAATTTTTTAACGTTAACTTCTTAACATTAAGTCAATGGTAACTTAACATTAACACTTTTGACGTCAGTTTTTTAACATTAACTTATTGATTGATCAACGTTGTTATATTTGATGTCAATTCTTTAACATTCATTTACTGATAAATCAACGTTAATATTTTTGACGTAATTATTTTAACATAAATTTCCCCATCAATCAACGTTGATGATGTTTACATCAGTTTTTTTACATTTACTTCATGGTCAATCAACGTTGATATTTTTTATGTAAAATTTTTAACATTAACTTCCTGATAAATCAACGTTGATATTTTCAACCACGCATTCTTTATACTTGTATGTCCAATACTAATTAGTAATTAGTAATTAGTAATGGTAATGGTAATGGCAGTGGTACAGGTCATTTGGCAAAGGTTTGAAAAACCTCTCAATCAGAATCCTGTATATTTATTAAATATTATGTAGGAACATTATTGCTTCTGATTCAAATTTGATATGGTTTATATTAGAGATCTTGGCATATTACATTTGAATTGATGCCATTTGGCTTTCATGTAAATACAATTTAACATTAATAAGCATAACATGACATGACAAAAGCAACATTATAGAAATTCGATGGGAACCACTCTAATTAAGTCTATTATATATGCCAAAATTCAATAATCTGTACAGTTTTCTGTCACTTATATCTGGTCCTATTGTAAAATAGAGAATTCCCAATATAATAGAAAGAGATTTAGGCTAAACATTAAATGAATTAACAGAATTTGGATCTTCTTCAGGGATTTCATCTACTGTTTGGGAATCTTCCTCCTCTTTTTTCACAGTAATCTCATCCTGTACTATCAAACTTAGGGGAAACCCTTTCATTATCACAGTGAAAACTTGTTCTAGGAATTTTGTGAATGGAAATGCCTTTTGAAAAGTGGTATGTGACTTGAAGATACGTATTTTACTGAAAATAAAACTATTTTAACTTTTACTTATATATTTCATGAGAAGTGCCCATATATGGCATGTGTTACAGGAAAATGAATCATAAAGCCTTGTGAAATTTGCTTGGGTAAGTCAGAGCTAACAAACAACTGGAACACTACAGATGGAAGGCTGCTATGCTTAAGCTCACATAGAGGATGGTAGAATTGATGAAAAAGAAATGATGCATATAAAGAGAGGGCAACACATGCTCTGCCCTAAACTCTCTTTGAAATTTGGAGGGAATAAAGTTACCCTTCAAACCTTTCTGTGAGAAAAATATACTGCAACTGCCAGGCCAGGAAAATTATCTAAAATCAAATTTAAAATCATTTATTTCAGATGCTATTGATATAAGGACCCGGTATATAAATATCCCACTCAAAATGCCATACAAATTTGCTGATTTTTGCACCTATATTGCGTTATACCCTTGCGTGACCATCCCGCAATCATTGCACAATAATTATTGCGTGAAAAGCGTCCACTCTCATCACAGAACTATGGCGAGATAATTGCGCATTAAAATTCGCGCAGAATCGCGTTCATTTGCCCGTCGGGCCCGACGGGCACTGAGTGCAATTGATTGTGATAGCACTGCAATCATTTTGTGATTGGCTGCAAACAAGTGAAGTGTGATACTTATAGCTTTGAATCACATTGAAATGGACATGCCATTAGCCATCGTTATGTGAAATCCATTGCATCTATTTCCTCTCATGTTGTTGGTGGCCTCACATTTGTGTTGGATTAAGTTCTTATTCATATTCATTTATATTCATAGTAAACATGTGTTACTCAACCAATTTTATCTGCAAATAATGTTTTCTTCAAAAGTCAATAACAGGCCTATGGGTGTGATATCAATCACGCATATAATGCGCATTCAAAATCACGCCTTAAAACTCAACACAATGCAGCCACAACAGCACCTGGCACTGCTTACTCACCTAGCATTCACACTCACTGTCGCGCATTTGACACTCAATTCTCTGACACACATACTCACTCTCGGACACCAAGTCAAAGAAACCCCCATACATTTCGAATCTGCACTTACCCTTCCCATTTTGTGATTTGATTGATGTATTATATATATGTCTAGCTGAAATAGGTTTTTATCCACAAACCTTGCATGGCAAGTATTATTTACAAATATTTTTTCAAAATAAAGATGCATTTATCAGAGCCATTGTCTCACCAATTCCCATCCGATTTGAATAATTTAAAATGCACCGTAATGCCGACACTCTTGCGGTTTGTTTGGTGTATAGCATAACTTTCTATTCTAAATAGTTCTCCCTCTTCTACGAACGTTACGCGGCCAGTATATATATTTAACAAAGATAAATAATTCCACCCTGTTCTTTCATATAAAATTCAATGACTGGATTTTCAAAATATGGTGTGTTCTTAATTGCGCATATAATGCGCATTAAAAATCACGTCTAAATACTCATTATTTCATTGTCAGCAGGTGGCACAACTTGTAACTGGGGTGCATTTACAATTTCTTTTACAATGAAAGTGCAACTAATACACCTGTGGGGCATTTACACACTATAGATATTCCACATCATGTACATCTATCTTATCTTATAAGTGACATACCTCAATAGTTTATTTGTTTAATTTAGTTGTTTGATGTGGAAAAATGTTTTGATCAAAATACCACCCATCATTGCATACTTCATTAGGGTAGACTTGGCCACCCATGTTTTTAAGTAAATCAGGAATAGCTCTTCCCATCAATGTGGCTGTCTTACCAGATGGAAATCATTAAATAATTGATGTTGTACCATGAAGAATTAAGTATGAGTAATTCCGAATGATATTATTCTGCCAATAAAAGCAATAAAATAAGGTGAAAATTGTACATAAAACATCATGCTCAAATGCTCTAATAATTTGCTGATTTTTGCACCAATATTGCGTTATACCCTTAGCGCGACCATCACGCAATCATTGCGCAATGATTATTGCGTGAAAAGCGTCCACGCTCATCACAGAACTCTGGCGAAATGATTGCGCATTAAAAATCGCGTAGAATCGCGTTCATTTGCCCGTCGGGTAGGGATATTGAACACAATGCCTTGAAGTTTGCTACATGTATTTAAGTGAGACTGAGGACTAGACATTTTAAAGACGAAACCATTCTAACAAAGAGATCTTGCCAGTAAATATCAATTTTGAGACTTGAGATTTTGAGATTTTGAGAATTGATTTCTTGTGACTTTTAACTCACTTTCCTGTAATGCATCACACATTATGAAACACTTTCAGATCTGGACCTACATAAGAAAAGAGTGGGAATTTGGAGGTGCAAGATGCAAGCTTCATGTTGTCTGCGTATATGCCTGGTTCAGCATCTCACAGATGTCCAACCTCTGCATCGCACTCTACTGCTACATCAAATGTGTCCACAAACCGCTGGCCGTCTTCAAGAGATCTCACAGCATCATCTACTGTGGCTGTACATGGCTGGTGGTGGCTGCCTGCTACACACCCATGGTTCTGACTGATACATTGACTCCAAGATATGAGGAGGGAGTGATAAAGCGATGCCAACTCAGAACTGATTCAGCATTTCGGTCTACCGTGTTGATTATGGTGGTGTTCTTGGTGTACATTCCACTGCTGTGCTCGGTAGTCCTCTATGCTCTCATATTTATCAATGTATGTTCAGTTTTCTTGTATTTCACTTATCTTAAATGTAATTTTAAAACTAAATATTCAACTGATTTGAGATAGAAAGGAATGATCTCTAGCGTTTGGTCCATTGTATTGTATTAATCAACCTGGTAGTTGGGAAATACAAACACTATATGTGTTAGAGGAAAATCCATCACAATTTGCAGAAATGGTATTTTCCAAAGTGATTTATTCACAAGGAACATGAATGTTTTCATTTTCGGAGTGTTTAGCACTTCTTGTAGCATGCGTTCATGTAGCAAATGTGAGGGTTGTGTATTGAATATATCTAAGGATATCTGAGATTATGTAAAGAGTATAATTATTTAACTACTTTACTAGTGATTGGACATACAAAATTATTGTAAACATTTGTTACAAAAAAAAAGAATTATTGGATGTGCTATAATGTTTACTATCATTGGAATGGGAATGATCTCATCTTTTCAAATATAATGTTATCTCAAAATCTTTTTATTATGAATTGTGACTGATTTGCACAATTCTCGCTGTAACAGTATGTTGTCTTACACTGTATGGCAAATGTTATGTGTTTCAGGAAAATGAGTCATAAGTCGCAAAAAATAGATTTTGAGGTACCATTATATTTGAAAAGATGAGATCAAGCTGATTCCAATGATACTAAACAGTCTAACAATCTTATAAGTATTTCTAGATTTAAAGTTTGATATTTTCGTTTTTAAAAAAAAAAATTCTAATATTTCTGGGGGTGAATAACAGAAAAGTAACTAAATGTAGTCTACATGAGGACCTGTGAAACTAAAGGATATATTAAATAGATTGTCCTGAAATTTGATATTTGATATCGCTATAAGTGATAAACTCAGTGATAAAAAACAGAACATGCCAATGATGTGATCTTGTAAAAAAACTCTTTGAAAAATATCAAGTCTGAGACTTATGACTCATTTTCCTGAAACACATCACAAATAATCTATTTGCTGGAGTAATCAAAGTATGCACTTCAAAGCTTTCAAAGGTCAAGTGTAATGAACATTTTAAAATCTGTGGTAAAGGCTGAATTGCATTTGTGATGGAAAATAGTGGACCTGTTTTGCGAAAACGGGTCTTATGTAACACTTAAATAAGACCTGTTTTAGCAGAGCGGGTCACATTTTTGTTTGTTTGAACGTTTTCATTGTTTGTGATCTAATCCTTGTGGTTGTATGAATATGTGTACCAAATTTAAAGACAGTTCACCAGATATATCCATGCATTTCTAAGATCATCCTAAGGAGTATGTATGTAGCTACTTTTCTAGTAATTGTCCACCCAGACATATTGCAGACACTTTTGTCAAAAAATGAAATAACAAACTGATCAGACAGAAATACTTCTCAGGTGTTCTAATCCTTATAATCATTGGGATCGTCTTGGTCTCATTGTTTCAAATATGATGATCTCTAAATATTTGTTTGCAAAGTGTGACACATTTTCCTGTGACACATCACATTTATCATTATTTAAATTTTCCTTTTCACAGGAGACGTTTAGGAGTAATAATGCCAGCTTGAACACTGCGAGGAACTCCAAGGCAGCCAAGGCAATGGCGGGCTTGCTTTTCTTATTTGTTGTTTGCTTCTTGCCCGGCCTGATTCTCAAATCTCTTGGGAAAAATGCTCCCCAAATAGGAGTCATCTACACTCATTTGCTAACTACCAGTACATTTGCACTTAACTCTGTTTATTATGCTGTTCGCATCAGTAGTATAGTTCCACCAGAACTGATGAAAATATGTAAAAGGGTGGCCGTCAATCCAGAGAGTAATACAGTGAGAGATAATGATGTTG
The DNA here is from genome assembly GCA_942159475.1 of Sthenelais limicola. Lineage (NCBI taxonomy): Eukaryota > Metazoa > Annelida > Polychaeta > Phyllodocida > Sigalionidae > Sthenelais > Sthenelais limicola. The sequence goes on along the minus strand of OW804098.1, from coordinate 127,203,663 downwards.
TACAAGCTGTACAAGTAAGAGGTGGTGGAGGTGGCGGTGTTGGTGGAGGTGGAGGAGGAGGTGTTGGTGGAGGTGTTGGTGGAGGTGTTGGTGGAGGTGTTGGTGGAGGTGTTGGTGGAGGTGTTGGTGGAGGTGGCGGTGGAGGTGTTGGTGGAGGAGGAGGAGGAGGTGGAGGTGTTGGTGGAGGAGGAGGAGGAGGTGGAGGTGTTGGTGGAGGAGAAGGAGGTGTTGGTGGAGGTGTTGGTGGAGGTGTTGGTGGAGGAGAAGGAGGTGTTGGTGGAGGTGTTGGTGGAGGAGAAGGAGGTGTTGGTGGAGGTGTTGGTGGAGGTGTTGGTGGAGGAGGAGGCGGAGGAGAAGGAGGTGGAGGTGTTGATGGAGGTGTTGGTGGAGGAGGAGGTGGTGGAGGTGTTGGTGGAGGAGGAGGAGGTGGAGGAGAAGGATGTGGAGGTGTTGGTGGAGGTGTTGGTGGAGGTGTTGGTGGAGGAGGAGGTGGAGGAGAAGGAGGTGGAGGAGAAGGAGGTGGAGGTGTTGGTGGAGGTGTTGGTGGAGGTGGACGAGGTGGAGGTGGACGAGGTGGAGGTGGACGAGGAGGAGGAGGAGGTAGAGGAGGTGATGAAGGTGGTGGTGATGGTAGAAGAGAAAGTGGTGGTTGTGGTAGTGGAGGTGGTGTAATTGGTCTAGGTGGAGATGTTGATGGTGTTGGTGGAAGAGGAGGTGTGGGTCATGGAGGAGGTGGTGGGAGAGGTAGTGGTGGGGGAAGAGGAGGTGGTGAGATGGTGGAGGTGGTGGTGTAGGGCAGGAATAAGTGTGAATGGCGGAGGCAACAAGGGCTAAGCTTGGCAAACAAATGCATTGTTTCAATTCAATTCAATTCAAAAATTCTTTATTGTATCAATCTTGATTTACAAAGGTCATTTGTTTCTGACCCCTGGACATGCCAGCACTTCCTCTCGACTGCCGACGTTATTTACTTAGAACATTTGTTTTGTTTTGGTTACAATCAGAAAAACAGAAGAATAACCCCTGTATGGGGATTAAAAAAATAACTTAATATTAACAGGTATTTCAACTTTGTATGAGGTGAGAAATATTACAGATGAGAGACAGATGAAAGGTGCTAGCAGGCAATTCTAATTTTAGACTTTTGTCATTGTCGGATAATAATATGTGCTCAAGTTCATATATAAGTAGAGTGTAAAGCTCATTGGACTGAATAAAGCACAGGAAAAACGTACAGTCATACCGAGTATTGAGTACATTTCAGGATAAAAATGATAGTAAGTAGGAACACGAGTTTCAAGGCAGGAGCAGCAACAGCATACTATAATAAGCATCATAATACAGGAGATATTGACAGGGAGATGTAAGGTATACAAGAGGAGATATTAATCAGATATGTTAATTAGTTAACATTAAATACTAGGTAGATAGTCATACTTTGGATTTTTATAAGAAAGGTACAGGACTCTAAACCAGGTTTTAACATTAAAAGTATTGCTCAGAATGGAGCTAAGAGCTGCTGGGTGTATTGTCTTGGTGAATAGCTATCTTCTAATTTATGTGCAGCCGTTTTTAAATTATTCCATCTTATTCTGGATTTATAAGCTATAGTCAGTTTTTTTAGACAGCTTTGAGGTCAAAACAGTCATGTTTCTTTTTCCATTTGTATGACTTCTAGTTGGTAGGTCTCTCGTATAGATATTACTTTAGTTTTGAGATAAATAAAAAGCTATGTCCAAGATATGCTTGTTTCTTCTTATTTGGAGGGGCCATAGATTTAGGGCTTCATGTTCCCGGTCCACATTATCGAATCTGGATTTATTGAAAATAATTCTAAGAGCTAAATTTTGTTGGGACTGCAATTTTTGTAGAAGGGCTTTTGGGGCAGAATCATAGATAAAATCACAGAAATCAATGTTTGGGAGTATGGCTAAAGTATATATATCATGTTCGGCCTTACGGGTGAGAGAGTCTTTGGCTTTATAAAGTAATCTGACTTTGGAGGTAATCAATTTTAAGGTGTTGTGGACATGGGACTTGAAAGTGAGTAGATCATCGAGCATGAAGCCTAAATATTTGCATTCATGGACCAAATCTAGTTCTGAGGTACCAAGAGTGAGTGGCAACACAGAGTTTGACAGTTTTGACCTTGCCACATGGCTAAGGCAGAAAGACATGACTACCACTCATAACTCCATTGTGCATAACTCACTCTAGGTATGTTATGCATATAATAATAAATATACATAAATCTAACCTGATATCAGTCCAGAATCATGTTTAAATAACTTGATGACGTAGTATGTATCCAGAATAGTCCAGGACCACACAAGTAGTTAGTCTGGCATAAAGGATCGCATTGACCCAAGGTGTTTCTTTTTGTATGGTACACAAGCTGATAGGCAAGTGTGTTGTATTGAAAAGAATCATTGAGGGTCATTGTAATCCTTTAGGCCCGGCTAACTACTAGATGTGGCCCTTATTTTACTCCACGGTGGTGTTAATGAAATCAGAAATTATAACAAAAGTCCTTTACTTACTTACAAAGTTTTGGCCATTCTTCTCTCACTGATGCCGGCGATGATGCCCTGCCCATGTGGTACAAAATGTACCACATGGTATGTACCAAACGCCTCTACTTACAAATGTTTCTCCTACTCCTACTAATGAATGGTATTGATACGTATTCAAATAGTACAATAACTAGTGGCATCTTGTACAATCCAAGATCAACATTTATCCACTAGGTGGAACAATGGGCAGTTATGGCTCTTTACTAGGTGGCTCTTTACTAGGTGGCTCTTTACCAGGTGGCTTTTTACTAGGTGGCTCTATACCGGTGGCTCTTTACCAGGTGGCTTTTTATTGGGTGGCAAATCACCCAACACCCTATGTAGCAGTCTGGTCCAGAAGTATCAAACCGCTAGATGGCCCTTCGGGATGAATTTTTGGCGGCGGTATAGCCAGTGTACTACCGTATACCCTTATTGTTTTGGTTGCCGACAAACTCCCCTCCACCCAGCCCCCGACCCAGCCCTCCCCTTCTCCACCCCAAGCTACCACACCCCCACCCAGGGCTTGGCGCTGTTCACCGAGTGAACAGCGCTTTTAAACATCTGGTATCAACCTTACCGCTATCCATTTCAAATATATCCCATTTGCCGGTTATGTTTATTAGCGTCAACGTGACTTCCGTCCGTGGGCCCTTGATATGGTTCCCTTAGGGCTCCAACGTGGTGGTGCAAATGGCAGTTGGCAAGTCCCAACGCATCCCCATAGGATTACTATAGGAATATCGATAATCTGTTTTAAAGCCTAGATGGATTATTTCTTCGGACAAAACTTGGAGAGGACATAATATAATTGCGATTTCAGGGTAAGGATGTCGGCTATAGGTATGTTTAATAGGAAAACGCCATGATCTCCGTGAGATCTCTCTTGCATTGGGTCTTGACTGTTTAGGCCTGGGGCGACAGATATGAGTCTAAATATGCCAGCTGCGCCCGCCTTTCTCAAGGCGGTTATTGTCGCCGATCGTCAAGAATGAAATGAAAACGACACTTTGGTAGGTGTTGTGCTAGTGCCAGTGTAACCAGGCAACCAATGTATTGAAGTATCATTCAAATCAAAATAAAAAAGGACCAAATAATTCTATAATTATCTTATAAGTTGATATGACACCAAACAACAGCCCTAAACAATTCTATAATTAATTTGAGCAGGCAGATATTAAGTTTTGTGTTGTCTTGTTATTTGACTTGCTAGTGTTTTACTTAGTTGAAGTTATTTATATGGATAAAACATCATTATGACATGATAATGAAGGAGAGTGCACTAAAAATTCTCAGAAAGCGTGTGCAGAGAGTATGGAACAGAGCTTTACGCCTGGCACATGGTCAAGAAACAACGAATGACGAAATAAAAACACTCTCAGGTATATTGTCCTTAGAAAAAAGAGCAGATATAGCCGCCCTGAAAATAGTCTTTCAAAAGAAAGAAAAATACGAACCACTTTTGAACAATGGTCATATGCTTTGTGGTAGGCAAACAGGAATGTTTAAACTGAAGAGACCCAAAACAGGGAAATATAGAGGTAACGTATACTATAAAATTAAAAAGATCTGGAATGAGCTCCCAATGGAAGTGAGAACGGTGAGAGACCAAGAGACCTTCTATAAAAAGGTAAAAGAAGAGTATGTAAGAAGGGATGGTCTAGAGTAACATAAAGTAATTTTATATCGTGGTTGTGTATTTAATGTATTACAAGCTGTAAACAGTATCATATTTTTAGTATTCATTGTTGCTTCTAGGGATATTCGTGGAAGACATTGTACTGTAATTTCTGTCTATTTTTTTAGTCTGTAATGGTTTTGAATCGATTAATAAGACCTTTTATAAGGCAATGTACGAAGACATCACTGAGTGATACACTAAGTTTTTTCAAATGTTCGGATAAATATTATGTAATTGGCCTTTGATACAATAAAAAGAAAAAAAAAGGAGTCCAATATGATTTCTGTTGTTGTAAAAGCTGAGAATACAGCTTGGGATTAATCATGCAACACAACACTTCAGCGATTATTTTGAACTTGGTTCAAACAAAAGTGAGGGCTCTATCTAAATTGTACCAAGTATGTGATGAATCAATCCTGCTGTTAATATATAAGACTATGATCAGACCAATTATTGACTATGGAGATATCTTTTATAATTCTGCTCCACAGAAAAATCGTATGAAACTTCGGATGCTGCAGAATTCTGCACTAAAAATAATACTTCCAAATCTTCCAAAACTCTATAGCACAAAGGACATCCATTCCAGATTAAATATTACATCCCTTCAAACGAGAAGGGAAATACATATTTTGGATAGGGCCTTCTTTAAGAGTAAGGATGAGGAGAGTGTAGATAAAAAAGGAAAGTCCAACTGCGGGGACTCTCAGAGGGGAAAAAACTTATATATCCTCATCCTAGAAATGAAATATTTAAAAGATCATATTTATATGCTATACCAACCCTGTGGAACAGGCTTGAGCCCAAAATTCAATTAATTCAGGCGAGAAAGGATTTTAGGTTGTATCTTAAACAAAAATACCACTTGAAATTTGATCTCTTTCTGAGAACCAATGATGATTCCAATCGGTCCAAGTAAAATTCATTGCAAGGGATTAACATGTATGGGGGAATAAATCTGTGAATTGTAAAAGCACAGGAAAAGTTAATATCAATACAGCAATGGCTAGTGTGGGGGTCCCTTATTGACTTTGCACTCAATCCTGTTGAACTAATTTGTATCAGACATAAATGTCTGGCGATCATTATTTCAATTTTGATTCCTACAATTATTAAGGTAGGAACTGTTAACTTGATGTTAATAACAAAATGAATACTATACTTAAACTGCTGACGGTGGCCCACCTACAAGCTGATAGCAAAGCATTTAAGGTGTTAGCCAGAGCTACATATATCTGGAATGATGACTTCTTTATATAGTGCGATAATTTACTCATTGACCCATTAAGGCACCAATCCGAGTCTAAATTCTTAATTCTTAATTTTAAAATTCTAACTTTAACTTATACTATCGACTACTGTCAAAAAATACAACTGTTCATTCTGACATGACTGACTTAAGAACTTTAACCCAACCTAGTCACCTCCATGAACGACAAGAACTCCCAACACCAAGTCACCAGAGAGAATAATTTTTCATAATATTTCTGACCTTCATTAATAATATCATCTTTTTCATTTTTTATTACACCGTCAACATTTAAGACATTGATAACTTTCTTTTCAGATCGATACTTCTCTAATGAGCAAAAATACCTGGAGGGCTTTTCTCCTTCGGCCGCCCATTTAGCCTTGGATCTTAGTAAAGCGCCTTCTGCTTTTTCCATCTCGAATTCTCTCATTTTTTGCAGAATTTTCTTTCGTAGATTTACTTCATCGAGATTCATTCGCTTTTTGGTATCTAGAGATGCCAATATTCTTCTGTTCTCTTCGATCTGACTTCTTTTTAACTTTGCTTTTTCACTGCTTAATTTTATCGCAAGTTCTCTAACTTTTAATCTAAAAAATTCCCACGATAGTTTTGGGTTCAGATTATCTTCCTGGGCACTTTCACATAGTTTTTCTACTTCATATACAAATTTAGCATCATTTAACAGAATATTATTCAGTTTCCAATAACCTCTGCACCTTTCGGGTCTGGACACCATAATATCAGTGTGCACTTCTCTGTGATCTGACTGTGTGCTATAAATCGTTGAACATTTGGTAACTTTACTGGCAATATTGTTTGATACAAATATATAATCCAGCCTAGAATTTTGTTCCAATCTTGACCAAGTAAAAGGAGGTAGACCTAATTCTTTAGACTCAACAACATCATTTAAATCCAGGGCACTTATCATATCTCTTAATTTGACCCCTTGGACACTAGTTGGTTTATATGAAACATCAGCATTGAAATCATCCAACATAATCAAATTATCGTGGTTACACTCTTGTATTTTCTCCTTTATCGATTTAATTAATAAGGATTGCTCTTCAGGCTTATCTGCTGTTGGTGCATATATATTAAATACACAAGAAGTACTGCCATTAATATTCATCATTAAGTATAACTTATGGCTAGATAATACCATTTCCTTTAAACCATTCGGTATAAGGAAAAGCATTCCCTTGGACGCAGAGGTTCCGTGGGAATAATATATTTGTCCTCTCCATTGAGAATTCCAAATAATTTCTTTCGCTACACTAGAATAACTCGAGTAATTTATCCTTAATTAACCATTCATGTTATACCATCCAGAGTTTAACCATGTTACTTGTTACATATTCCACTATTTATGTTCAAGTTGGCATTGATATAAATATTATATTTATTTAGTTATTCCTGTTTTGTGTTGCAAACATAATGTTACCTTATGTCAGATTTTATATCTCACAGCTGCGTTTGGAAAATAATATTTCAACCCCCAATCCTTTACCTTTAATAATTACCCAGTCGCTTTTGTTCTTTTCCTCCCATCTCCTGCTATTGTTATTCATAATATATTTATCCTCACAGAAGTAAACTGTATGATCACAAAATATCATTATTTAAATATCGCTTAATATTATGACGGAGCTGAACACAGATGTGCAACGATGGCCACAAAGACATTGACATTGACATTGACACAGATACCATTGAAAAATGTGGAAATAAATCCCCCAGGCCGACCTATGTTGCGACTTATGACTCATTTTCCTAAAACGGATCACAAATAGCTGTTGACATAGCTCATCAGATGAGATGTGCAGCGCGGTCTAATGAAATACAAGCCTCCTTATTAGATTAATTGCCAACTAATATAATTTCTTTTCAGGGAAAGGAGGCAAAATCAGCCAGCTTTGCGGCTGTGTCAACAGGTAATGAAATAACTAGATATTAATCCTCCTCCTCCTCATAGGCAAGAACATGTACATGCTAGGATTAGCCAATAAACCATCCACCTGTATGTATGTATCCATGACCTGATATCGCACAATACACACTGGGGACATAAAGCCTCTTAAAGGATGGCATGAGGATACAGATTTACTTGATACTTGTTCCACGTGAAACAGAGGTTAGTGGGTTCAGAATGCACTGGGACTGTCACAAGTTGAGTCTACTTAAGAGAAATAAGTAGAATTACTTCAGGAAATGTAATGTGACACTGAGGTAATGATACCCATTAATTCTCAATACATGACAATGTTATGGTATACACTTGTCTTCACCTAATCAATATGTGGGTCAGATTTTCAGAAAATGTACAATTCAACTTTGGCAATCTTATCAAATAACCCAAATTTCAAACGAAAATAAAGTTAAAAACTCAGTTCAACCTAACCAAACAGGTTGCTAGAATCAATGAAATGCCGAATATACTCGAATTTACCAAGTATTGACAAAATTTCAGCTTAATTTAGCAGAATTTACTAAATGTGTAGACCACCAATTGTACATTTTCTGAAAATCTGACCCATGTACATGTAATAATATTTTATAATAATGATAACTAGATAATTGTGATCTGTTTTAGGAAAATGAGTCATAAATCGCAAAATATGGATTTTGACATATCACCATATTTGAAAAGAGGAGATCAAGCTGATTCCAATGATAGTAAACACTAGCTCACCGAATAAGCATTCTATATCTTAAGTTTGATATTTTTATTTTTGAAAAAGAAAGTTTGCAATGTTTCTGGATACTCAATATATACTACTTTGAAGGGCCTTCAGAACGCATGGATATATTACACACAATGTCCTGAAATTTGTTACATAGATTCATATGACAATAAGTATTAAACCCTCTAAGAATCAGAACAATGTGGAAAAAACATTTTGAAAAATATCAATTTTGCGACTTGTGACTAATTTTACTGAAACACATCATAATATAATAATATTGCCTAATACAATAACGTACTGTTCGCAGACTCTAGTAAGAAATACCATAGTATGGAGTATACAGTGGACTAGACTCACTGAGTCAGCCCAGAAGAGGCCGTTGGTACAATACAGGCATTAAGTCCAATCAACATAGGGAAATTATGATTGTGAATGAAAGAAGAGAATTGGTATTATGGTTTTGTTGAATTTTCAAAGAAGAATATCTTGTTAAATTGAATGCTATAAATTAGTATATTCTATATGATGTATAATATAATGGAGTTATATCGAGGTTGATGAAGCAAATTTTTATGATCCGAATAAGAAAAATGTGAAAATAATACTGGGATAGTACCATTTTATGCACATCCCCAATTGTCTACTTATGTTCTCTGTTTTGGCACTAATAGCTTAGATTTAGATGCACTGTAATCAACATGTGCAGTGACACATACATTTTGTGTATCCCAGAATGCACTGTAACCGACATGTGTAGCCGCATATGTAAACCCTCTACAATAAATCCCAGCTGCTAAATGTTGCACGATGGGAAATGATGATGAAATATTATTTGTGCATGTTGCGTTGTGCTAGAGGAAATAAATGATTTTATTCTCGTGAATATTCCATGCAATGTACCCAGGCCTAACTTTGATTGTCAGGAAAAGACCCAAACCGCTCTTACTGAGGACCTGTGGGATCAAACTTTCTATCTGAAATTCTATCTGTATGACATTTTAATGGGTCTGGAATGACAAGGCAATTTAAACCTATGACAGGAACTTGGTGAGAATGCTCTTTTAATAGCAGTGATAATGACAATCATCACATTTTGGTGAGACAAGAATGCAATCAGTGACTGTCAGGGATACTTTGAGAGATGAAATTTTACACCTGGATGAACAATTCCAGAATCATTTAATATTCTGTATTCATAATATCCGTATGACGTTTAGATGGGTCTGGAATGACTAGGCAATTTAAACTTTTAAAAGGAATAAGGTGAGAATGTCCCTTTACTAGCAGTAATTATGACAATCTGACTTGGGTAAGACAAGTGACTGTAATTGACTGTCAGGCACCCAGGGAATTGTATGGCTGCGATCTGAACTTTACAGTGTCCACACGTCAATCCGCTGTGAATAATTTTTAATTACAAACTCAGGTCCCATATTGCTTCAGTCTAGGATAAGGTGTTAGATTTTCAGAAAATTGCCTTCACCAATCACCTTCACAAATCGTCTTCACCAATCCCCTCAAAAGACGAAAAGAAGCTTAGAAATACAGTTTAACATCACATAGCTGAACTTTAAATCAATGTGACACCATCTATATTCAGATATACTCGGTATTCTTCATTTATCAGCCTAATTCAACCACATTTACTAAACTTATATATCTGCCAATCGTGTATTTTCTGAAAATCCGACCCTTATACAAGCAGGTGCAGTCAGATATATGAATAAGGATTCAGAGTCACAGTGTCAAAGTTTTGATGAGTGCACCGATCAAAACTTCATGGAAGTTTGGAGAATAGTAACTTGAAGCTGATATGAAGAATAAATCATATCTACTTAGTAAGGTTGGATCATACGAAAACGTAGAATTCGCCTTTATTATTGGGGATGATGATGGTAGATATGTGGGGTGAATAATAGGAGAAGGGTAGGGACTAGCCCTAAAGGACAAGTTCAATTCAATTCAAAGCATTTTTGTATTAAAGGTTTATCTGAAAGTTGACCCACAGGTCTTCCAACGGGTTCCTGACTAGTTCCTAGAGACTTTTTTACATTACTATCCCCATTATTTTACATTACTATCCCCAAAATAAAATGTAGGGCTATTTTCTAATATCTAATCTAGGAATATTTAGTTAAAGTGAGAAGTGGTTCATAGCCACTGAGACAGAGACAATAAACTTCATCTAGCAGACAGTTAATACAATCTATCTAAAGCAGTTTAATGAAGTCATCAGTAGTAGAGTCAGATAATAAAACAAGGTATAGCAGTAGGAACAGTAATAATGGTAGGTCCAGACCAAGCAGCACAAATGTGATGTGTTTCAGGAAAATGAGTCACAAGTCGCAAAAAATAGATTTTGAGATACCATTATATCTGAAAAGATGAGATCAAGCCGATTCCAATGATAGTAAACAGTCTAATAGTCTAATAACTAATTTCTGGATTTCAAATTTGATATTTTCGTTTTTGAAAAAAAAAAGTTTCCAATATCTCTGGGGGTCAATAAACAGTAAAGTAACTAAATGTAGTCCACATGACGACCTTTAAACCGAAAGGATGTGTTACATAGATTGTCCTGAAATTTGATACATCAATTGACATAGCTATAAGTGATACACTCTCCAAAAATCAGAAAATTCCAATGATGTGATTATGTGAAAAAAACACTTTGAAAAATATTAATTTTGCGACTTATGACTCATTTTCCTAAAATACAGCTCAAAATCACTCTTGATAATAGACACATACTCTCCTGCCGCAACCTCAATGCATAACATATCAGATGTACCTATGTCACTACTATTGTAAATGTGCTGACATCTATTCTATTTTTCTTAAAACGAGTGAATGTATAAAATCTAAACCTTTTTTCTATTATTTAAATCAGGCTGTCCTGAGAATATCCATGCTCATGTGTGTGGAAATGTAATTGACCTGAATAAAATATTTTCTAAATCTAAAATCTTTTGACAGACCAAACCCGTGGTAGATTCCATCTATTTGTGATGTGTTCCAGGAAAATAAAAATATCAAACTCAAATATAGAAATACTTATTAGGTGTCCTAGTGTTTACTATCATTGGAATCGCCTTTTTCTCCTCTTTTCAAATATGATGATATCTCAAAATCCTTTTTTTGCGACTTATGACTCATTTTTCTAAAACGGATCACATTTTTTAACTGAAAGATATGACTTGATCTGAGTTGAATACTGTGATACAGCCCCAGACAATGTAGAAGATTGAGCGTGGAAGGCTTGTGTATTTCATTTGATTTAAATTTGAAAACATTTTTCTTTGGACAGGAACTTCTGGCTCAGATTTTTTAGAAAAATTTACAATTGACAGCTGTACACATTTTGCTTAATCTGCTTAAATAAGCTGCAATTTGGTCAATACTAGGTACATTCAAGTATATTCGGCATCGGATTGATTCTAGCAATCTATTTGTTTATGTTGAACTTTATTTTGAAAGTTATTTCTCTCTTATATTGTGTTATTTGATAGGATTGATGAAGACAAATTGTACATTTTCTGGTTATTTCACCCGCTCGTTTTAGACAGGGGGCATCAAGTGACATGTATTTGGGTCAGATTTTCAGAAAATGTACAATTCGTCATGAGCAATCTTATCAAATAATGAAAATTTAAGACCAAAATTACTTCCAATATACACTCAAATTTACCGAGTATTTGGACCTCAAACTTCAGTCTAATTTAGCAGAATTGACCCAAAGGGTAGACCTGCCAATTTCACATTTTCTGCAAATCTGCCCCATTTGCTCTGTTGCTTCCATGAGTGAGTTGGGCAGTAAGCTGTGTCATCCATCACTCTATATGTCACCCCAGTTGTACACATGTGGGCCTGGGTCATTCATACGGGTGATGTATGGTGGCATGTGCTGCCAATATCCACACACCAGGACTTCCACCCTAGCACATGTTACACCAGCACACATGTGATACGCCCTGATGTATGCAGCAATATAAGTCACACCTTGTCTTACACATCAATACACATGGGTGAGATCTTCAGAAAATGTACACTTGGCAGCTGTACACATTTAGTCAATTGTGCTAAATTAGGCTGCAATGTGTATCCGCTCTGTCCTCTCTCTCTCCTCCCTATCCCTTCTCTCCTCTCTCTCCTCCCTATCCCTTCTCTCCTCTCTCTCTGCTCCCTCCCCCTCTCCTCTCTCTCCTCTCTCTCCTCTCTCCCTCTCTCTCTCCTCTCTCTCCTCTCTCCCTCTCCCTCTCTCTCTCCTCCCTATCCCTTCTCTCCTCTCTCTCCTCTTCTCTCCTCTCTCTCTGCTCCCTCCCTCTCCCTCCTCTCTTCTCTCTCTTCTTTCAATCCCTACTTTATTCATGATGAGGTACAGAAGGAGGTATCGAAGGAGGTACAGGGGGAGGTATAGAAGGAGGTACACACTGTCCTGAAAAAGCGTAGAACTACAGCGCCACACCCTCAAAATAAGTGTAATTCGCCTTGGTTTTGTGCCCCCCTCACTTTGGGTAGATATATGGCACAGCGCTGTAGCTTGTAGCGCCCAGGTGGGAAAGCTTGTGTAGCATTTGTCTTAACCAATGGCTATATATATATCACTAGCTATAACAAGGCATGAAGGTGTGGAAATGAATACACATTTCATTGTAGCATTGATGAACGAAATAGCAGTGTCTGGTAAACGATATGTACACCATAACCTTTAAAAAATAGGTTTTTCTGTAACTCTGTAACACATCACATAATTATATGAGGAATTCTCCATATCGGTTTTCCAGCCCAGGGTCTCTACAACCTACTTTTTGAGATGAACAAACATGAAAAAAGTTGCTATAGCCCATGATGATTTTGAAACCTTTTATTCCCATACATAAAATGTCTTCAACTGGCAAGAGAATATTTTCTGTAGCGTTACGACATGTGATATATCTTCAATATTTTTTCTAAATAACATTTTTGTTATTTCAACCTATCTTGTGGATATCAAAACTCTAACATTCATATCATATATACATAGCTCTATGTTTCCATCGATTTTTTTGTTTGTATCTGTATCACATCTTACAGATTCAACACCACAAATCTATGTAAATAGGTAACTCAAATAGTTCATATCATTACGTTGTTTATAGGTGGACAGAAAATCTGTTATACATTACTTAAAGGTGCATTATAAGCTGTCACCCCAAATACAATCTTACCACATTTACTTGTGCTATGTCTCCTCTCCAAATATAAAAAGCAGATCGAATTGTTCCCACAAGGGGGCGCTTTGAATGTATTCAATATACCTGACCTTTCATTTAATTTTGCAAGCCGAATTAATGGGTAGTTAACATCAATCTTCAACTAAATCATTTGATTATTCAGATATAATACGGCCAAAATAATAGGGAAAATATAGGTATTTGAAGCATAGGTGTATAAATCGAAATATTTGTCCCTGCCTTTCCAAACTTCACCTGCATTATGTTGATATTCCCTGCCTCGTACACCAACGATTGTAGAGATTTGAACGATTTTTCTTTTAATGGCACCCTGAAATCAAATGCTGCCCGTTTGGGAGAATTACTCATATGCAGCTTTCACTTGCAGAATTGAGCCTAACAAATCAAACCAGCAGCCGTGGTGTAGTGGTTAAAACGTTGGCTTGTAGATGTGAAGGTTGGAAGCTTGCACGACGGCTAGGCCTCACAGCTTTTTTTTTCATACTCTTGTAGAGCGATCTGAGCTACGCTACCCTGAATTACACCTCTGCGGCTACGGGGGCATGGTTTACGGGGGCATGGTTTACGGGACAAGTGTAAATTTATGGCGGGGTGAATTACACATTTGAAACATGTGTTGCCCGATCTGCACCGTAATTTTACTTGCCCAACGAGGACAGTGCAAGGGGAATGTACAGAAGGAGGTACAGAAGGAGGTATAGAGGGACGTACAGGGGGAGGTACAGGGGGAGGTACAGGGGGAGGTACAGGGGGATGTACAGGGGGACCTACAGGGTGACGCAACCCATTGAGTACCTCTGTACACTTTTCCTAAAGTATGTTCTCTAGTAGAGAAACTTCTCCTGCACCTCCTTTAGTACCTCCTCCCATACCTCCTCTAGTACATGCTCAGTACCTCCCTCAGAACCCTCTCCAGTACATATTCCTATGCCTCCTCCAGGACCTCCTCCTGTACATGTATGTATGTATATTGTCTATTTCTAAATACAGTACATGATACAAATATAAGATAATTTACATCAGAAATGGGTTGGTCCTCTTCTATGGCAGCCATAGCTCTTCCAGAGGGTCCCTTAGACTAGACTTTAAGTTACAGTTTAAGGTATACAGAGGTATAAAGTGACTAGTTACCTACATTACTGCAATGGGATGCACCAGCTATATCTTTATCAAGGTGTGACCCATGGTATTGGATTTCCTTGTGTACAATTTTGTGGACGTCGTCCTTTTGTTATATTTGGTTTAATTTAAGTTTGATGGATAAATCGAGGGAAAATGGGTTCTGTGCTTGAACAGCTAGTGTATCCCATTTTCAAAATCAGCTAGGTCCTGGCATTCTTGCGAACACTGGGTTGACTGCTCTTCATATATATTTTTACATTATTTAAAATGCTATGTTGACTAGAGCGTCCAGATGCATGTGGGGTAACATTCTGGCGAACACTGGACCCAATTTGCATCCACATCCTTCACAATTGTATAAATATGTGTGACTAGTTTTGTAATATAATATATTGTTTGCAAAATATTGCAATGTTTGGGTCTCTCCATTATCCCATGTGGGAGAAGAAGTTTTCTTCAAGATATATTTTGAATTTGACCCATGTTGGGCAGTTTCTACCAGCTGGTGGAATTTTATTGAAAAGGGTTGGGGCTTGTACAATAAATGATTTTCTGATCGTATGTATAGCCTACATATCTGCAGGTCTGTGTAAAACGTTGTCTCTACTAGTACTGTAATGCCTGGTTTTCTATGACAGCTGGCTAGAATAATAGGTTGTGTTGAATGGTGGAGCCGCCCTAGTGGAACTGGGGCGGAGCATGCCTCTGCTTGCTGTGGTGACTCCCTCTATGGGGTAGTGGTGGCAATTGGTGGTACATCTTCAAATTGGTGGTACATCTTCAAATGCACCTTCAAGTATCAAAATATATACCTAGAACACAACCTATTTCATGAAACCTTAATGTACAGATAGCACTGACTTTCTGATCTTTATTACCTTATACAACTTAAATAATTCTCAGAAGCAGGCCAATGTGAGTTCAGAGAGTTCCCCACTGTTACTTTAGAAGTAAAACCTACAATTGAAAATAAAATATAAAATGAAATTGAGCATTAAGGAAAATACTTGTATGCTCTTAAAATGAATCCTTGAATGGTCAGGAGGCATAACTAATGCTGTATTTAAGAAAAGTTCAAAACCAAAACCCTTAAATTTAACAAATCTAGTCACATATTCCGCACAGAATAAACATTCCTTATGGGTGATTTTATGATTATTTAGTATTTTCATCATGGTCAGTTTTAGTGTTGAAATAAGTGAGAGGCATCTCTGAATATTTAAAGTAATCCTGCGGACACATATTCCATGGATACGAATCTCTTGCAACCATCGTCGGCCCAGGTGGAGCTCCCAAGGATACCATGAACTGGCACGAATCCTATGGAAATGAATTCCATGGATATGAATTTCTTGCGACTATCATCGTGAGCCTGCACCAGCCTGCACCAGTCAAGATGTTCCATATCCAGAATATCCCTTTAGGTCACTGAAACAGAGTAACAGTGCCTGGTCACGGCTCCAATGTAATGAACCCGGGATAGTTCTGCGCAGTCGGAACAAATAACCAAGTCAGAGCTGCAATAGCAGGTGCTGCAAAGCTCTATTACTCATAGCTTGAGTTGCAAGAAGCTAAGTGGCCCAACAAGAGAACCTAGAGTAAACTAGTATGCTCAAGTACTGCAATAGCAGGGTCTGCAAAGCTTTATTACTCATAGCCTGAGTTGCAAGAAGCTAAGTGGCCCAACAAGAGAACCTAGAGTAAACTAGTATGCTCAAGTATGAGAACAAATGGAAGTTGGCCCTGTACTGGGTAGTGTACATATCTGCAGGTCTGTGTAAAACGGTGTCTCTACTAGTACTGTAATGCCTGGTTTTCTATGACAGCTGGCTAGAATAATAGGTTGTGTTGAATGGTGGTGCCGCCCTAGTGGAACTGGGGCGGAGCATGCCTCTGCTTGCTGTGGTGACTCCCTCTATGGGGTAGTGGTGGCAATTGGTGGTACATCAACCAGGGAAGCTGCTGGTTCACTGCATAGGTTATAAAATAGGTCGATTATAGTTGATGACATAAATGCACCTTCAAGTATCAAAATATATACCTAGAACACAACCTATTTCATGAAACCTTAATGTACAGATAGCACTGACTTTCTGATCTTTATTACCTTATACAACTTAAATAATTCTCAGAAGCAGGCCAATGTGAGTTCAGAGAGTTCCCCACTGTTACTTTAGAAGTAAAACCTACAATTGAAAATAAAATGTAAAATGAAATTGAGCATTAAGGAAAATACTTGTATGCTCTTAAAATGAATCCTTGAATGGTCAGGAGGCATAACTAATGCTGTATTTAAGAAAAGTTCAAAACCAAAACCCTTAAATTTAACAAATCTAGTCACATATTCCGCACAGAATAAACATTCCTTTTGGGTGATTTTATGATTATTTAGTATTTTCATCATGGTCAGTTTTAGTGTTGAAATAAGTGAGAGGCATCTCTGAATATTTAAAGTAATCCTGCAGACACATATTCCATGGATACGAATCTCTTGCAACCATTGTCGGCCCAGGTGGAGCTCCCAAGGATACCATGAACTGGCACGAATCCTATGGAAATGAATTCCATGGATACAAATTTCTTGCGACTATCATCGTGAGCCTGCACCAGCCAGCACCAGTCAAGATGTTCCATAACCAGAATATCCCTTTAGGTCACTGAAACAGAGTAACAGTGCCTGGTCACGGCTCCAATGTAATGAACCCGGGATAGTTCTGCGCAGTCGGAACAAATAACCAAGTCAGAGCTGCAATAGCAGGGGCTGCAAAGCTCTATTACTCATAGCTTGAGTTGCAAGAAGCTAAGTGGCCCAACAAGAGAACCTAGAGTAAACTAGTATGCTCAAGTATGAGAACAAATGGAAGTTGGCCCTGTACTGGGTAGTGTACATATCTGCAGGTCTGTGTAAAACGGTGTCTCTACTAGTACTGTAATGCCTGGTTTTCTATGACAGCTGGCTAGAATAATAGGTTGTGTTGAATGGTGGTGCTGCCCTAGTGGAACTGGGGCAGAGCATGCCTCTGCTTGCTGTGGTGACTCCCTCTATGGGGTAGTGGTGGCAATTGGTGGTACATCAACCAGGGAATCTACTGGCTCACTACATAGGTTATAAAATAGGTCGATTATAGTTGATGACATAAATGCACCTTCAAGTATCAAAATATATACCTAGAACACAACCTATTTCATGAAACCTTAATGTACAGATAGCACTGACTTTCTGATCTTTATTACCTTATACAACTTAAATAATTCTCAGAAGCAGGCCAATGTGAGTTCAGAGAGTTCCCCACTGTTACTTTAGAAGTAAAACCTACAATTGAAAATAAAATGTAAAATGAAATTGAGCATTAAGGAAAATACTTGTATGCTCTTAAAATGAATCCTTGAATGGTCAGGAGGCATAACTAATGCTGTATTTAAGAAAAGTTCAAAACCAAAACCCTTAAATTTAACAAATCTAGTCACATATTCCGCACAGAATAAACATTCCTTTTGGGTGATTTTATGATTATTTAGTATTTTCATCATGGTCAGTTTTAGTGTTGAAATAAGTGAGAGGCATCTCTGAATATTTAAAGTAATCCTGCGGACACAAATTCCATGGATACGAATCTCTTGCAACCATCGTCGGCCCAGGTGGAGCTCCCAAGGATACCATGAACTGGCACGAATCCTATAGAAATGAATTCCATGGATACGAATTTCTTGCGACTATCATCGTGAGCCTGCACCAGCCTGCACCAGTCAAGATGTTCTATAACCAGAATACCCCTTTAGGTCACTGAAACAGAGTAACAGTGCCTGGTCACGGCTCCAATGTAATGAACCCGGGATAGTTCTGCGCAGTCGGAACAAATAACCAAGTCAGAGCTGCAATAGCAGGTGCTGCAAAGCTCTATTACTCATAGCTTGAGTTGCAAGAAGCTAAGTGGCCCAACAAGAGAACCTAGAGTAAACTAGTATGCTCAAGTACTGCAATAGCAGGGTCTGCAAAGCTTTATTACTCATAGCCTGAGTTGCAAGAAGCTAAGTGGCCCAACAAGAGAACCTAGAGTAAACTAGTATGCTCAAGTATGAGAACAAATGGAAGTTGGCCCTGTACTGGGTAGTGTACATATCTGCAGGTCTGTGTAAAACGGTGTCTCTACTAGTACTGTAATGCCTGGTTTTCTATGACAGCTGGCTAGAATAATAGGTTGTGTTGAATGGTGGTGCCGCCCTAGTGGAACTGGGGCGGAGCATGCCTCTGCTTGCTGTGGTGACTCCCTCTATGGGGTAGTGGTGGCAATTGGTGGTACATCAACCAGGGAAGCTGCTGGTTCACTGCATAGGTTATAAAATAGGTCGATTATAGTTGATGACATAAATGCACCTTCAAGTATCAAAATATATACCTAGAACACAACCTATTTCATGAAACCTTAATGTACAGATAGCACTGACTTTCTGATCTTTATTACCTTATACAACTTAAATAATTCTCAGAAGCAGGCCAATGTGAGTTCAGAGAGTTCCCCACTGTTACTTTAGAAGTAAAACCTACAATTGAAAATAAAATGTAAAATGAAATTGAGCATTAAGGAAAATACTTGTATGCTCTTAAAATGAATCCTTGAATGGTCAGGAGGCATAACTAATGCTGTATTTAAGAAAAGTTCAAAACCAAAACCCTTAAATTTAACAAATCTAGTCACATATTCCGCACAGAATAAACATTCCTTTTGGGTGATTTTATGATTATTTAGTATTTTCATCATGGTCAGTTTTAGTGTTGAAATAAGTGAGAGGCATCTCTGAATATTTAAAGTAATCCTGCAGACACATATTCCATGGATACGAATCTCTTGCAACCATTGTCAGCCCAGGTGGAGCTCCCAAGGATACCATGAACTGGCACGAATCCTATGGAAATGAATTCCATGGATACAAATTTCTTGCGACTATCATCGTGAGCCTGCACCAGCCAGCACCAGTCAAGATGTTCCATAACCAGAATATCCCTTTAGGTCACTGAAACAGAGTAACAGTGCCTGGTCACGGCTCCAATGTAATGAACCCGGGATAGTTCTGCGCAGTCGGAACAAATAACCAAGTCAGAGCTGCAATAGCAGGGGCTGCAAAGCTCTATTACTCATAGCTTGAGTTGCAAGAAGCTAAGTGGCCCAACAAGAGAACCTAGAGTAAACTAGTATGCTCAAGTATGAGAACAAATGGAAGTTGGCCCTGTACTGGGTAGTGTACATATCTGCAGGTCTGTGTAAAACGGTGTCTCTACTAGTACTGTAATGCCTGGTTTTCTATGACAGCTGGCTAGAATAATAGGTTGTGTTGAATGGTGGTGCTGCCCTAGTGGAACTGGGGCAGAGCATGCCTCTGCTTGCTGTGGTGACTCCCTCTATGGGGTAGTGGTGGCAATTGGTGGTACATCAACCAGGGAATCTACTGGCTCACTACATAGGTTATAAAATAGGTCGATTATAGTTGATGACATAAATGCACCTTCAAGTATCAAAATATATACCTAGAACACAACCTATTTCATGAAACCTTAATGTACAGATAGCACTGACTTTCTGATCTTTATTACCTTATACAACTTAAATAATTCTCAGAAGCAGGCCAATGTGAGTTCAGAGAGTTCCCCACTGTTACTTTAGAAGTAAAACCTACAATTGAAAATAAAATGTAAAATGAAATTGAGCATTAAGGAAAATACTTGTATGCTCTTAAAATGAATCCTTGAATGGTCAGGAGGCATAACTAATGCTGTATTTAAGAAAAGTTCAAAACCAAAACCCTTAAATTTAACAAATCTAGTCACATATTCCGCACAGAATAAACATTCCTTTTGGGTGATTTTATGATTATTTAGTATTTTCATCATGGTCAGTTTTAGTGTTGAAATAAGTGAGAGGCATCTCTGAATATTTAAAGTAATCCTGCGGACACAAATTCCATGGATACGAATCTCTTGCAACCATCGTCGGCCCAGGTGGAGCTCCCAAGGATACCATGAACTGGCACGAATCCTATGGAAATGAATTCCATGGATACGAATTTCTTGCGACTATCATCGTGAGCCGGCACCAGCCAGCACCAGTCAAGATGTTCCATAACCAGAATATCCCTTTAGGTCACTGAAACAGAGTAACAGTGCCTGGTCACGGCTCCAATGTAATGAACCCGGGATAGTTCTGCGCAGTCGGAACAAATAACCAAGTCAGAGCTGCAATAGCAGGTGCTGCAAAGCTCTATTACTCATAGCTTGAGTTGCAAGAAGCTAAGTGGCCCAACAAGAGAACCTAGAGTAAACTAGTATGCTCAAGTACTGCAATAGCAGGGTCTGCAAAGCTTTATTACTCATAGCCTGAGTTGCAAGAAGCTAAGTGGCCCAACAAGAGAACCTAGAGTAAACTAGTATGCTCAAGTACTGCAATAGCAGGGTCTGCAAAGCTCTATTACTCATAGCCTGAGTTGCAAGAAGCTAAGTGGCCCAACAAAAGAACATAGAGTAAACTAGTATGCTCAAGTATGAGAACAAATGGAAGTTGGCCCTGTACTGGGTAGTGTACATATCTGCAGGTCTGTGTAAAACGGTGTCTCTACTAGTACTGTAATGCCTGGTTTTCTATGACAGCTGGCTAGAATAATAGGTTGTGTTGAATGGTGGTGCCGCCCTAGTGGAACTGGGGCGGAGCATGCCTCTGCTTGCTGTGGTGACTCCCTCTATGTGGTAGTGGTGGCAATTGGTGGTACATCAACCAGGGAAGCTGCTGGTTCACTACATAGGTTATAAAATAGGTCGATTATAGTTGATGACATAAATGCACCTTCAAGTATCAAAATATATACCTAGAACACAACCTATTTCATGAAACCTTAATGTACAGACAGCACTGACTTTCTGATCTTTATTACCTTATACAACTTAAATAATTCTCAGAAGCAGGCCAATGTGAGTTCAGAGAGTTCCCCACGGTCACTTTAGAAGTAAAACCTACAATTGAAAATAAAATATAAAATGAAATTGTGCATTAAGGAAAATACTTGTATGCTCTTAAAATGAATCCTTGAATGG
Source organism: Sthenelais limicola (assembly GCA_942159475.1). Classification (NCBI taxonomy): domain Eukaryota; kingdom Metazoa; phylum Annelida; class Polychaeta; order Phyllodocida; family Sigalionidae; genus Sthenelais; species Sthenelais limicola. Next base: position 127,182,054 of record OW804098.1, on the reverse strand, counting down.
TCAGGAGGCATAACTAATGCTGTATTTAAGAAAAGTTCAAAACCCAAACCCTTAAATTTAACAAATCTAGTCACATATTCCGCACAGAATAAACATTCCTTTTGGGTGATTTTATGATTATTTAGTATTTTCATCATGGTCAGTTTTAGTGTTGAAATAAGTGAGAGGCATCTCTGAATATTTAAAGTAATCCTGCGGACACAAATTCCATGGATACGAATCTCTTGCAACCATCGTCGGCCCAGGTGGAGCTCCCAAGGATACCATGAACTGGCACGAATCCTATGGAAATGAATTCCATGGATACGAATTTCTTGCGACTATCATCGTGAGCCTGCACCAGCCTGCACCAGTCAAGATGTTCCATAACCAGAATATCCCTTTAGGTCACTGAAACAGAGTAACAGTGCCTGGTCACGGCTCCAATGTAATGAACCCGGGATAGTTCTGCGCAGTCGGAACAAATAACCAAGTCAGAGCTGCAATAGCAGGTGCTGCAAAGATCTATTACTCATAGCTTGAGTTGCAAGAAGCTAAGTGGCCCAACAAGAGAACCTAGAGTAAACTAGTATGCTCAAGTACTGCAATAGCAGGGTCTGCAAAGCTTTATTACTCATAGCCTGAGTTGCAAGAAGCTAAGTGGCCCAACAAGAGAACCTAGAGTAAACTAGTATGCTCAAGTATGAGAACAAATGGAAGTTGGCCCTGTACTGGGTAGTGTACATATCTGCAGGTCTGTGTAAAACGGTGTCTCTACTAGTACTGTAATGCCTGGTTTTCTATGACAGCTGGCTAGAATAATAGGTTGTGTTGAATGGTGGTGCCGCCCTAGTGGAACTGGGGCGGAGCATGCCTCTGCTTGCTGTGGTGACTCCCTCTATGGGGTAGTGGTGGCAATTGGTGGTACATCAACCAGGGAAGCTGCTGGTTCACTACATAGGTTATAAAATAGGTCGATTATAGTTGATGACATAAATGCACCTTCAAGTATCAAAATATATACCTAGAACACAACCTATTTCATGAAACCTCAATGTACAGATAGCACTGACTTTCTGAACTTTATTACCTTATACAACTTAAATAATTCTCAGAAGCAGGCCAATGTGAGTTCAGAGAGTTCCCCACTGTTACTTTAGAAGTAAAACCTACAATTGAAAATAAAATGTAAAATGAAATTGAGCATTAAGGAAAATACTTGTATGCTCTTAAAATGAATCCTTGAATGGTCAGGAGGCATAACTAATGCTGTATTTAAGAAAAGTTCAAAACCAAAACCCTTAAATTTAACAAATCTAGTCACATATTCTGCACAGAATAAACATTCCTTTTGGGTGATTTTATGATTATTTAGTATTTTCATCATGGTCAGTTTTAGTGTTGAAATAAGTGAGAGGCATCTCTGAATATTTAAAGTAATCCTGCGGACACAAATTCCATGGATACGAATCTCTTGCAACCATCGTCGGCCCAGGTGGAGCTCCCAAGGATACCATGAACTGGCAAGAATCCTATGGAAATGAATTCCATGGATACGAATTTCTTGCGACTATCATCGTGAGCCTGCACCAGCCTGCACCAGTCAAGATGTTCCATAACCAGAATATCCCTTTAGGTCCCTGAAACAGAGTAACAGTGCCTGGTCACGGCTCCAATGTAATGAACCCGGGATAGTTCTGCGCAGTCGGAACAAATAACCAAGTCAGAGCTGCAATAGCAGGTGCTGCAAAGCTCTATTACTCATAGCTTGAGTTGCAAGAAGCTAAGTGGCCCAACAAGAGAACCTAGAGTAAACTAGTATGCTCAAGTACTGCAATAGCAGGGTCTGCAAAGCTTTATTACTCATAGCCTGAGTTGCAAGAAGCTAAGTGGCCCAACAAGAGAACCTAGAGTAAACTAGTATGCTCAAGTATGAGAACAAATGGAAGTCGGCCCTGTACTGGGTAGTGTACATATCTGCAGGTCTGTGTAAAACGGTGTCTCTACTAGTACTGTAATGCCTGGTTTTCTATGACAGCTGGCTAGAATAATAGGTTGTGTTGAATGGTGGTGCCGCCCTAGTGGAACTGGGGCGGAGCATGCCTCTGCTTGCTGTGGTGACTCCCTCTATGGGGTAGTGGTGGCAATTGGTGGTACATCAACCAGGGAAGCTGCTGGTTCACTGCATAGGTTATAAAATAGGTCGATTATAGTTGATGACATAAATGCACCTTCAAGTATCAAAATATATACCTAGAACACAACCTATTTCATGAAACCTTAATGTACAGATAGCACTGACTTTCTGATCTTTATTACCTTATACAACTTAAATAATTCTCAGAAGCAGGCCAATGTGAGTTCAGAGAGTTCCCCACTGTTACTTTAGAAGTAAAACCTACAATTGAAAATAAAATGTAAAATGAAATTGAGCATTAAGGAAAATATTTGTATGCTCTTAAAATGAATCCTTGAATGGTCAGGAGGCATAACTAATGCTGTATTTAAGAAAAGTTCAAAACCAAAACCCTTAAATTTAACTAATCTAGTCACATATTCCGCACAGAATAAACATTCCTCTTGCAACCATCGTCGGCCCAGGTGGAGCTCCCAAGGATACCATGAACTGGCACGAATCCTATGGAAATGAATTCCATGGATACAAATTTCTTGCGACTATCATCGTGAGCCTGCACCAGCCTGCACCAGTCAAGATGTTCCATAACCAGAATATCCCTTTAGGTCCCTGAAACAGAGTAACAGTGCCTGGTCACGGCTCCAATGTAATGAACCCGGGATAGTTCTGCGCAGTCGGAACAAATAACCAAGTCAGAGCTGCAATAGCAGGTGCTGCAAAGCTCTATTAGTCATAGCTTGAGTTGCAAGAAGTTAAGTGGCCCAACAAGAGAACCTAGAGTAAACTAGTATGCTCAAGTACTGCAATAGCAGGGTCTGCAAAGCTTTATTACTCATAGCCTGAGTTGCAAGAAGCTAAGTGGCCCAACAAGAGAACCTAGAGTAAACTAGTATGCTCAAGTTTGAGAACAAATGAAAGTTGGCCCTGTACTGGGTAGTGTAGGGCCTACACCTGTACCCCTTCCTGCACCACCTCCGGTACTTCCTCCAGTACCTCTTCTAGTACCTCCTCCTGTACCTCCTCCGGTACATCCCCTTGTGCGCCTCCAGTACCCCTTCCAGTACCTCCTCCACTTCTAGTACTACCTCCAGTACCTCCTCCTGTACCTCCTCTAGTACCGCCTCCTGTACCCCCTCCAATACCTCCACCAGTACCCATCCAGAACCTAATCCAGTACCCATCCAGAACCTCCTCCAGTACCTCCTCCAGTACATTAAGTTCTATGCCCATCTCAGTTTCTATTCAGTCCAGGGTATTATTTCACCACTGAAAGCTTGGAGAATGGAATATCTCTGGGTTACAAGTAGGCAGTTGCTTCTCCATTCATTGGCAAGTTCCGTTATCCCTTCTCACATCCTCAAAGCTGCGTTTGGATAAGACACCATGCATGGATTATTACGTAAATAATGCACACCTTGACACAAAACAAATTAGTTTTTAAGGTTTCCCCCACCGAAGGTGGTACGAGCACCAACCGTACTGGGAAACCTATGTAGGTTCCAGTTTTTGCCTGCTGTAGCAAGGTCGGCATCGGGTTTATGAAAAGAATCACAGCACAAACACAAATATGTCTATTGCCATCTGAATTTCCGACACACTCACATACACATTTTGGTGATTTTATGCTTCAGAAAAATAATAAAAAACGCTATTTCTACTCAAAACACATTGCCATGATGTTGAAATGCAGAAAGAACATGCTTTCTACCCCCAAATATGCAGTTTTATCAATGCTGTTAATTAAATAAGAAAGATGTGTGGGAAGCTGTACTGTTGGACCAGTGAACAAGAATTTGGCAACTTTTCAGCATGATTGAACATTGACAGTTCTGACCTCAACTGAGTGGATCGTTGAACAACGATAGTTAGGGCTTGCAGCAATACCCCCTGGGGTATATTTTAAATTCGACCAGTGTTGGGCAGTTTCTCCCATCTGGTGGAATTTTATTGAAACGGGTTGGGGCTTGTACAATAAATGATTTTCTGATCCTCTCTACATACACCTGTACCCCTTCCTGCACCACCTCCTAGTACCTCCTCCTGTACCTCCTCCGGTACATCCCCTGGTACCCCTCCAGTACCCCTGGGTAGGACAACACTTCCTTCCTGTGTAAGATAAGAGGGAAACAGTACTGTTACCAAATTCATGTATCACTATATCATTGATGCCATGAGGAATCAATGCCAGTCTGGCAGCATAGCGAGGTGCAGCACACAGGGTGGAAGGCATTGTAGTCACAGATCATCTCACATTGCTGCAAAGTAATGAAAACAAACAAAGACATTCTGAAAGACCTGTCCTTCCTTCCATTAGAAATTTGTTTCCATCCTTAGGTTTAATTTGATTTGATTTGATTTGATTTGATTTGAAAAATATCTTTATTCAGGACTAAGGACATTACATCACCAACGCTCTTCTCAGAATTGCCTGATGTTACAAAAAAACTGTTACAATACTTCAGACCATACTCCGCGAGATGACAATGCAGAAGTTAATATTTATCTGAAGAGATAATCTAGATAATAAAATGATACAATTAATTAAATTAAAGACAATATTTCACAGACACGATAGGAATGGCCTTCGAATTTCAATTTGCGGGCATACATATAATATCAAAGCGAACAATAGTACTTTGCTATCACTGCCTAGGTTTTAAACCTAGGCAGTGATAACATGACAAAAATAAAAACATTTGTTAAAAACGTAAGTATAGTGTCAACTAATACTAGCGTATAGTTAGGCCTATCGGTGGGTAGATAAGGAAGGTGGGATATGCCAGCGCATTACTAACGTAAAAAAGACTGGGAGTTAGTAGAAACTCTAGCCAGGGGAACCGTTTTCTCCTTGGTCACAGCCAAAATTTCTTGTTATTTCAAAATTACATTTTATGGATTTGTAAACCATATCTATGGTATAGTTGGTAACTTGATACCCGTGTTGCGGTGACATTTCTTTGATAGGGAAGGGTGGAGGACGGAATTCCATTAAACCTCTCGAAATCTGTCACCTCCTCATGAAAACAACAGCTGGGATAGGATAGAGGAACTCAGATTTGGGGGACAGCTCCTCTTGTCTTATCATCACTGTCTGCCCAACAAGCCTAATGGCGATCATGCAGAACACTGTAATGGCTGTGATGGCGGTCATCTATATCAGTATGTATCAGGATGGCGGGCCTCATTACCTAAAGGAGTGGTCTTAGCTGGTCCTCCCTCCCCTCACCTCCAGGCGTACTCAGGTAGTGAAGTAAATGTTTTCCACTTGTCTCCCCCATCCATTCTGCTCCATTTCCCACATGTGGAGAATCAGCCAAAATGGGAGAAACAGGTTCATTCTATATATATATATTCACACAGATGTTTGCTCAATTACAGTAACATCTAATATCAGCCTTTGGCCCCTGTAAAGGTAAGAAGTTATTGGGGCATGGAGGAGTGCATGTTTTTCAAGTACAATACATGTGAGGTGTTTTAAGAAAATGAGTCATAAGTCGCAAATTTTATATTTTACAAAAGTGATTTATTCACAGGATGTCTTTGTGGGAACGTTTTCATTTTTAGGGTGCTTAACCCAGCTTGCAGCATGAATGCATTTACCAAATTTCAAGATAGTGTATTAAATATATCATTGCATTTTAAAGGTCATCTTATTGAATATATTTAGCTACTTTATTAGTAATTGTCCACCCAACAATATTGCAAACATTTTTTGTCAGAAATAAAAATATCAAACTTAATATATAGAAATATTCATAACATGTCCTTATGTTTACTATCATTAGAATCGACTTGATCTCCTCTTTTCAAATATGGTGATATCTCAAAATCTATTTTTTGCGACTTATGACTTATTTTCCAAAAACACATCACACATGAATTACACGACCGCGATATCAGAGCCAGGCAATGGTGCTATTAGTGACTGCGTAGTTTCCACCTCTCCTCTCCATCTACTGTAAGTGAAGGAGCGGTAGCCACTGCCAACCAGATTCACTCCAGTCTGTACCACAACAATAAGATTGTACATTTCATGTAAGTATTCAGCTCAATGGAAATGTTCATATCTTCACATACTGGAATCGTTACAACCACGACCATTAATCACGTCCCTAGTGGCCAAGTCTGCCTGAAAAATCCTTCTCTGTATTCCACTAGCAATATAAGTTCCAAGTTATAAGAACGGCATTTGTGAGAAAAAAAAGACTATAATTATATGGCATGTGTTACAGGAAAATGAGTCACAAGTCCTTAGAAATGTTTTAATTTGAATCATTATTGGTAAGTAACTTAATGTAGGGCGGGATACTTCTATTTGTTTGGCATCAGAGCCTAATCTATACATAGAAAACAATTCTATTATATATAATAGAATTGTTTTCTATGTATATATTATAGGCTATATATTATGTTCGAAATAATGGGAATAGCCCATTACCCCTTAGAACTAATATATTACTTCTAAGATTACCCTTAGCCAATAGCCCTTACCATTATGCGACTTGTCCTCACTAGGTGGCGGTACTGTTTTCACCAGGTGGCCAACTGGTAACTTTGGTGCATTTACAAATTCTTTTATAATAAAAGTGCCGCTAATACACTTGTATGGCATTTATACCATTATAGATATTTCGCATCATGTGCATAGAAATGTTATAAGTGATATACATCTATAGTTTATATCTGTTATATACCTGTTTGATATTGAAAAATGCTGTGATCCAAATACCCTAATGACTGTACATATAGATTGTGGCTTGGGTAAGGCAGATGCAACAAACCACTGGAACACAGGCTCAGGCCCACATGGAGTATGGTTGAATTGATGAAAATAAAATGATGCACACAGAGATTGGGCAACACATGGACTACCCTAAACTCTCTTTGAAATGTTGAGGGAATAATGATACCCTTCAAACATTTCTGTGAGAAAAAATATATTGCCACTGCCAGGGCAGGAAAATGAAACTGCCATGAAGTGTCCGATTTATTTCAGATGTTATCAATTAATATAAGGAATGTGGAGTATATTAATATCGCTCCCAAAATGCATTAGAATTTGCTCATTTTTGCACTAATAAATAATGTGATCCGTTTTAGGAAAATGAGTCATAAGTCGCAAAAAAAGGATTTTGAGATACCATTATGTTTGAAAAGATGAGATCAAGCCAATTCCAATGATAGTAAACAGTCTAATAAAATAATAAGTATTTCTAGACTTTAAGTTTGATATTTTCGTTTTTGAAAAAAAAAGTTTCCAATATTTCTGGGGGACATTAAACAGTAAAGTAACTAAATGAAGTCCATATAAGGACCTTTAAAACAAAAGGATATAATATTACATAGATTGTCTTGAAATTTGATACATCAATTGACATAACTATAAGTGACACACTATCCAAAGATTAGAAGATTCCAATAATGTGATCTTGTGAAACAAACGCTTTGAAAAATATCAATTTTGCGACTTATGACTCATTTTCCTAAAACACATGACAGATTATTGCGTTATACTTTTAGCTGACTATGTCGCAATCATTGCGCAATAATTATTGCGTGAAAAGCGTCCACGCTCATCACGGAACAATGGCGAAATGATTGCGCATTAAAAATCGCGTAGAATCACGTTCATTCGCCCGTTGGGATGGTGGCTGCACACTGGCTTGCAGAGTGAACAATAGAGAACACAACTTTTATATACTTGATACAGTGGGTCTTGTTTACTCTAAAATAAATCATTCATGGTGAGAGATCTGAGCTAAACTTTGAGAACCTTATTACCTCATATAGTGGCACATTTAAGATAGGGTATTTATTTAGTTATTTACAAAGATATATATATATATATTATATATATGTTAAGTTAATATGTTAATATGTTAATTTTTTATTTCTGTCCTTACACTTCAACCCACTGTGAGTGCACGGCTGGTCAAGTCCTGCCAACTGATGATGTAGACCTACATGTGTCAGATTTTCAGAAAATGTTCAATTGGCAGCTGTACACATTGAGTATGTTCTGCTAAATTAGGCTGCAATTTGGCCAATACTAGGTAAATGCGAATATATTCACATTGCATTGATTCTAGCAATCTGTTTGGTTCGGTTGAACTGTATTTTGAACTTTATTTTCGCCTGAAATTTGGGTTATTTGAGAGGATTCGGGATGTTGAATTGTGCATTTTCTGAAATTCTGACCCACATATGTGATGTCACACCAGAGAGGTATTGTTATATAGGCATATAAGCCTCCCCACACCTCACATTGAGGTGTAGGGTTACCAACGTTCATTAATATGTATAGCATCCTACCAGGAGCGCCCAAGCTTCGATACCATTAAACACTCATACAAACACTACCATCGTGTGAGGGTCATTCTTACCTTTTCTCTATATTATCATTACAATAGCTCTTTAGGACTATATAACATATTGGTGGAGATACCCTTTAAGATCCTTTATGGAACATTGCTCATCTTTAAATAGGAAATCGACATTTTGAACAGGACTTTTCAGGATGCAGGATGCTTAACTATTGGGGTACCACACATGGAACCTGGCTTCCACTCCCTCTGTATATACCTCCCTGGTCTCCCTCATAATTGAGTCTTAAGTCGCAAACATTTCTTTTAAAATGTCATCAAATTTTTTTTTAAAAAAATATCAAAAAATATCTAAAACACAAAATCTAAAAGTTTGACTTTTTATTTTTGAAACAAATTGTGTTAAACAACCTTGGGCGGACAATATGATAGAACCTCACGAGTAGGTATTATTAGCAATAGGATTGCATGGGTCAGAGTCAAATCTTTTCCATGGCAGCACGAGCCCGATAGGGCGAGTGCTGTTATGTGAAAAGATTTGACAAGATTGTAGGATTGTTAAAGACAAATTGTACATTTTCTGAAAATCTGAACCATGTAAGAAAAAAATTGTAAAAGTATAAAAAACAACATTTTAGATCTCAATGAGAATAGATTCAACACCCAAAAAAATGCCTAAAATGAGTTCAAGTCTAAGGGAAAAACGTCTGGCTTCTAGGGCCCTAGGCGGGCCCCAGACCCCACGCCTTATGGGCTGGGATAAGCTGGGTTATAGCGTACCACATTAAAATTCCAAGAAGTATTCAATAGTATGGTAGTATAGGCATATTAAGTATGCCCCTGTTTCCTGATGAATGTTGAAAGTATTGGGTTAGTGTGAAATATTTCGATTCTATTATAGTATTGTAGGGTGATGCAAATTCATCCTCTATGCCCTCCCCCCCCCCCAAAAAAAAAAAGTTTGCCCCCCCCAATATTTTATCTGTTCCGCCGCCCCTGTATATGTGACTTAAAGCACTACATACCACAAACTGTGAACATTCCAACTAATAGATCTTGTCAATTAAACACTTTGAACAATATCAATGTTGCGATTGTGACTCATTATTCGGAAATGAATCAAATTTTGTATGTGTTACTGAAAATTGAGTCACATACTGCAAATGCACCGTTTACAAAATTGTACTCCGTTTACAAAATTGTAAAACCGTTTTGTCTTCAAATTGATGGTTTTGGGTACTATTTTGTAAACGGGCATTTGCAGTACAAGAAATGGATTTTGAGATCATATTTCATATATGAACAGATGAGATCATGCAGATCCCAATTATAGTAAACACTTAGCACTTCTATATTCTTTGTTTGATATTTTTTTTTAGAAAGAACGTTTGCATGTTTCTGTGTGGACAAGACTACTACGATGCTGGTCATTTCTACTACCACTGCCACGGTCACTCCTACTGCCCCAAACCAGTTTGTCCAGGCCGCCGGTCAAGGCCTCCCACCTGTTGTGACTTCGCCCGTGGCCCTCAACGCTACATTGCAAGCTTCCCTAACAGAGGCCGCCCATGGAATTGCACTGGCTATCGACCCTACCTCAGACAAGAGAAACAAAGGTATTGGCTATAGGCCAGAGTACTATGTTCAACATTTAGATGCTGGCACTCCCCTCAAGAATATTGATCATAATAAGTTATCATACTATGAACTCATGTACGGTATGTGTCGAGTTGCTAAGTTTATTCTTCAAAACCAAGGCGATATTAACGCATATCTTAACCACTTTGCCTTTCTGACTCGTCACGCCGCAGTTGGGAAATTCTCTGATGATAATTATGTCAGTTACGATCGCCTGGTGGTTGATGCTGTGTTGGATTCAGACATCCCTGGCTTTATGCCCGGATACACAGTCGCCTCCTCCTTTGCGTTTCAACGTATTGACGCCTCTAAACCTTCCGAGAGTGCTAAGAAGAAACCCTGCCAAGAAACCAATGTTAACTACAAGCATTATGATGGGTGCTCCCGGTCCCACTTATGCCGAGTCTGCAGGGAATCCCACCGTGCTAAGGATTGCCCAAACAAGAAATCCCCGGGCAGTCCCCAGTGATGTCAGAGCTCCACTTCAGCTCTCGTTCCCAGCGAGAACTGTCATGGCGGCGACAACACCGATTCTTCCCTCTACATCAATGTTGATCTAGCATTACTAAAGTAGTGAAATATACTCCATAAGATGACCTTTGGAATACATGGATATATTTAATACTTTGAATGATATCAAGTTTGCGACTTACGACAGATTATTCTGAAACACATCACATTGAGACTTCCATTTCACTTCAATTCAATAGTTCTTTATTGCTGATGTTATTACAATGGTGGATCACCTCTGGCGTAAACAATGATGTCAGTTCCTCATTCCCTTTTGTATTTGCATATTTCTGACAGAACTCTAAGGTGTAGCCAGCACAGGATAAGGTGACCAGCAGGTACTTTATGCCTCATGCTCCTCATGCTCAGATGGCAATGGACACTCATATGTGATGTGTTTCAGGAAAATGAGTCATACGTCGCAAAATGGATATTTTTCAAAGTTTTTTTTTTTACAAGATCACTTCTTGGAATGTTCTGATTTTTGGGCAGTTCATCACTTAGACTTATATCAATCGGTGTATAAAATTTCAGGACGATCTATACAATATATCCTCATATCTCAGAATCTATTTTTTGCGACTTATGTCTCATTTTCCTGAAACACATCACATATATCCTGCTTAATTTAACTTAAAGAATTTAATTCAATTGTATTCAGGATTTCTTGCAGTGGGCTATTCTCCTGATATGCGAGATTTGCAGCCATCTTGCAGGATTTCTTTTTAAAGTAATTTTATTGCGCACATTTTCAAGGTGCATGATAATCTCATGATACTTAAGGAAAAAGAATTTTGGTAAAGGTAAGCGAAATGAATAAATACAATCTTTAAGCATTTAACAATAACTTCCATAATGGCCTATTTGAGAAAAAAAATAGCATAGTAAAGGAGTTCTCAGTGGTTAACTTCTATATGGATCACCTCCCTCAATTAAACTTTTTTTTCATGTTTATGCTTAATAAAAAATCGTTTAAAAACCAAAAGACTGAATCAAGATTTGATGAGGTTATTAATGACTCTATTCTTGTAGCTCTCCCACTTGACTCGATCCTCCAGTGACTCCTGTAGGTGGTTCATTGTGGGGTAGGGTGGCAACTGTAAGACAAAACAAAACATTAAATGTCATGTGTTCCAGGGAAATGAGTCACAAGTGGCAAAATTGATATTTTGATATAAAGTGTTTTTTTCATAAGATCACATTATTGGAATGTTCTAAGTTTCTTAGGGTTCATCGCTTATAGCTATGTCAATCTATGTATCAATTTTCAGTACAATCTATGTAATATATCTTTTCGTTTTAAAGGTCCTCATATGGACTACTAAGATATAACTCAACGAGAGATGGATCTAGTATGACGGATTCACAAAACACGAGTGCGTTGTTTTTCCGTTTTTCCCGAGTGACGAAGCCACGAGGGAAAAACGAAAAAGTAACACACAAGTGTTTTGTGAATCCATCATGCTAGATCCATCTCAAGTTGGGTTCTATTTTTATGCCATGATATATATATTTTAGCCTTGTTTAATCATTATTTACCTTCATTTCGTGTCTCGCAACCCTCTGACTCAGCAGAAACAAGCACTTACAACGTTGCGTCATGAAATGAGCGTCATGAAATGAGCGTCATTGATTGGCGCAACTAAATTTACGCAACCAATCAAAATAACCTTGTAGATTGGTTGCATTCGAAAAGCGGATTCCACCAGTGCAATCCAGGCATGTTCATGCCATGGTCTAATCTGGCCAGGTTATTGTGGATACGCACAGCTATCATGGCATAAATTTAGTTACTTCACTGTTTATTGACCCCCAGAAATATTGGAAACTTATTTTTTCAAAAACGAAAATATTAAACGAAAATACTAAAATCTAGAAACACTTATTAGATTATTAGACTGTTTACTATCATTGGAATCAGCTTGATTTCATCTTTTCAAATATAACGGTAGCTCAAAATCTATTTTTTGCGACTCATGACTCATTTTCCTGAAATACATCACAAATGGATTAAAGATTATTATTGAGGAATAATCACTAGCTGGAGTGTGATCCCCATATAACAAAGATTATACACGGCTCAAGGGTGGGTACCAGTACTAGCCATGTTCCTCTGCCCTGTGGTTAATATAAGTGTTATTACTATAGAAGGACAGGAGTGGTATTTAAATAGAAAGGTCAATTATCGGCTCACATCCTCAGAAAATATACAATCGGGAGCTATATACATTTAGACGGAAAAATGATCAATACTGTGGGTTATTTGAGAGGATTAGTGAAGGTGAATTGTACATTTTCTGCTGATTTCACCCAGCTATTGTATCATCAGCAATAGCTCCTCACCAATCATTTCACTAAATTACTCATGTAAATAGTTTAATTATAAAACAATATGTCCAGTACCTTATCAATACAAGCCTGTAAGACTTACGCTAACTTAACATTTGATATCAACTCCCAGGATCCACTGAACCTAAATCTCAAAATGTTATTCCTCGTATCATCTATTCAACGTTGAAAATGATGTATATGGGTCAGATTTTCAGAAAATGTACAATTGTGATATCTACACATTTAGTATATTCTGCTAGATTAGGCTGTAATTTGGTCAATACTAGCTAATTTCGAGTATATTTGACATTGCATTGATTCTAGCAATCTATTTGAGTAGGTTTAACTGTATTTTGAACTTTATTTTCATATTAAATTTGGGTTATTTGAGAAACTTGGCTAAGTTGAATTGTACATTTTCTGAAATTCTGACCCATATCTCAATGAAAACTGAAGAATATGTGATCTGTGAATATTGAATGAGACAATGAGAAGCGTCAGTTGAGTAGTGAATGAAGTCAAATGTAGCATATTTGTGATCCGTTTTAGGAAAATGAGTCATAAGTCGTAAAATATATTTTTCATAGTGTTTTTTTCCACAGGATCCCGTTATTGAAATGTTCTGATATTTAGAGGGTTTAGCACTTATAATCATATAAACCCATGTAACAAATTTCGAGATATTGTAATAAATATATTCCTGCGTTTTGAAGGCCTTTGTATGGAGTATATTTGATTACTTTACTGATTATTACCCATCTAGAAACATTGCAAACTTTTTTTCCAAAAATAAAAATATCAAACATACAATATAGAAATACTTCTCTAGTGTCCTTCATGTTTACTATCATTGGAATCGGCTTGATCTCATCTTTTCAAATATAATGGTATCTCAAAATCTATTCTTTGCGACTTATGACTCATTTTCCTAAAACACATCACATTTACCTTCATTCTAAGCTTATTGAGTGTTGTAGAATCCAAATGGTCACGTAGAAACTGCTTCGTTATTTGTATACATTCACAGCCTTGGCTAACCTGTAACAAATATAGATAGAGAAACATTTTTCTTTCTTTTTTAAATAAAGTTTTATTTCCCAAACTATTTCACGCTTGTGATACACTTCATGACAAATATAGATAGAGAAACTTATATCTGATTATATATAGAAAGTATATTTTTTCAGACTAATTTTCTGACGGTAGTCAGGTCAGTACCACACTTATTTGTAGATAAAGTAAAGATTAACAAGAAGCAGTACAATTTATTATTCTATTGCTGTTTTTTTTTGTTATTTCTTTATTTAACCAGGTGTTATAAGGTTCAGATCGTCAGAAAATGTACAATTGGCAGCTGTACACATTTAGTAATCTCTATTAGATTAGCGTGATAAAATGGTCAAAACTCGGTATATCTGGGCATATTTTATATTGTCTTGATTCAGACAATCTATTCGGTTATGTTGAACTGATTTTTCAACCGACTTTTGTGTCTTAAATTGGAGTTATTTGGGAGGATTGGTGAAGATGAATTGGACATTTTTTCGCGATTTCACCCATAAACAGGTTATTTTCATCTTTTGGGATCAGGCTATTCGCCTGATTTACACCCCAACCCTGGCATATTTAAATGCTCAAGGTTCATTCAGATATTGACAATTTTGGGATTTTGTAGGAATAAAAGGTGAAATGAGATGAGATGTTTTCCTGTTTTGCTGTTTTAAAGTATTCACAACTTGGACCAGATTTTCAGAAAATGTACAATTGGCAGCTGTACACATCTAGTCAATTCTGCTAGATTAGGCTGCAATTTGGTCAATACTAGGTAAATTCGAGTATATATATTTGGCATTGCATTGATACTAGCAATCGGTTTGGTTAGGTTGAACTCTATTTTGAACTTTATTATGTCTGAAATCGGGGTTATTTGAGAAGATTGGTGAAGGTGAATTGTACATTTTCTGAAAATCTGACCCACTTGTGTCTGCTTGACTTAATTAATTTCCATAACCAAGAGAAATGTTTGCAGACTTCAGTTACATAGATTACATAGATTGGCCTACCAGTGTTAATGCTGGGCTGTCCTCATATATCAGGGATTGGAGGCCCTGTCAGAGAAGGACAAACATACACAGTTAGACACAGCATTGGACGGACAACCATGGAATTCAGCAATACATATATACCTGTGAGCCCATGCCCAGAAGCAAGAGCGCAAGATTTGGTGACAACTTGGAGTGGTCCATATAGGTATGGCGTGAAGCGAGAATTTTTTTCTGCTAAAATAAACTCTCTCGGTTGGTTACCCAAAAGTCATGCTCAATACATATAGTGTCTGCTACCAAAGAGTCATTCTCCATACATTTAGCTCATATAGGTAGTTTAAATAAAATATTTCTAGTCAGAGTAATAAACATGTTCAAACGATGAGATTTGATGAGGTTAATGTAAATGATGTAATCGACCCCGGAGGAAGAAGTAATTTTTGTTGATAGACTGAATAAAAAACTTTTAAAAACAAAAAAAACTTGGAGTGGTCCTAATTAGGCTATTATTTTGTATAAATATGGATTGTTTTTCTCATTTTGAATGCGTTTGCGTTCGCCGATGCATTGGGTATGTATGACGTAATTCGTGCTGAGGAAATGGCCTGTCGGTTTTGTCACGGAAAAAGCGGTAGTCATATCTCATCTATGTTAAAATTGACCGACTTATTGATTTGCTGTATAAACATTCTAAATAATAAAAAAAGAGAGAAATATAAAAAAAAGAAAAAAAGAGACGTTGGTGGGCGTGAGTTTGTAACTTGAGAACAGCTGTGTGGAAATTTTATTGGAGCGGTTATTTTCATTTGCCTTGAAATATCTGCCGGACATTTTCACTTATAATTTTTGTTTTATTTTTTCTTTGGAAACCACCTTCCAGGACAAAAAAAATGTCTATTTCATTACAATAGTTGTTTTAAACATGGGAAATGTGCCTTTTGACAGTTCCGGGTTAGGAAAACACGTTTTCCTGCTTTTATAAGCATTTATTGTCAAAAAATCCCCCAAAGTAAGATATGATTTTTAAAAAATCAGGTATGGTAAAAAAAACCACCCACTTTAACATTTTCCGAATAAATTAAGAAACAATAAAACAAACAATGAATGAACTACCAAATTAGACTTACAAATACTGCAGCCTGTGGTAGTGAGTGAAGCAGCAGATACTGGGAGTACTCTGAACCACTCGTCTTCACCTGCCCCTCCAGCTCAGCACTCCCCCTGGCGGGCAGCGGGGAACTCTTCTGGTGGAGGAATGGGCGCGGGGGCGGGGGCACTTGTGGGCCCTGAAACACCAGATGGCCACACCCATCAGTTCACAGTAGGTCACTAACTATTTTTTTGTTTTAAATGTGTTTATTCTGTATCATCGTCAAAACAATGTGATGTCTTCCAGGAAAATGAGTCATAAGTCGCAAAATTGATATTTTTCAAAGTGTTTTTTCACAAGATCTCTTTATTGGAATGTTCTGATGTTTAGAGGGTTTAGCACTTATAATCCTATGAATCCATGTAACAAATTTCAGGACATTGTATTAAATATATCCTTGCGTTTTGAAGTTCTTTATATGGAGTATATTTAGTTACTTTACTGGTAGTTACCCACCCAGAATCAATTGACAGTAGGTCACTAAATGTATCATCGTCAAAACAGTAAAAACGTCTTAAAATCGACTCTATTGAAATCTTCTGATATGGTCTTATGAATCCATGTAACAAATTTCGGGACATTTTTGTAGGCCTTCGTATGAAGTATATTTGGAAACTTTACTGGTAATTTACCCATCCAGAAACATGGCAAACCTTTTTTTTCAAAAATAAAAATATCAAACTTCAAATATAGAAATACTTATTAGGTGTCCTAGTGTTTTTATTTTTTATTTATTTATTAGGAGTATTTATCAGCCAATACACATAAAGTAACATTGTGATACAGACATTCAAAACATATTACAGACATGACAAGATTATGTGCTGGACGGGTAGGGAACAGCCTCAGTCTTAGTCTAGCTAAGTCTGGTAGAATGGCTATTACCTTACAAATATCTTGACCTTTTTCATGTAGCTGAATAGAGAAAGAGACTATCTAAAAGAGAACTAGGAGATAGCTAAGATGAAGATTAGGAGCACATTGAACACTTTTAAATATATAAGGGTAACAAGCTTTCGGCCTTGGTTAGGGCCTTAGGGTGTTTACTATCATTGGAATCACCTTGATCCCCTCTTTTCAAATATGGTGATATCTCAAAATCCATATTTTGCGACTCATGACTCATTTTCCTAAAACGGATCTCATATATGAATATTGTCAGTTTTCATGATTAAGTGAATTAATATCATATTAATTTGGTTAGATTGAATCGTTGTTGGGTATGGTTCAATGTAAAGTTGTCATAAATGAAATACAGTAGGGTGGTTCTGGAGGACCTGTAAGTTGCACCGAAGGAAATACTTCCCTTTTTCTAAAATTATTATAACTGTACATTATTTGTGAAATAAACGAACATACATATATAGGTACATTTATCAAGAATGAAATATGTTTTTATAGTATATTTAAGGGGTGTCTCCACTGGCTGCGGTAAGCCCTGCGTTTGGTCTTGGCTTGGTTTGCGTTTCAAACTCTGCTGTTCTATCAATATCACATTGGAGCCGCAACCCAAGCGCAGAAGTTACCGCAGCCAGTGGAGGCCACCCTTTATGCTCCGAACACAGAACTACTTTATTTCCACAACAACGCGTATGAATAAGTGTTCTGACCACCAGAACTACTTTTGTGTTATCGTTTCCCGCAGCTACAATAAATGCCACAAGTATGTTAGAACAAACATAATTTCCCAGTAGACTATAGAATTTGACCCATCAGGATCTGACTACATCTTATAACTTGGACTTGTACTCTGTACTTTCTACACCTTACCAGAGATTCAATACACATACTTAAACCTCCAGCCTTTATTTGTTTGTCAATAGGGGATTTGCATGTGCCACTGCGCATGTCTGTCACAGTGCATCCTGGGACAGATTCTGATGAAATCTGACTTACGAATACTTGGCAACATTTTTATCAAAAATTGCAAGAATGTTTTCACGAATATCATAGCTTTTATAAACGATCTATGAAAACCAAATGCATGATGGGAAAGATGGAGGCTTGTGTTGTAGAAACATGTGTTTTGTCCCCAATCTGAAAGGATATAAACGTGAAATAGGAAAAATCAAAAATATCCAAGACTTTTCTTTTTGGAATATCCAATACCCTTTTGTCAACTTTCTTTTCCTTTTTGCCAATGTCCTTTTCCTTTTCGGATTATCCTTTTCCTTTTAGGAATATACTTTTCCTTTTTGGAATATCCTTTTCTTTTTGGAATATCCTTTTCCTTTTCGGAATATCCACTCCTTTTCCAAATATCCACTCCTTTTCACCCAAATGTACCATGATGTATTCCTACCCCAACATGACTGGGAGGGAGAAGGAGGGTGAGAGGGAGAGGGAGGGTGAGCGGGGGAGGGGGGGGTGAGCAGGAGGGGAGAGGGAGAAAGAGAAAGGAAGAGAAGATGTATTGGATGTGTTATGTAACACTGATACACTACAAAGATAGCTGGTGGGCCCCCATTCAGGGGTAGTGGATAATGTTATGTAACACTGAGCCACTGAGTCATGTGGGTTAGATATTCAGAAAATGTACAATTCATCTTCACCAATCCTCTCCAATAACCCAAATTTCAGACCAAAATAAAGTTCAAAATACAGTTCAACCTAACCAAACAGATTGCTAGAATCAATGCAATGCCAAATGTACAGGTATTTACATAATATTGACCAAATTGCAGCCTAATTTAGCAGAGTATACTAAATGTGTACAGCTGCCAATTGTACATTTTCTGAAAATCTGACCCATGTCTGCTTTTGTATGGGTAGAAAAGGAGTGTCCCAGGGAGGACACCAATGAGAAAAGATGGCCAAATCTAGACATAGGAGTCACAGCAGCCAGACATGGCTTTTCAAGTAGGGGAAATAGGAAAAAGGTGCAGTGATATACTTTTCGGTGGTGAATATCTAAGGGAAATAGTGGAAAAGGCGGCTGACATGGGAAAATCGATACTGACATGGAACTTTTTGTTCTGGAAATAGTAAAATCTTCCCGGAAATAGGAAGAAAGCAGTTGGAAAAGAACTATAGTATGTGAAATGGCATGTACCACAGAGGAAAAGTCTGTACCGATTTCATCATTTGTACATATGTCTACTTTGGGACGCAACAACATGTATAACACATGGATATTGATATTAGATCATTGATAAATACACCATGCTGAACATGGCATGTTTTATATAGATTTTAGACTGTACCATTAGTCCCATAATTCCATGCGAATCAAGATTCAAAATGGCGGCTATGCAACTCCCCTATTGACAACCACCTTCTTCCAATAGCAAAGGGACTCCAGCACAACACAACGAGAAGTACCCTAATTTACCTTGTTAATTAGCAATTAAGCTAATTAGCAATTAACGATCATTTGTGACCTGTTTCAGGAAAATGAGTCATAAGTCGCAAAAAATAGATTTTGAGATATCACCATATTTGGAAAGAGGAGATCAATGTGATTCCAATGATAGTAAACAGTCTAATACCCTGATAGGTATTTCCAGATTTTAAGTCTGACATTTTTATTTTTGAAAAAAAAAAGTTTGCAACATTGACGGGCAATAACTCCTAAAGTAACTAAATATACTCAATATGAGGATCTTTAAATCGAAAAGATAAATTACATATATTGTCCTGAAATTTAATACATCGATTGATGGAACTATAATTGATAAACTGTCCAAGAATCAGAACATTCCAATAAACTTATCTTATAAAATAAACACTTTGAAAAATTTAGTTACATTTAGTCACATTTAGTTAATCAAACGTTCTACAGATAGACCCCTTTGTTACAAGGCAAACCATTAACACTGTCCTACCTCAGTATTGTGGTGTGAACCACTGCCGTCAGATGGCAGCCTCGGCGACCGTCCCACCAAACCCCTACTTCCAGATTGTGCCAACAGGGGGAGGTAGCTGTCTGACTGACTCCGGACGGGTGTTCGGGGTCCCTGTCTCTGTATACAGCAGCAATAGTTATTGTACAGTATACTTTATTTTATTCGTTTTAAAAGATTTCATTTGTGATGTATTTCAGAAAAATGAGTCATAAGTCGCAAAATTGATATTTTTCAAATCGTTTTTTTCACAAGATCACATTATTAGAACGTTCTGATTTTTGGAGAGTGTGTCACTTATAGTTATGTCAATCGATGTATCAAATTACAAGACAATCTATGTAATATATTCATTCATTTTAAAGGTCCTCATATGGACCTCATTTAGTTACTTTACTGTTGAATGACCCCCAGAAATATTGGAAACATTTTTTTTCAAAAACGAAAATATCAAACTTAAAATCTAGAAATACTTATTCTTTTTTAGACTGTTTACTATCATTGGAATCGGCTTGATCTCGTCGTTTCAAATGTAATGGTATCTCAAAATCTATTTTTTGCGACTTATGACTCATTTTCCTGAAACACATCACATTTATACTGGGATAACATTCCACGATGATATGGGATTTTAGAACATACACAGTACATCTGGTATAATTATGGGTCAACTTCTCAGAAAATGTACAACATCTTCACCAATCTTCTCAAATAAGCCACATTAAAATAAAAAGTTCAAATACAGTTCAACCTAACCAAACATATTACTAGAATCAATGCAATGCCGAATATACTCGAATTTACCTAGTATTGACCAAATTTCAGCCGAATTTAGCAGAATTTACTAAATGTGTACAGCTGCCAATTCTACATTTTCTGAAAATCTGACCCACTACAGAGTTGTTACTAGTTGGTTGTATATAAGACTTAAGTTAATACAAGAGGGTAATATAGATCTCGTAACAGTGAGTGTGATCCTTGATTAATATAACAATGGTACAATTCCATTACATTTAACTCAGGCTCCAAATAGTATATTTCATTATTCAGAGGAGCAAACCTCTCAATAGAATAGAGTGGGCTTTGAATAGGACAGGATATGCCAGATTGTCTTGCTTTAGTTTCAAAGTTTAGAATTCGGGAAAAGATTATTTTAACTTTAATGAAGTATTTAGGAGGGAGAATGCATGACAGTTTACATTCATGATGCGGGGAAGAGTCTAGTGGCGATCAGTCCAGCAAATATGTCTTGAACAAAGTTTGCTTTTGTATTTTAGGTTGTCCTGTCCGACGTTTCGCTAATATACATATGTGATGTATTTCAGGAAAATAAGTCATAAGTCGCAAAATTGATATTTTTCAAATCGTTTTTTTCACGAGATCACATCATTGGAATGTTCTGATTTTTGAAGAGTGTGTCATTTTTAGTTATGTCAATCGATGTATCAAATTACAAGACAATCTATGTAATATATTCATTCATTTTAAAGGTCCTCATATGGACCTCATTTAGTTACTTTACTGTTTAATGACCCCCAGAAATATTGGAAACATTTTTTTTCAAAAACGAAAATATCAAACTTAAAATCTAGAAATACTTTTATTAGACTGTTTACTATCATTGGAATTGGCTTGATCTCGTCGTTTGAAATATAATGGTATCTCAAAATCTATTTTTTGCGACTTATGACTCATTTTCCTGTAACACATCACATATATAATACAGTGAGTTAATTCTCCTGTTTTCAATGAAAATGTGTTGACTTATGTTTACACTGTATAAATAATGGACAACATACCTTAGGGACTTGTGGTGACCTTGGGCAGTGGGCGTCCTTCACTCCTGTACCTTAATACAGCAAACATTGGATGTATTAGGATATGAACTAACTAGTCAGACCATCTGAGTTGAACTGATTTATTAAGAAGCTCCCAACCAAGGGTGACGGTTCAATTCAATTCAATTCAATTCAAGAATTCTGTATTGCTGATATTTTTACAATAAGGTGGTCTAATACTCTAAATAAACATGCGTCTAAATAGGTCTTCCATTCGATGCCTGAATTCTGTTTTGAGCTTTCTTTTGTTTACTCTATTTCTACTACGGTGTTCTAAGACTACTACAAGGTTATACAATGAAATGATAGAATGGATATAATGGTGTATGGAGTATGAGTAATATATGGGTCAGAATTTCAGAAAATGTAAAATTCAACTTAGCCAAGTTTCTCAAATAACCCAAATTTAATATGAAAATAAAGTTCAAAATACAGTTAAACCTACTCAAATAGATTGCTAGAATCAATGCAATGCCAAATATACTCGAGATTAGCTAGTATTGACCAAATTACAGCCTAATTTAGCAGAATATACTAAATGTGTAGATATCACAATTGTACATTTTCTGAAAATCTGACCCATATGGGTATTATACACGTCATGTTACATGAGATACATCTGGCTGTACCCAGGTGGCAGTAATGGTATGGGTACATATGGGTAAAATTCGACACAATTGACACGCGACACGGCCGCTAAATCGCGGGCGACACTGCGACACGATCCCCTTAACGTGCGACACACACAGCTTCCAAAAGGCTGATAAAATTTGACATGAGACATCCAGAAATGTATTAAAAAAAGACACGAGACACAGTGATTTATTTAACAGGCGACACACGACATTGTAACGACCGTTAATACAATTAATGTATTGCTTAAAAAGTGACACGAGACATCATTGAATTGTTTTAAAAAGTGACATGGGACATGGAAAAATGTCTTATCATGCGACACTCAGACACAGGTATAAAAAATGGGACCCATGTATACCCCTAATGGTTGTACTGGTACAAACATGTGTATCTAGTTCCATTCTTCTATTACTGTTCTTTGCATACATTCCCCTTAAGTTTAACCTTCAAACTTTAACCTTTGTTGTATTACCTAACTTTTAAGATTAGGACTACTTTTATACATCTTGTACATCTTGACTGACCTTGCTGGGAGATAACACCTGACATAGCAGTTGTGACTGACCTATTGCTGGTAGATAACACCTAATATAGCAGTTGTGACTGACCTATTGCTGGTAGATAACACCTAATATAGCAGTTGTGACTGACCTATTGCTGGTAGATAACACCTAATATAGCAGTTGTGACTGACCTATTGCTGGTAGATAACACCTAACATAGCAGTTGTGACTGACCTATTGCAGGTAGATAGCACCTAACATAGCAGTTGTGACTGACCTATTGCAGGTAGATAGCACCTAATATAGCAGTTGTAATTGACCTATTGCTGGTAGATATCACCTAATATAGCAGTTGTGACTGACCTATTGCTGGTAGATAACACCTAACATAGCAGTTGTGACTGACCTATTGCTGGGAGATAACACCTAATATAGCAGTTGTGACTGACCTATTGCTGGTAGATAACACCTAACATAGCAGTTGTGACTGACCTATTGCAGGTAGATAACACCTAACATAGCAGTTGTGACTGACCTATTGCTGGTAGATAACACCTAACATAGCAGTTGTGACTGACCTATTGCTGGTAGATAACACCTAACATAGCAGTTGTGACTGACCTATTGCTGGTAGATAACACCTAACATAGCAGTTGTGACTGACCTATTGCTGGGAGATAGCACCTAACATAGCAGTTGTGACTGACCTATTGCAGGTAGATAGCACCTAACATAGCAGTTGTGACTGACCTATTACTTGTAGATAACACCTAACATAGCAGTTGTAACTGACCTATTGCTGGTAGATAACACCTAACATAGCAGTTGTGACTGACCTATTGCTGGGAGATAGCACCTAACATAGCAGTTGTGACTGACCTATTGCAGGTAGATAGCACCTAACATAGCAGTTGTGACTGACCTATTACTTGTAGATAACACCTAACATAGCAGTTGTAACTGACCTATTGCTGGTAGATAACACCTAACATAGCAGTTGTGACTGACCTATTGCTGGTAGATAACACCTAACATATCAGTTGTGACTGACCTATTACTTGTAGATAACACCTTACATAGCAGTTGTAACTGACCTATTGCTGGCAGATAACACCCAACATAGCAGTTGTGACTGACCTATTGCTGGGAGATAACACCTAACATAGCAGTTGTGACTGACCTATTGCTGGGAGATAACACCTAACATAGCAGTTGTGACTGACCTATTGCTGGGAGATAGCACCTAACATAGCAGTTGTGACTGACCTATTGCAGGTAGATAGCACCTAACATAGCAGTTGTGACTGACCTATTACTTGTAGATAACACCTAACATAGCAGTTGTAACTGACCTATTGCTGGTAGATAACACCTAACATAGCAGTTGTAACTGACCTATTGCTGGCAGATAACACCCAACATAGCAGTTGTGACTGACCTATTGCTGGGAGATAACACCTAACATAGCAGTTGTGACTGACCTATTGCTGGGAGATAACACCTAACATAGCAGTTGTGACTGACCTATTGCTGGGAGATAGTACCTAACATCGCAGTTGTGACTGATCTATTGCTGGGAGATAACACCTAACATAGCAGTTGTGACTGACCTATTGCTGGGAGATAACACCTAACATAGCAGTTGTGACTGACCTATTGCTGGGAGATAACACCTAACATAGCAGTTGTGACTGACCTATTGCTGGGAGATAACACCTAACATAGCAGTTGTGACTGACCTATTGCTGGTAGATAACACCTAATATAGCAGTTGTGACTGACCTATTGCTGGGAGATAGCACCTAACATAGCAGTTGTGACTGACCTATTGCAGGGAGATAACACCTAACATAGCAGTTGTAACTGACCTATTGCTGGTAGATAACACCTAACATAGCAGTTGTAACTGACCTATTGCTGGTAGATAGCACCTAATATAGCAGTTGTGACTGACCTATTGCTGGTAGATAACACCTAATATAGCAGTTGTGACTGACCTATTGCAGGTAGATAACACCCAACATAGCAGTTGTGACTAACCTATTGCTGGTAGATAACACCTAACATAGCAGTTGTGACTGACCTATTGCTGGTAGATAACACCTAATATAGCAGTTGTGACTGACCTATTGCTGGTAGATAACACCTAATATAGCAGTTGTGACTGACCTATTGCTGGTAGATAACACCTAATATAGCAGTTGTGACTGACCTATTGCTGGTAGATAACACCTAACATAGCAGTTGTGACTGACCTATTGCAGGTAGATAGCACCTAACATAGCAGTTGTGACTGACCTATTGCAGGTAGATAGCACCTAATATAGCAGTTGTAATTGACCTATTGCTGGTAGATATCACCTAATATAGCAGTTGTGACTGACCTATTGCTGGTAGATAACACCTAACATAGCAGTTGTGACTGACCTATTGCTGGGAGATAACACCTAATATAGCAGTTGTGACTGACCTATTGCTGGTAGATAACACCTAACATAGCAGTTGTGACTGACCTATTGCAGGTAGATAACACCTAACATAGCAGTTGTGACTGACCTATTGCTGGTAGATAACACCTAACATAGCAGTTGTAACTGACCTATTGCTGGCAGATAACACCCAACATAGCAGTTGTGACTGACCTATTGCTGGGAGATAACACCTAACATAGCAGTTGTGACTGACCTATTGCTGGGAGATAACACCTAACATAGCAGTTGTGACTGACCTATTGTTGGGAGATAGTACCTAACATAGCAGTTGTGACTGATCTATTGCTGGGAGATAACACCTAACATAGCAGTTGTGACTGACCTATTGCTGGGAGATAACACCTAACATAGCAGTTGTGACTGACCTATTGCTGGGAGATAACACCTAACATAGCAGTTGTGACTGACCTATTGCTGGGAGATAACACCTAACATAGCAGTTGTGACTGACCTATTGCTGGTAGATAACACCTAATATAGCAGTTGTGACTGACCTATTGCTGGGAGATAGCACCTAACATAGCAGTTGTGACTGACCTATTGCAGGGAGATAACACCTAACATAGCAGTTGTAACTGACCTATTGCTGGTAGATAACACCTAACATAGCAGTTGTAACTGACCTATTGCTGGTAGATAGCACCTAATATAGCAGTTGTGACTGACCTATTGCTGGTAGATAACACCTAATATAGCAGTTGTGACTGACCTATTGCAGGTAGATAACACCCAACATAGCAGTTGTGACTAACCTATTGCTGGTAGATAACACCTAACATAGCAGTTGTGACTGACCTATTGCTGGTAGATAACACCTAACATAGCAGTTGTGACTGACCTATTGCTGGTAGATAACACCTAACATAGCAGTTGTGACTGACCTATTGCTGGGAGATAGCTGGCTGGTACCAGTTGTTCATTTCTCACATTACTATTTTGGGATGTACGACTGGGCGGCTTCTGATCACTACGGGACCGGCGTCTCTGTACCACCTTCATGACGTCACAGGTGCCCTGCAATATAACATATTATTCTTTTCTGTGGTTTTGATTATTATAAAAACAAGTCCTGCTTGAAAGTCCTGCTAAAGTTTGGTCAAATGATTCAATTCAATTCATGGTCAATGATGTTTAGAAGAGTTGGAAATGACCAGAATAAAAAGTAAAAAATGTGTAGTTTTTTAGCGATATTAAAGGTGCATCCTCAGCTAATGCAAAACAACTAATCTTACCACATTCACTCATAGTATGAGTCTTTGGACTGAATACATCGATATTCTCCTGCTGTTATATGTTTATACAACAAGTATAATCAAGTATAATCATCCTAAACAAAATGATCGCCGGTGAGCAATAATGAATGAAGTCAATGATTGTACATTTTCTAACAATTTCACCCTAATTATTTCCTTAATTACCTTCCTGACAATGAAGACCCAATCTGTGTCATTACTGCTCCGGGTGATGATCGCCCCGCGTCTGTTGACAGAGAAATAAAATAATCATTAATCAAACATCATAAACTCATCCCTGTGTGTACTTCTGGTATTATCGCCCAAGGTTAGTGTGGTTTTAGGGCTGGCCACTGGGGGGCGCCACCATGCAGCATGCACAAAGCTCCTTTGCTGCAAGTTTAAGCAGCTCTGGGGCGGAAAGAACGGATAAACGCTGTACATGGGACCTCGGCTTCATGTAATTGACCTGGTTCTGGATGGAGTTTATTGGGCAGAAAGAATTAATATTTCAATTTGAGCGGGTCTAGGATTTTGAGGGCTGGGTAGGAACATGATACATGCTTGGAATAGGGCATTAGCATGTCTGACTGCGCATGTTTGTAACAGTGCATGCTGGGATGGACTTCAAATCTGACTTGAATTGAAAAATCTTTTATTTGTCAATACTATAGTAACAGGTACATTAAGAAGAAAATAGGACAAATTGGTCTACAGACTTCTGGAATAGTCCCAGTTCTTCCAGTCGTTACCATGATTTTGGGAAGATTAACTAAAGGTAACTAAGAGGCAAGTTTGCGTATAAAAGACATCAATAATTGGTACAAGTAGGTTAAAATCCACATTAATTAAGTACATAATTATATGTTAACAGTTAAACGTATTATAATAATGTGACTACATGGTTTGCTATGCTTTAACTTACAAATAATTAGAAACATTTTTATGAAATGATGCCATCCACATACCAGACAGCGGTTGTATACTGAACTACAACCTGGGTCATAGGTCAATGTACCTTTCTTCAGCATAATAACAATCACTTTAGAACTACCTGGCCTTGAGTACACATCTATCCAACATCTCTCTATCTACAGGTCCAACGGTTTTTATTTAATATAGACTATATACTATTGTCTAGCGAATATTACTTAAATTAGTGAGGATATACCATACACACCATGGTACCTCAATTGCTCTGTTCATTACAAAAGGTAAGAAGGTAGAGTAGGTATAAGGTATGTTCACTGGTAGTCCCTGATGGAAAGAGAGGGAGAGAGAGGGAGGGAGGGAGAGAGGGAGAGAGGGAGAGGGGAGAGAGGGGAGAGGAGAGAGAGGGAGAGTGGGAGAGAGGGAGAGATAGGAGAGGGGAGAGAGGGGAGAGGAGAGAGAGGGAGAGTGGGAGAGAGGGAGAGAGAGGAGAGGGGAGAGAGGGGAAAGGAGAGAGAGAGGAGAAAAAGGGAGAGGGGTAGAGAGGGAGAGAGGAAGAGAGAGGAGAGAGAGAGGAGAGAGAGGGAGAGAGAGGAGAGAGAGAGGGAGAGAGGGAGAGAGGGAGAGGGGAGAGAGGGAGAGGAGAGAGAGGAGAGAGGGAGAGAGGGAGAGAGGAGAGAGAGGGAGAGTGAGAGAGAGGGAGAGAGGGAGAGTGGGAGAGAGGGAGAGAGAGGAGAGAGAGAGGAGAGAGAGGGAGAGAGAGGAGAGAGAGGGAGAGAGAGGAGAGAGAGAGGAGAGAGGGAGAGAGGGAGAGAGGGAAAGAGGGAGAGAGGGAGAGAGGGAGAGAGGGAGAGAGGAGAGAGAGGGAGAGTGGGAGAGAGGGAGAGAGAGGAGAGGGGAGAGAGGGGAGAGGAGAGAGAGGGAGAGTGGGAGAGAGGGAGAGAGAGGAGAGGGGAGAGAGGGGAGAGGAGAGGAGAGAGGAGAAAAAGGGAGAGGGGTAGAGAGGGAGAGAGGGAGAGAGAGAGGAGAGAGAGAGGAGAGAGAGGAGAGAGAGGAGAGAGAGAGAGAGAGGGGAAAGAGGGAGAGAGAGGAGAGAGAGGAGAGAGAGAGAGAGAGAGGGAGAGAGGAGAGAGTAGAGAGAGTAAGACAAGGTATGAGGTACTCACGGGTAGTTCCTGATGGTGCAGGCGCTGTCATGTGACTGTAACAGCTCAAGTGGGAAATACAGCAGCTCCTCTATTGACCTAGATAAGGGACAAGTCAGGTTATTGACATTTCCACTTGATTATTTCATTATATGCTGGTGCTGTATGAGGGGTGCAATGAAAGGGTGCAATATCAGAATGTGTATTATATGTACATACTATCTGAGGGTCGCAATAATGGAGTGCAATAACATAATGTATATTATATGCCCATGATGTATGAGGAGTGCAATAACAGAATGTGTATTGTATGCCCATACTGTATGGGGGGTGTAATAACAGAATGTGTATTGTATGCCCATGCTGTAACAAGGGTGCAATAACACAATGTATATTACATGTCGTTGCTGTATGAGAGATGCAATTATGAGATGCAATAAATAAAAATGTATTTTACAAGCAAATTGCAATGATGGCAAACATTAGAACATTTGATAAGTATTTCTATAAAACAAAAAAAAGTTAGAGACATTTCTTGGAAGTCAGTTACTAGGAAAGTAGTTAGATATACTCCACAGGATATCCTCAGACATGCAAAGATATATCTGGAAAATGAGTCAGAAGTCGCAAAATTGATATTTTTCAAAGCGTTTTTTCCTCAGGATCACATTACTGGAATATTCGGATCTTTGGAGAGCGTGTCACTTATGGTTATGTCAATTGATGTATCAAATTTCAGGAAAATCTATGTAATATATACGTTTTGAAGGTTCTCATATGGACTACATTTAGTTACTTTACTGTTTAGTGACCCCTAGAAATATTGGAAACTTTTTGCCTCAAAAACGAACAAAATCAAACTTAAAATCTAGAAATACTTAATATTTTATCAGAGTGTTTACTTTCATTGGAATCAGCTTGATTTCATCTTTCCAAATATAATAGTATCTCAAAATCTATTTTTTGCGACTTATGACTCATTTTCCTGAAACACATCACATTATATTATACCATACACTGTCTTGTACTAATGCTACTAGCAGCGGTTTACACTCCATAACTGTGTACATTATGGCAAAGGGGTTCTGTGCAAAAGCTGTTGAGAAATATTATAATATTTGTGTGAGTTGTGATTCATGTTGCTGTACGACAATATGAGAACCTACTTGAGGTAGGGCAGGCAGTCCAGTTTATCACCCATGACCTTTTTAAATATTTCAAGGAAACGCTGGAAAAACAACACAAGTCTGTGACGTAACAAGTTGACATTTAAATGGCGAGAAGGAGGAAAACATGTATGGGTCAGATTTTCAGAAAATGTACAATTGACCTTCACTTATCCTCTCAAATAACCCACATTTAAGACAAAAATAAGCTTCAAAATGCAGTTTAACATAACAGAACTGATACTTTAAATCAATGTGATACCAACTATACTCAGATATACCTGGTATTCATCATTTTTCAGTCTAATTTAGCAGAAGTTCCTTGATGTGTAGAGCTGCCAATATTGTACATTTTCTGAAAATCTGACCCGTATACCGTGTGTAAACACAGGTTCACAGGCCCTGGTAAAGCGGCAGTCTCAACTAACAACGGTCAAAAACAATATTAACGAGTCTCCGAAAACGAATAATTTAATTATCTTCTAGTGTTATTCACAATTTGTGATCCGTTTTAGAAAAATGAGTCATAAGTCGCAAAATATGGATTTTGAGATATCATCATATTTGAAAAGAGGAGATCGAGGCGATTCCAATGATAGTAAACATGAAGCGCATTTAAGAAGTATTTCTATATTTTATGTTTGATATTTGTATTTTTGGAAAAAAAAGTTAGCAATGTTTCTGGATGAGTAATTACCAATAAAATAACTAAATATACTCCATACAAAGGCCTTCAAAACGCAAGGATATATTTAAGACAATGTTCCGAAATTTGTTATATTGATTCATATGACTATAAGTGCTAATTCCTCTAAATATCAGAACATTTCAATAAAGAGATTTTGTGAAAAATACACTTTGAAAAATATCAATTTTGCGACTTGTGACTCATTTTCCTGAACCACATCACATTTTTAAAAGCTAATTAAAGCACATAATATTATTCGCCTGAATTTGTTTTTGAATATTCATATCATTTTCGTATTATATAGTATACCATGTCAAAATAGTGAAGGGAAGATTGCCTTGAAAATCGCCTGAATTTGTATTTAGGCGAAGTGTTCGTCTGCAATTTTTCTGTTAAATGTGAAAATAAAATTCTTTAAAAAACCCCCAACAAACTGAACATTTTGCATTTAGATTTAGATTTAGAAAGTTTGATTTAATAGAGGGATTGCAATAAGAAGAAATGCTCCAGCCAGTGGGAGGTCTTAAGGTCATTATAATCTCTATATATATACTAAGAACAATTTCTAGCTAATCACAGAGTAAAAACACACTCTTTACTCCCTGTGGCAAAGCGATGAAATCAGAAAACAAACAGGTAAGAAAACAAAAATTCTTTTGATTAATTAATAAGGTATTGACCCCCCTTAAAAAGATTATATTTGAAATCAGCATGATTTGGAGTACAAAGTGTGAAAAAGTCAGGCTGATCTATTTACTTTGGGAAATACCCGTGATCATCCTTAAGAGTATTCTATCCAATTGTTTTTGCCACAGGGCTTCAAAACGTCCTCTTTTGTATTTGGACAGATCAGTCTTCATCAGGGTTTAACGTTAACATGTCGTGTAAAAGTTAATGCTTGTTAAACTTAGCGTTCAGTCTTAGTGTTTTAATGCACCACTTTATGAAACAGTATAAATAAAAACGTATAGATAGAAAAATGTATAAATAAATAAAACACGTGCACCTGATGAAAAGCAAATAACGCTCGAAAGCTTGTGATAATAAAGATTACCCAAAAAACCAATACTTTTGGGATTTTTCCTCACTATTAAAACCACCTCAACTATAACTATCGGGATCCCCACTATACAAGCGATATTTCCTCCAATTACGCTACAAATAAAAAGCATATGAATAAAAAATGCTTTGAATTGAATTGAATTAAAATGAGAATTTCCAAGTGCATGTTAAAAATATGCATTGGGTTAATAAAAAACGGTCGTTGATTATGAAACGCAACCCTTGACCATGGAGCCCTGGAGCCCTGGAGCCCTGGAGCCCTTGACCATGGAGCCCTGGAGCCCTGGAGCCCTGGAGCCCTGGAGCCCTGGAGCCCTGGAGCCCTGGAGCCCTGGAGCCCTGGAGCCCTGGAGCCCTGGAGCCCTGGACCCTGGAGCCCTGGAGCCCTGGAGCCCTGGAGCCCTGGAGCCCTGGAGCCCTGGAGCCCTGGAGCCCTGGAGCCCTGGACCATGGAGCCCTGGAGCC
Source organism: Sthenelais limicola (assembly GCA_942159475.1). Taxonomy (NCBI): domain Eukaryota; kingdom Metazoa; phylum Annelida; class Polychaeta; order Phyllodocida; family Sigalionidae; genus Sthenelais; species Sthenelais limicola. The sequence continues at coordinate 127,149,942 of OW804098.1, read as the reverse complement.
CTGGAGCCCTGGAGCCCTGGACCATGGAGCCCTGGACCATGGAGCCCTGGAGCCCTGGAGCCCTGGAGCCCTGGAGCCCTGGAGCCCTGGACCATGGAGCCCTGGACCATGGAGCCCTGGACCATGGAGCCCTGGACCATGGAGCCCTGGACCATGGAGCCCTGGACCATGGAGCCCTGGACCATGGAGCCCTGGACCATGGAGCCCTGGAGCCCTGGAGCCCTGGAGCCCTGGACCATGGAGCCCTGGACCATGGAGCCCTGGAGCCATTGAGCCCTGGACCATGGAGCCCTGGACCATGGAGCCCTGGAGCCCTGGACCATGGAGCCCTGGACCATGGAGCCCTGGACCATGGAGCCCTGGACCATGGAGCCCTGGAGCCCTGGAGCCCTGGAGCCCTGGACCATGGAGCCCTGGACCATGGAGCCCTGGAGCCATTGAGCCCTGGACCATGGAGCCCTGGACCATGGAGCCCTGGAGCCATGGAGCCCTGGAGCCATTGAGCCCTGGACCATGGAGCCCTGGAGCCCTGGACCATGGAGCCCTGTACCATTGAGCCCTGGACCATGGAGCCCTGGACCAATGAGCCCTGGACCATTGAGCCCTGGACCATTGAACCCTGGACCATCGAGCCCTGGACCATTGAGCCCTGGACCACGGAGCCCTGGAGGCCTGGACCATGGAGCCCTGGAGCCCTGGAGCGCTGGAGCCCTGGAGGTCAGAGTAAATGAACTCAGGCAAGTAAAGACACCATGAGTCCTGGGAGGCATGAAATGTCCGGACTTAAGTAAACATATCAGGACTTTTTTGTTTTGGGATTGCAATTATCGGGGGCACAGGTCAGGCAAACTGATGGACGGTGATCATGTTAGTGGAGGCAATCAGGCAGCTGTGGCAGCGGTCTCTAGCCTAGACATCACTCATCGTCATATCTCATGTCTCAATATTATATTCATACACACGGGGGAGGGGAGAAGGGGGGGGGGGTGAGGGTAGGATTGAGGGGGTGTAGGGGGGCTGAGGGAGGGGGTAGGATTGAGGGGGTGTAGGGGGGCTGAGGGAGGGGGAGGGGTTGAGTGGAGGGGGTGTAAGGGAAATGAGGGAGGGGGAGGGAAGATTGGGTGAGGGGAGATGGAGTGAGGAGTGAGGGGGCGAGGGGGTGGAAGGGGTGAGGGGAGATGGGGTGAGTTGGGAGGGAGCGGGAGGGGAAGGGCAGGGTAAGTCGGGTTGCAGCTAGAAGGTGTACCATTATCACTTTCTTAATCTTCACTGCAGGATTAATGTAATACCAGAACCCCCTTGTGTATCCTCTCTCTCCCTCTCTCCTCTCTCCCCCCTCTCTCTCCTCCCTCTCCTCTCTCCTCTCTCTCCTCTCCCTCCTCTCTCCCCCTCTCTCTCCTCTCTTTCCTCTCTCCCCCTCTCTCTCCCCTCTCTCCTCTCTCACCTCTCTCCTCTCTCTCCTCCCTCCCCTCTCTCCTCTCTCACCTCTGTCCCCTCTCTCCTCTCTCCTCTCTCCTCTCTCTCCTCTCACTCCTCTCTCTCCTCCCTCCCCTCTCTCCTCTCTCCCTCTGTCCCCTCTCTCCTCTCTCGCCACTCCTCCTCTTTCCTCTCTCTCGTCTCTCTTCTCTATCCCTCTCTGCCTATCTCTCCTCTCTCTCCCCTCTCTCCTCTCTCTCCCTCTCTCTCCTCTCCCTCTCTCCCCTCTCTCTCCTCTCTCTCCCTCTCTCCCCCTCTCTCTCCTCTCCCTCTCTCTCCTCCCTCTCCTCTCTCTCCCCTCACTCCCTCTACCTCTCGCTTCCCTCTATCCACTTCCTCTCTCTCTACCTCTCTCTCCTCTCTTTTTTAAATTAACTATTTTATCTATTTAGTTCATTATATTAATTATTTGTATAGTGGAATTGACTATTGAAATGTAGAATTGCACCAAATGTTGACTAGATGGTTGCCGCTGTGTGTGGCTGGTGTAGTTGGTGCATTATTAAGGGCTGCCTAGGGTGGGGGTGGTGTAGGTGGTGCATTATTAAGGGCTGGCTAGGGTGGGGGTGGCTAGGGTGGGGCTGGTGTGCTTGGTGCATTATTAAGGGCTGGCTAGGGTGGGGGTGGTGTAGCTGGTGCATTATTAAGGGCTGCCTAGGGTGGGGGTGGTGTGCTTGGTGCATTATTAAGGGCTGGCTAGGGTGGGGGTGGTGTAGCTGGTGCATTATTAAGGGCTGCCTAGGGTGGGGGGTGGTGTGCTTGGTGCATTATTAAGGGCTGGCTAGGGTGGGGGTGGTGTAGCTGGTGCATTATTAAGGGCTGGCTAGGGTGGGGGTGGTGTAGCTGGTGCATTATTAAGGGCTGCCTAGGGTGGGGGGGTGTAGCTGGTGCATTATTAAGGGCTGCCTAGGGTGGGGGTGGTGTAGCTGGTGCATTATTAAGGGCTGGCTAGGGTGGGGGGGTGTAGGTGGTGCATTATTAAGGGCTGCCTAGGGTGGGGGTGGTGTAGCTGGTGCATTATTAAGGGCTGCCTAGGGTGGGGGTGGTGTAGGTGGTGCATTATTAAGGGCTGGCTAGGGTGGGGGTGGTGTAGCTGGTGCATTATTAAGGGCTGCCTAGGGTGGGGGTGGTGTGGTTGGTGCATTATTAAGGGCTGGCTAGGGTGGGGGTGGTGTAGCTGGTGCATTATTAAGGGCTGGCTAGGGTCGGGGTGGTGTAGCTGGTGCATTATTAAGGGCTGCCTAGGGTGGGGGTGGTGTGGTTGGTGCATTATTAAGGGCTGCCTAGGGTGGGGGTGATGTAGCTGGTGCATTATTAAGGGCTGCCTAGGGTGGGGGTGGTGTGCTTGGTGCATTATTAAGGGCTGGCTAGGGTGGGGGTGGTGTAGCTGGTGCATTATTAAGGGCTGGCTAGGGTGGGGGTGGTGTAGGTGGTGCATTATTAAGGGCTGCCTAGGGTGGGGGTGGTGTAGCTGGTGCATTATTAAGGGCTGCCTAGGGTGGGGGTGGTGTGGTTGGTGCATTATTAAGGGCTGCCTAGGGTGGGGGTGGTGTAGGTGGTGCATTATTAAGGGCTGGCTAGGGTGGGGGTGGCTAGGGTGGGGTGGCTAGGGTGGGGGTGGTGTAGCTGGTGCATTATTAAGGGCTGGCTAGGGTGGGGGTGGTGTAGCTGGTGCATTATTAAGGGCTGGCTAGGGTGGGGGTGGTGTAGTTGGTGCATTATTAAGGGCTGGCTAGGGTGGGGGTGGTGTAGGTGGTGCATTATTAAGGGCTGGCTAGGGTGGGGGTGGTGTAGGTGGTGCATTATTAAGGGCTGGCTAGGGTGGGGGGTGGTGTAGTTGGTGCATTATTAAGGGCTGCCTAGGGTGGGGGGGGTGTAGCTGGTGCATTATTAAGGGCTGGCTAGGGTGGGGGTGGTGTAGGTGGTGCATTATTAAGGGCTGGCTAGGGTGGGGGTGGTGTAGGTGGTGCATTATTAAGGGCTGGCTAGGGTGGGGGTGGTGTAGGTGGTGCATTATTAAGGGCTGGCTAGGGTGGGGGTGGCTAGGGTGGGGGTGGCTAGGGTGGGGGTGGCTAGGGTGGGGGTGGCTAGGGTGGGGTGGCTAGGGTGGGGGTGGTGTAGCTGGTGCATTATTAAGGGCTGCCTAGGGTGGGGCTGGTGTGGTTGGTGCATTATTAAGGGCTGGCTAGGGTGGGGGTGGTGTAGCTGGTGCATTATTAAGGGCTGCCTAAGATGGGGGTGGTGTAGGTGGTGCATTATTAAGGGCTGCCTAGGGTGGGGGTGGTGTGGTTGGTGCATTATTAAGGGCTGGCTAGGGTGGGGGGGGGTGTAGATGGTGCATTATTAAGGGCTGCCTAGGGTGGGGGGTGGTGTAGGTGGTGCATTATTAAGGGCTGGCTAGGGTGGGGGGGTGTAGGTGATGCATCATTAAGGGCTGCCTAGGGTGGGGGTGGTGTAGCTGGTGCATTATTAAGGGCTGCCTAGGGTGGGGGTGGTGTAGGTGGTGCATTATTAAGGGCTGGCTAGGGTGGGGGTGGTGTAGGTGGTGCATTATTAAGGGCTGCCTAGGGTGGGGGTCGTGTGGTTGGTGCATTATTAAGGGCTGCCTAGGGTGGGGGTGGTGTGGTTGGTGCATTATTAAGGGCTGCCTAGGGTGGGGGTGGTGTGGTTGGTGCATTATTAAGGGCTGGCTAGGGTGGGGGTGGTGTAGCTGGTGCATTATTAAGGGCTGCCTAGGGTGAGGCTGGTGTAGTTGGTGCATTATTAAGGGCTGGCTAGGGTGGGGGTGGTGTAGGTGGTGCATTATTAAGGGCTGGCTAGGGTGGGGGTGGTGTAGTTGGTGCATTATTAAGGGCTGGCTAGGGTGGGGGTGGTGTAGGTGGTGCATTATTAAGGGCTGGCTAGGGTGGGGGTGGTGTAGTTGGTGCATTATTAAGGGCTGGCTAGGGTGGGGGTGGTGTAGGTGGTGCATTATTAAGGGCTGGCTAGGGTGGGGGTGGTGTAGGTGGTGCATTATTAAGGGCTGGCTAGGGTGGGGGTGGTGTAGTTGGTGCATTATTAAGGGCTGCCTAGGGTGGGGGGGGTGTAGCTGGTGCATTATTAAGGGCTGGCTAGGGTGGGGGTGGTGTAGGTGGTGCATTATTAAGGGCTGGCTAGGGTGGGGGTGGTGTAGGTGGTGCATTATTAAGGGCTGGCTAGGGTGGGGGTGGTGTAGGTGGTGCATTATTAAGGGCTGGCTAGGGGGGGGGGTGGCTAGGGTGGGGGTGGCTAGGGTGGGGGTGGCTAGGGTGGGGGTGGCTAGGGTGGGGGTGGCTAGGGTGGGGGTGGCTAGGGTGGGGGTGGCTAGGGTGGGGGTGGTGTAGGTGGTGCATTATTAAGGGCTGCCTAGGGTGGGGGTGGTGTAGGTGGTGCATTATTAAGGGCTGGCTAGGGTGGGGGTGGTGTAGGTGGTGCATTATTAACGGCTGGCTAGGGTGGTTAGGGTTAGCATGAATCATGCAGCAGCAATCAATACCACCCTAATGCAGGTCAATGCTCTAATAATCATCAAGTATCAACTATTCATACTATATATGTAGCACATCACAGCAGTAATTATGTATGTACAGTGTGTTAACTCTTGGTATTAATTCTAAGTTTTATCACACTAGTGTGATATTGTTAGGTATTATCACACTAGTGTGGTAGTTCTTAATTAAGTGTTATCACAATAGTTTGGCAATTTCAAGTAATATTATTGAGTGTGATAATAGTTAAGTGTGATAACACGTAGAATTATGATACCAGTGTGATAATTCTAAGTGTTATCACACTAGTGTGGTAGTTCTAAGTGTTATCAAACTAGTGTGGTAATTCTAAGTGTTATCACACTAGTGTGGTAGTGCTAAGTGTTATCACACTAGTGTGGTAATTCTAAGTGTTATCACACTAGTGTGGTAATTCTAAGTGTTATCACACTAGTGTGGTAATTCTAAGTGTTATCACACTAGTGTTGTAATTCTAAGTGTTATCACACTAGTGTGGTAGTTCTAAGTGTTATCAAACTAGTGTGGTAATTCTAAGTGTTATCACACTAGTGTTGTAATTCTAAGTGTTATCACACTAGTGTGGTAGTTCTAAGTGTTATCACACTAGTGTGGTAATGCTAAGTGTTATCACACTAGTGTGGTAATGCCTAGTGTTATCACACTAGTGTGGTAATTCTAAGTGTTATCACACTAGAGGTATAATTTTAAGTGTTATCACACTAGTGTGGTAATTCTAAGTGTTATCACACTAGTGTAATAATAATTCTAAGTGTTATCCCAAGAGTGTGGTAATTCTAAGTGTTATCACACTAGTGTGGTAATTCTAAGTGTTATCACACTAGTGGTATAATTTTAAGTGTTATCACACTAGTGTGGTTATTCTAAGTGTTATCACACTAATGGTATAATTTTAAGTGTTATCACACTAGTGTGGTAATTCTAAGTGTTATCACACTAGTGTGGTAATTCTAAGTGTTATCACACTAGTGTGGTAATCCTAAGTGTTATCACACTAGTGTGGTAATCCTAAGTGTTATCAAACTAGTGTGGTAATTCTAAGTGTTATCACACTAGTGTGGTAATTCTAAGTGTTATCACACTAGTGTAATAATAATTCTAAGTGTTATCCCAAGAGTGTGGTAATTCTAAGTGTTATCACACTAGTGTGGTAATTCTAAGTGTTATCACACTAGTGGTATAATTTTAAGTGTTATCACACTAGTGTGGTTATTCTAAGTGTTATCACACTAGTGGTATAATTTTAGGTGTTATCACACTAGTGTGGTAATTCTAAGTGTTATCACACTAGTGTGGTAATTCTAAGTGTTATCACACTAGTGTAGTAATTCTAAGTGTTATCACACTAGTGTAATAATAATTCTAAGTGTTATCCCAAGAGTGTGGTAATTCTAAGTGTTATCACACTAGTGAGGTAATTCTAAGTGTTATCACACTAGTGGTATAATTTTAAGTGTTATCACACTAGTGTGGTTATTCTAAGTGTTATCACACTAGTGTGGTAATTCTAAGTGTTATCACACTAGTGTAATAATAATTCTAAGTGTTATCCCAAGAGTGTGGTAATTCTAAGTGTTATCACACTAGTGTGGTAATTCTAAGTGTTATCACACTAGTGTGGTAATTCTAAGTGTTATCACACTAGTGTGGTAATTCTAAGTGTTATCACACTAGTGTAGTAATTCTAAGTGTTATCACACTAGTGTGGTAATTCTAAGTGTTATCACACTAGTGTGGTAATTCTAAGTGTTATCACACTAGTGTAGTAATTCTAAGTGTTATCACACTAGTGTAATAATAATTCTAAGTGTTATCCCAAGAGTGTGGTAATTCTAAGTGTTATCACACTAGTGAGGTAATTCTAAGTGTTATCACACTAGTGGTATAATTTTAAGTGTTATCACACTAGTGTGGTTATTCTAAGTGTTATCACACTAGTGGTATAATTTTAAGTGTTATCACACTAGTGTGGTAATTCTAAGTGTTATCACACTAGTGTGGTAATTCTAAGTGTTATCACACTAGTGTAATAATAATTCTAAGTGTTATCCCAAGAGTGTGGTAATTCTAAGTGTTATCACACTAGTGTGGTAATTCTAAGTGTTATCACACTAGTGTGGTAATTCTAAGTGTTATCACACTAGTGTGGTAATTCTAAGTGTTATCACACTAGTGTAGTAATTCTAAGTGTTATCAAACTAGTGTGGTAATTCTAAGTGTTATCACACTAGTGTTGTAATTCTAAGTGTTATCACACTAGTGTGGTAGTTCTAAGTGTTATCACACTAGTGTGGTAATGCTAAGTGTTATCACACTAGTGTGGTAATGCCTAGTGTTATCACACTAGTGTGGTAATTCTAAGTGTTATCACACTAGAGGTATAATTTTAAGTGTTATCACACTAGTGTGGTAATTCTAAGTGTTATCACACTAGTGTAATAATAATTCTAAGTGTTATCCCAAGAGTGTGGTAATTCTAAGTGTTATCACACTAGTGTGGTAATTCTAAGTGTTATCACACTAGTGGTATAATTTTAAGTGTTATCACACTAGTGTGGTTATTCTAAGTGTTATCACACTAATGGTATAATTTTAAGTGTTATCACACTAGTGTGGTAATCCTAAGTGTTATCAAACTAGTGTGGTAATTCTAAGTGTTATCACACTAGTGTGGTAATTCTAAGTGTTATCACACTAGTGTAATAATAATTCTAAGTGTTATCCCAAGAGTGTGGTAATTCTAAGTGTTATCACACTAGTGTGGTAATTCTAAGTGTTATCACACTAGTGGTATAATTTTAAGTGTTATCACACTAGTGTGGTTATTCTAAGTGTTATCACACTAGTGGTATAATTTTAGGTGTTATCACACTAGTGTGGTAATTCTAAGTGTTATCACACTAGTGTGGTAATTCTAAGTGTTATCACACTAGTGTAGTAATTCTAAGTGTTATCACACTAGTGTAATAATAATTCTAAGTGTTATCCCAAGAGTGTGGTAATTCTAAGTGTTATCACACTAGTGAGGTAATTCTAAGTGTTATCACACTAGTGGTATAATTTTAAGTGTTATCACACTAGTGTGGTTATTCTAAGTGTTATCACACTAGTGTGGTAATTCTAAGTGTTATCACACTAGTGTAATAATAATTCTAAGTGTTATCCCAAGAGTGTGGTAATTCTAAGTGTTATCACACTAGTGTGGTAATTCTAAGTGTTATCACACTAGTGTGGTAATTCTAAGTGTTATCACACTAGTGTGGTAATTCTAAGTGTTATCACACTAGTGTAGTAATTCTAAGTGTTATCACACTAGTGTGGTAATTCTAAGTGTTATGACACTAGTGTGGTAATTCTAAGTGTTATCACACTAGTGTAGTAATTCTAAGTGTTATCACACTAGTGTAATAATAATTCTAAGTGTTATCCCAAGAGTGTGGTAATTCTAAGTGTTATCACACTAGTGAGGTAATTCTAAGTGTTATCACACTAGTGGTATAATTTTAAGTGTTATCACACTAGTGTGGTTATTCTAAGTGTTATCACACTAGTGGTATAATTTTAAGTGTTATCACACTAGTGTGGTAATTCTAAGTGTTATCACACTAGTGTGGTAATTCTAAGTGTTATCACACTAGTGTAATAATAATTCTAAGTGTTATCCCAAGAGTGTGGTAATTCTAAGTGTTATCACACTAGTGTGGTAATTCTAAGTGTTATCACACTAGTGTGGTAATTCTAAGTGTTATCACACTAGTGTGGTAATTCTAAGTGTTATCACACTAGTGTAGTAATTCTAAGTGTTATCAAACTAGTGTGGTAATTCTAAGTGTTATCACACTAGTGTTGTAATTCTAAGTGTTATCACACTAGTGTGGTAGTTCTAAGTGTTATCACACTAGTGTGGTAATGCTAAGTGTTATCACACTAGTGTGGTAATGCCTAGTGTTATCACACTAGTGTGGTAATTCTAAGTGTTATCACACTAGAGGTATAATTTTAAGTGTTATCACACTAGTGTGGTAATTCTAAGTGTTATCACACTAGTGTAATAATAATTCTAAGTGTTATCCCAAGAGTGTGGTAATTCTAAGTGTTATCACACTAGTGTGGTAATTCTAAGTGTTATCACACTAGTGGTATAATTTTAAGTGTTATCACACTAGTGTGGTTATTCTAAGTGTTATCACACTAATGGTATAATTTTAAGTGTTATCACACTAGTGTGGTAATTCTAAGTGTTATCACACTAGTGTGGTAATTCTAAGTGTTATCACACTAGTGTGGTAATCCTAAGTGTTATCACACTAGTGTGGTAATCCTAAGTGTTATCAAACTAGTGTGGTAATTCTAAGTGTTATCACACTAGTGTGGTAATTCTAAGTGTTATCACACTAGTGTAATAATAATTCTAAGTGTTATCCCAAGAGTGTGGTAATTCTAAGTGTTATCACACTAGTGTGGTAATTCTAAGTGTTATCACACTAGTGGTATAATTTTAAGTGTTATCACACTAGTGTGGTTATTCTAAGTGTTATCACACTAGTGGTATAATTTTAGGTGTTATCACACTAGTGTGGTAATTCTAAGTGTTATCACACTAGTGTGGTAATTCTAAGTGTTATCACACTAGTGTAGTAATTCTAAGTGTTATCACACTAGTGTAATAATAATTCTAAGTGTTATCCCAAGAGTGTGGTAATTCTAAGTGTTATCACACTAGTGAGGTAATTCTAAGTGTTATCACACTAGTGGTATAATTTTAAGTGTTATCACACTAGTGTGGTTATTCTAAGTGTTATCACACTAGTGTGGTAATTCTAAGTGTTATCACACTAGTGTAATAATAATTCTAAGTGTTATCCCAAGAGTGTGGTAATTCTAAGTGTTATCACACTAGTGTGGTAATTCTAAGTGTTATCACACTAGTGTGGTAATTCTAAGTGTTATCACACTAGTGTGGTAATTCTAAGTGTTATCACACTAGTGTAGTAATTCTAAGTGTTATCACACTAGTGTGGTAATTCTAAGTGTTATGACACTAGTGTGGTAATTCTAAGTGTTATCACACTAGTGTAGTAATTCTAAGTGTTATCACACTAGTGTAATAATAATTCTAAGTGTTATCCCAAGAGTGTGGTAATTCTAAGTGTTATCACACTAGTGAGGTAATTCTAAGTGTTATCACACTAGTGGTATAATTTTAAGTGTTATCACACTAGTGTGGTTATTCTAAGTGTTATCACACTAGTGGTATAATTTTAAGTGTTATCACACTAGTGTGGTAATTCTAAGTGTTATCACACTAGTGTGGTAATTCTAAGTGTTATCACACTAGTGTAATAATAATTCTAAGTGTTATCCCAAGAGTGTGGTAATTCTAAGTGTTATCACACTAGTGTGGTAATTCCAAGTGTTATCACACTAGTGGTATAATTTTAAGTGTTATCACACTAGTGTGGTAATTCTAAGTGTTATCACACTAGTGTAGTAATTCTAAGTGTTATCACACTAGTGTGGTAATTCTAAGTGTTATCACACTAGTGTGGTAATTCTAAGTGTTATCACACTAGTGTGGTAATCCTAAGTGTTATCACACTAGTGTGGTAATCCTAAGTGTTATCAAACTAGTGTGGTAATTCTAAGTGTTATCACACTAGTGTGGTAATTCTAAGTGTTATCACACTAGTGTAATAATAATTCTAAGTGTTATCCCAAGAGTGTGGTAATTCTAAGTGTTATCACACTAGTGTGGTAATTCTAAGTGTTATCACACTAGTGGTATAATTTTAAGTGTTATCACACTAGTGTGGTTATTCTAAGTGTTATCACACTAGTGGTATAATTTTAGGTGTTATCACACTAGTGTGGTAATTCTAAGTGTTATCACACTAGTGTGGTAATTCTAAGTGTTATCACACTAGTGTAGTAATTCTAAGTGTTATCACACTAGTGTAATAATAATTCTAAGTGTTATCCCAAGAGTGTGGTAATTCTAAGTGTTATCACACTAGTGAGGTAATTCTAAGTGTTATCACACTAGTGGTATAATTTTAAGTGTTATCACACTAGTGTGGTTATTCTAAGTGTTATCACACTAGTGTGGTAATTCTAAGTGTTATCACACTAGTGTAATAATAATTCTAAGTGTTATCCCAAGAGTGTGGTAATTCTAAGTGTTATCACACTAGTGTGGTAATTCTAAGTGTTATCACACTAGTGTGGTAATTCTAAGTGTTATCACACTAGTGTGGTAATTCTAAGTGTTATCACACTAGTGTAGTAATTCTAAGTGTTATCACACTAGTGTGGTAATTCTAAGTGTTATGACACTAGTGTGGTAATTCTAAGTGTTATCACACTAGTGTAGTAATTCTAAGTGTTATCACACTAGTGTAATAATAATTCTAAGTGTTATCCCAAGAGTGTGGTAATTCTAAGTGTTATCACACTAGTGAGGTAATTCTAAGTGTTATCACACTAGTGGTATAATTTTAAGTGTTATCACACTAGTGTGGTTATTCTAAGTGTTATCACACTAGTGGTATAATTTTAAGTGTTATCACACTAGTGTGGTAATTCTAAGTGTTATCACACTAGTGTGGTAATTCTAAGTGTTATCACACTAGTGTAATAATAATTCTAAGTGTTATCCCAAGAGTGTGGTAATTCTAAGTGTTATCACACTAGTGTGGTAATTCCAAGTGTTATCACACTAGTGTGGTAATTCTAAGTGTTATCACACTAGTGTGGTAATTCTAAGTGTTATCACACTAGTGTAGTAATTCTAAGTGTTATCACACTAGTGTGGTAATTCTAAGTGTTATCACACTAGTGTGGTAATTCTAAGTGTTATCACACTAGTGTAGTAATTCTAAGTGTTATCACACTAGTGTGGTAATTCTAAGTGTTATCACACTAGTGTGGTAATCCTAAGTGTTATCACACTAGTGTAGTAATTCAAAGTGTTATCACACTAGTGTGACAAAGCGTTAGTAGCATTCAGACAAACTCAAAAAGGATTCTAATTAGCTTACTAAAAGCACTTTAATCAATCAGTCTCCAACCTGTTCTCTACTCCAAGCGGGAAAAAGCGTTGTCAATGACTCTTACTAGCGTTACTAACTTAGTGTCATGTAGAAGACGTTACAATGTAGGCTACACTATTGTGTCATGGCCGACATCAGTCAGAGAAGAATAGCCGAAACTTCATAAGTAAATAAAGGACTTTTTGTTGTAAATATAATTAACTTATTACCACCATGGAGTAAAAATAGTACCGCTTGAGTAGGTGGTCTGGCATTAAGGATCACATTGACCCTTGATGATTCTTTTCGATATAACACACTCGCCTATCAGCTTGTGTGCCATACAAAAAGAAACGTCTCGGGTCAATGTGATTCTTTATGCCAGACCACCTACTAATGCGGGACTATCATAATATATGAGGGTGGTAAGCGGCATTGTCAGACTCAGCAACCTCAACTTAAACCACCATAAACCAACTATTGACCAACAAAGCTTCTAGAAGTTTAAGAATAATCAGTAGCAGGGCACCAGTCTACTCCCACTGCCGCCATATTGAGCTGTAAGAAAGAGTGGCTCACCTTTTTGTCGAGCCCCAGCACCTCCACCGTTTCCTTGGTAACCACAGTAGCTTCCCTCTTCATGTTCTGGAGCAGCTCCTTCTCCTGTAATATGATACATAGCACCGTCAGTTAATTTAAAGACTGATAATATTATACAATAATTTCACGGAACTGATTGTTTTTTTTTGGTTTTTTTATTGGACGTGTTTTATTCAGGTTGGTGTAAGGTAATCAGCGATGTCAACAATGCATGTGTACAATTCCCTTATTGTATCTGCACTATTGCAATTGCCCTATTGGGTAACAATCATATATTCATCCATAAGGAGCGGGAGGTAAAACAGAGAGGAAGGACTTGTGCCTACATGGGTGGGGATGGGGGGTGAGGGGGGGGGGGTTACACACAGGGCATGGCTGCGGTGGGTGGGTCTGCATGTATAGGGTATGGCTGCGGTGGGTGGGGCTACACACGGGGTATGAATAATGCACCAATGCCTACCTATAGATGGGTGGGGCGGGGGCGGGGGTGAGGTGTGGGGGCTACACACGGGGTATGAATAATGTACCGATGCCTACCTATAGATGGGTGGGGCGGGGGCGGGGGGTGAGGGGTGGGGGCTACACACGGGGTATGAATAATGCACCGATGCCTACCTATAGATGGGTGGGGCGGGGGCGGGGGTGAGGGGTAGGACTACACACGGGGTATGAATAATGTACCGATGCCTACCTATAGATGGGTGGGGCGGGGGCGGGGGTGAGGGGTGGGGGCTACACACGGGGTATGAATAATGCACCGATGCCTACCTATAGATGGGTGGGGTGGGGGCAGGGGTGAGGGGTGGGGACTACACATGGGGTATGAATAATGCACCGATGCCTACCTATAGATGGGTGGGGTGGGGGCAGGGGTGAGGGGTGGGGACTACACATGGGGTATGAATAATGCACCGATGCCTACCTATAGATGCTGGCACTCACTGCCTAATTAACCTTCATCTAGACTTGACCTTGATCTAGGCCACAGTAGGGGTAGACCAGCAACTAGGCTAAGGCGTGTGGGGGTTGGTGGAGTGGGGTGGGGGGGGGGGGGTGGAGGGGGATGGTAGAGGGGAGAGGGGTGGAGGGGGGATGACCCTCCATTTGACACCCTCCTGTGTATTAAACATTTAATAAACAATACTCACTATATCATACCAAGCTATTTTATGTTTGGCTAAGATCAACATTCTCATCTGACCACAGATGGAATGTAATGGGGGAAAAAAAAAAAAAAGATGTAATATTATTTCTTGAAATTGGATCATGCTTTTCCGGAACCGGAACTCATGAGACTTTTTAAGAGTTGCATGCACATCTTCTCTGTCAAATTCAAAGTCAAATTATACATTTTCAGTTCCTGGCCCACATACTGGCGATTCGAAATAAATTGTCTTTTTAATTTGTCCAAAGAACTAGAAATGAACTCTCACCCCTAGATTCAGAAAATATGTTTGTCCAACAGGGTTTTTTTTTATAACAGTACAGTTTCCCTAATATCTTCCTTATTTAGATACAAGTTGTGATAAAATTACATGCATGGGGTGAGAAAAATATGCTCTTTCTGATTTTCAACATCTTGGCAAAGAATTTCGACTATAAATAGCGATTTTTATTAATTTGCGGGAGCATAAAATCACCGAGATGTTTACACAAGTGAGTTGGAAATTCAGGTGGGAATAGGCAGAATCGGATTTTCTTTATGAGGGGGCGACACGGATGTGCAAAGAACAGGCAAAAACTGGAACCTATATAAGTTTTCCCAGTATGAGTGCTTTTGGAGCTCGTACTGCTTTCGGCGGGGGAAACCTTAAAAAATAAAATGACTCGAAAATTAGCAAATGAAAAAAACGGTCTTCTCTGGGACTGTTTGGAAGCCTTCAGCTCTAACCATTCGACCATATTGAGTCTGGCTGTAGGGAACATGCATATCTTTAAACTCCAATACTATGCATGCCCATAGATTCAAAGCATTTCAGGTTTACTTTAATTCCCCGTTCTCCAAAATGGTGATTAAGGAGAATGGGGAAAATAAGTTTTTTATATTTTCTTCCAGAAAAATATTTGTTTTTCATTATATTTATTATGATTACATTAATTATATTGCTTTATATGTCCTATTTCCTATAGATATATCCTTGCTGATTCAGAGCAACACTACTCACCCCAATTGTGTCGCCCTTGCGTAGGAATATTGCCCGCTGTCTGCGCCGGCTCTCGTTAGGGTCCTCCTCACAGCTCTCCATGGTCCTGGATATAGCTGCAATATGGACAGGTTAGCTTGATATATTGAGACAGTCTTAGCATTAAAGTCATTTTCACAGTACAAATGGGGATTTTGATAAGCGAGGGGTATCAACATGACCAAGTGGACTAACAGGCCTGACCACAACTATGTATGGCATCAGTGAGGCCTCCCACGATGTATAGTCCAGGCAATCATAGCCCTCACACACACACACACCAGAATAACAAAAACCCCATGTACAGTTTAGCTGCTAGAGCCCTGTTCTCTGAAACCAGATCAGTTTCACTGCTGTGGAGCTAAAGCAAGGACTGGACAGGTCACATCTCATCAGATATTTTGCATACTTTTATTCAGCCATTAGCAGCCAAAATTAGAACAATGAGCCTACAGTCACACAAAGTTGTTTTCTCCCTCCATTCAATTCAAGAATTATTTTTTTTGCAGATGTTTTTTTACAAAACGTAGTTCAGTTTCTGATTAACCAGTTATCCTGAATAGTCAGTTCATCCGCCGAGTGCCTATTCATGATATCCCCTTCTTTCTATTCCTCAGGACACCCTATGTTTGTGTTTGTATATATATTTTTTTTTTTTTTTTTTTTTTTTTTGTATTCATAAATATTTATTTCATCTCATTCCTTGTTTGTATATTATTATCTAACTTCTCAGTAGCGGTCCTTTGTTCAATTTGTGACACACATGACAGGGCCATGTCCCAAGCGCTCTTTCTGACGGTCAGCCTGGCCAGCTAGAGTCTCAAAAAAGCACCTTAAAAGTGTCGCATGTATGAATGGTAACACAGGGGCAAAGTTACAGAGAGATATTGAAAGAGAAAGATGGTGGGAGAGGGAACACATAGAGATGAAGATGTGGGGCGTAGCACGGGTACTTGCTAGTATTGAAATAATTCACTAATGGTTGCCCATCCTCCTAACAAGGATTCAAAATATTAAAATTCAAAATCATATAATTACATATTAGAACAGTTAGCATCATTGGAATCTGCTTCATCTTATTTTTTTAAACATGACTCTATACCAAAATCAGTTTTTGGCGACTTAAGACTGATTCTTCTGTAACACATCATGTAAACAACAACATAATAACCTACCAAATAACACGTCAGTCAGGAGTAGTGAAAGAGAAGTAATTGCGCGCTGACTGTGAGTCAGACAGTTACATGGATGTCTGAGTAACTAGAATTCAATCAGTACGTGGGTCAGATTTTCAGAAAATGTACAATTCACCTTCACCAATCCTCTCAAATAACCCAAATTTCAGACGAAAATAAAGTTCAAAATACAGTTCAACCAAACCAAACAGATTGCTAGAATCAATGCAATACCGAATATACTTGAATACTCTAATATTGACCAAATTGCAGCCCAATTTAGCAGAGTTAACTAAATGTGTACAGCTGCCAATTGTACATTTTCTGAAAATCTGACCCACTTGCCAGAATTCCAGGAAATCAAAGTTTTATGGTTCAACCCCTCTCATTAATAATGGACTAATCCATCGAGAGATCGCTATGCACTAAGGCAAGGGTGGCTTTTGTGATATCATGGTGTGTATGATACACATAAATAAATGTACTATTCCCTAAAGAATAATATCTACTCTATATTAAATGAAAATCTTGGTAGCTGAGAATATAAGATGTGAACTGCAAGGCTGCTATTTGGCAAGTGTTTAATGTAACTGAATAGAAGGTGTACATTGCAAAGTGTGTGTCCAGCCTGTTACCAGCTGTCCATTCTATGTCCGGTATGTGGATATAACAGGTGTTGTAACATACCTTTCACAATGGTCTTGTTCATATAACGGTGTACATTGGGTCATAACATATGCCCCCCTCCCCCCTTAAAAAAATGGAACTACCCCTAAGGAATTTTGAATAATCAAAACTAGTTTCATTTTAAAAAGGTCGAATACAGTGGGACACGAAATGCGACACCACTACTTTTGCTTGACAAGACACATTTAACACACTTTAATCCTAAACTTTCCATCACCCACACCTTCTGATCTGCACACCGAAATTATCAGAGGTGAATTTTGAATATCTTACCCCTCAAACTGTAATTTTGAGAAATGATAAACCTAAAATCCCCACCATAACCTACAACATTGGCATGGTTAAAGACCTGAACCTCCAACAACTTACAGACCATTGTGACGAAAAATCTGAGATGAACAAAATACAATGCACATGGAACATACATGCTCTGCAGTGATGAGGAGCTACAAAATTACAAAACTGCACCGCAAAACATGCTATCCCGAAAACCTAATTCAGTATAAACATTTCTATAAAATATATTATATCTCTGCATTTCCAAAATTAGCACCCAAAACATGATAAGCACCTTGTATAAAACAAACTTTTGAACACAGAGATCGTCAACACCGAGGAATCAGCACCACAATTGAAAAAATTTTATTCTAGACATTAAAATTTTGTAAACATTCCTAAAGCAAGCCCTGTCCGACTACCCAAGTGACCCAACTTCGTTGTATAACCACCTGAATAACCTGACAGAATAAATAAAATAAACAAACCAATCCTCCTGTGTTGACTTCAATGATTGACATTCCCATAAACAATACTATTTGCACAAATGTGCCATGACTTAAACTAAATGAGTAAGTCATGCACGACACTTGAATCCTGTGACAACATACCTAGACTTCCTATAAATTTTGAAAATAAATAATAATTTTGAAACTTATAATCAATAATTTTATAATTCTGAACCTTTAAATACAAGTCCTTGATACCTCTAGGGTTCTCCTTCCACGCCCTCAAGTCGGGGCATCTAACAAATTTGGTCGCCACCGATTCCGTGTAAATTTGACAACATTAACAAACAGTTTACAGTAAATTACCATAGAAATACAATAACTTTTCGATCGAAAAACAATGTAAAACTTGTATGTAAAACTTCTAAAATATGGCTTAATTTTGTTCGTAAAAATTCTGTTACTTCCAATAGAACTCCTGATGTCCTGTTGGCGTATAAAAATACATATCAAAAACGTCCCTAATCAACGTCTGTAATGACATAAAAATAAGGCCTATACATGGCGAATAAGATAGCACACAAATATTCATAATACGAGGTATATGACTTTCTGAAACCTGCAGGTCCTCACCGAACCCAACTCGTTACATACTGAGTGTATAAATACATAAATATCCCCGTATTGATATCAAATATCGTTCTCTCGAACAAACACATATTTATGCACTGGACCAACGTCCTTCTATAACCAAACATATACATCCAACATAACATATAGTCCATTCAGGACTGACCAGATTATATAGCATAACAAAATTTAAAGCTTTTGTACCCTACATATACAAACTAACATACACCTGTCTAAATAACCTAAAATGCCCCCACTTTTGACGTCCAGAAAACCTCCAATCTTAACCACTGTCAAGACCCATTTTAAATTCTGTCCCAGTGGTAGGACATTGCCTGTAGTTGTTCTGATGTGACATTTTGTACCGTAGAGTTTGTTGGGTTAAGTACCTTATTAGCCCATTTTAAATCCTGGACTTCCTTTTCCGATAACTCATGTGATGCTCGATTACAAAGTTCCTTTTTCATTTCCAATGCCAAATTGTCTCGTACCTCTAACTCAGCGTCCCAATCTTCAGGTTCAGGCAGGGGGTCCAATGGAGGCAAATCATGCTCTATGAGCTCGACTGGCTGCTCCACTATTTCCTCCTGTGCCTCTTTCCTGTAATCAGGAGTACACATCCTGGAAATTTCAAATTTCGACTCCCACTTCCAGAACAGAAAAATACCAATTCCCAATCCTTAAAGTCTAAAAAAAAATTTAAAACAACCAGAACTCTGAAAAAACTTTCTATTTCTTAAGCCCTGAAGTATGTCTGACGTCAAAAACCGAGGCACTGACGCTCTATAATATATAATATCACCACTAACTTAAGACACAATGCGTCTGTGTCCAACGCTTGGTAATAACTAACACAAAATCAAAAAATAAAAAAAAAATATGAAGTATACATGGATTCCAATGTAAACATATATGTCCTACACCTCACAATAGTAAACTATGCAATGTAAATAAACACATGGAAAAATATACGATCTATGAGACATAGAGATCAAGGTATGTAATACAAAATATATAAAACCAGGTTATTAAAATAACTCAAAAATACCGTTATCCAAACGTGTCACTTAAACTTCTGACGCAGTACCTCTATTCTTACCCTTTTTGGAAAATGTTTCTAAACTTGTGACCTGCATCAGTATAGTTTTAAAAGTACAAAAACACTGGCAACATTCCCGCAAATAATGTCCTTGAAACAATGTGCCTTAACCTCCCGATATCTAATGTCCGTATGGTGAGGTTGTGTAATTATAACTTTAAACGCCACCACCAATGTCCGTTTTGGCGTCCATTATTTATCACATAAAAGAAATGACAGACACGTCCGGCGTCACCTTTAAAATAACCTGTAAATGTATACATAACCTGTAACCCTAAATACTCTATCTGTACAACATGTTGTCGCATCTCTTTTCTTGTCCTCACAGCATGGATGTGGAACAGCTTGCCATGCCGAAAGCTCCGTTTTCCCTAATATATAATATATAAATAAAACAGAAAATTCAGCGCATAACTCAAACATCAATATCTAACAAATGGCGTAGTTGTTTGGCGTGTAATATATATTGTACCATAACTAAAGCTCACTGAATTCCCCCTACCGTAACACAAGAGATCAACGTGCACATGCTTTTGTTTACATTCTAACATCCCAGTGACAGCTTGGAATGACTCGTGACAGTCACTCCTTCCTATATCTATATTCACCTTATTAAATCCTATACTACGGGATTTGGTCCTTCCCCCGGCCTTTGTGAAGGGATTTTTAACTTCAAAATAACCCTTAGACTCTGTTTGTCATATCTCGAGATAGAAAAGACATTGATATTACCTTGGATAATCCTGACGCAATGATATAGCAAACAAAACCTACCCAGCAAAGTTCATTGGTGGCTGGTCTGGTCTAGCTAGTAGGCGGCCGTCATAACCCACATGCCATGGGATCTGTTTAGGGTCTCCCCTAGGTGGCAGCACGATAATCGCCACATTAGTGTCTGGCGACTCCAGTGCCTCCTGTAGGCGTGTGGCGTCCCTTCCCTGTACTGGCAGGGTTGCTGGCAACCGGATATCTTTATCCACTAGCCCGCTCTTAAAACGAAACCTGTCGGTCCACCTAACCCTTAGCTCATAGCTGCAACAAGATGCGCTGACAAGCTCTGCGTGGACGATTGTTGGTATGGAGAAGGCACTAAGTGTATTAATACCATATCCTAGGTTTCCCAACTTGAAATCAAAAACCAGGTCCTCCGATATCAGCCTTAGGACTAGCTGGTTTGATGTCTCCACCTCTGTCAGGGTGGGTGTGGGCAGACACCTTGCCTTGACACAAACGTTGCGCCGTTTGATGCACAAGAAAAGCAGCCTCAAAATATATACAGCCACGGCTACATATATCACTATTTCAAGCCAGCTTGGGCCTGGTGCTGAGACATTGACTGTCTCATACACCACCTGCTGTGGCGTCACCTGGGTGGTCTTTCCGTCCATCTTGCTCTCCAACTCTATATGCTTAGCACCGAGCTCTGTTACATTCATGGCTCGCACCTGGCCTATCCATTTAATCACCATGGCTAGTTTGTGCACTCTGTAGCAAAGGTAAAGAGAAAGAATGCATGCAAGTATGGATAAGAAAAATGACAAATAAGGCACAGAGGGATGAGAAACCACGTCAACCAAACCCACCTGAATTTTGTCCCATAGGGACGCCATTTCTTTATCACTTTTAATTAATTTCTGAACCAAATGCTGCGTCCTAATGCCCCTTTGAATTATCTCCTTAGGCACATTAGAAATTGCTTTCTGTAACTCCTTTGCACTCGGGAGATGCAATTTTATTAAACTATCAGTTACAGTACTCCCCCGAAATTCCTGAATATTTATCTGAAAAGCCATTGCCAGAGGCAGATTAAATCCTGATTTAACGTCTACCTGTAGATTCTTTTCTAGACAGAAAACTCTATCAGAATCGATAGTAGCTTCCTCCATTTCGAGAACACATCCACAAGGAATATTTATAATTGTAAAAATCGACAGAGTAATGTTCTGCTCTGTTCTACCCCTGCACCTTAATTTTGCTTGTAAACCAGAATTGATTATTATGTGGCGATCCCCAGACAGGTCCAAATGTAATTGAGGTGTTTTCCCTTCAACAAAAGAATGAAAAATGCAAGAATCTCTAACCTGAGGTGTATTATCAGTGAAAATATCATGCATGCAGGTTGAGTGATTAGAAGGAAATCTGATTATGCTCTGATCACATACCAATTCTGTAGTGAATAACTCACAATTTGCAAGCTGAGCCTCAGACAAAATCCCATATGCCCCATCTTTATCAGAGATCGCAACAGCATAGCCTATTTCCCCCAATGTTGTGTAACCAGTGGGATCCCCTTCATGCACATGCATTGGAATTGGAAATACCACAGGTTTATATACATCAAAACGTTCCGAATCATAAGCCATCCAGATCTTCAACGTTAAAACTATTGAATCAGATCTTCGTTTTGTATCTATAATGCTGCACCAGTCCCGCCATGTACCTAGCGGTGAAGCGTCAGGCGCACTCTCTCTAATTTTGTGCGTCAGAACAGACACAGCACCTTTTATGTCGGCCCATGCGGCCACTGACGACGGAATTTTTCCAGACTGAATATCACTTAAATCCCCCAAGATGCGATTTGCAACTTGCAGATAATTTAGTTGCGACAATATACCTGAAATTGCCTTAAGTATTGTCTCTTGTCCTGAAAACACATTGCGTGTATAATTCCGAAATTCCTCAGTTGAGTTTGCATGGGACCTAGCGTAACTATTTACATCAGTAGAGAAATTCCCAAACGTCGTCCTAACCTGTCTAACGTATTTGTCTGTAAATGCAATAAAAACATTGCTATTCCCTACCAAATCATTTATAATACTATCCCTATTTTCGTTATTAATAGTTGTTTCCTGTATCCCTTTTATAATGGCAATCTGATTGTGGTTCAACGAATCGATCTGTGGCTGTGTGGCCGTTCCTATTGCTAAGTTCAGGAAATTTCCAGCTGGCTGAAAACCCCTGTTTCTTTTTGATCTACTAGAAACGTTATCCTTTTTAAATCCCTGGATTAAACTTTGGATTTGATCATGCATTTGAGTGCTGGTATTAAAAAGAGCCATGGTTGTTTTGCACAGGTGGTCGATGTCAAAGCTGACATCGTCTGTCCCGTTGAATGTTGTGTCTGGGACTTCAGGCGGGGAAATTCCATAAGGCACGTAGAGCCTAATGGCGTGATCCCCAACCCTCGAGGCAATTTTAACTGATTCCTTGAAGAAAACCACTCCATAATTCTGCCTAAATATGGCTTGTTCTGCCGCCGCTATAGTGAATAGGGCGAACAGAAACATCCTGTGGAAATAAAGAAAAATAGGAAACACTATTACATCCTGCCCCAAGTCAGCAAATTGAATGAACTAAAATACAAGTCAGCCACAATTTCCAAAACCACGCTGGATCCTCGGAGGATTCCAGCGCATCACTTTTCCAAAATCCAAGTGGTAAATCCGTGTGTAATTCCCTATTTTTACATGTTGGGCTCTCATGGTTCCATTGGCTGTAATACCAGTGTGCTATAATGTAATTCGAAAGGGAAAAACTCACCAAAGTGTTTTGATCATTCTTAGAAACTGATCTCAGCTCTGTCCTGATCTCTCTCGAGCCCGCGTGGATCTAATGAAGGCAAGTGCTGCCGCTCAGTTAAACACACCTCTTGTCTGGAATGTTGGTATTCGCACCAATGGATGGGGGGAGCCACCTGCTTACTTGAAGCAGGTTGCACCTAGTACACAGGCTGCAACCTAGCGTTAATCACAGGATCAAATCATTATCCACCCAGACATTCGTCATACCATTGAAAGGGAGCCAAACCAATTTAATTTCTGCAAATCAATGATATTGCAAATCAAATGGTTATCAATCAATACTATCCCTTTCAAGATATTCCACTGGATACCAGTCTTCCAAATTACGCAGGTAGAATTAAGCAGCTTTGCCTTTTGAGGGTACCAAAAACGGGTTAATCAACTCCAGCTTATAATCCCACAATTTCATACATCACAGCAACACTGATAATTACTTTTTATAGGGACTTTTACCGTCGCCCTATTAACGTGACCTGTTTCGACTCTCAGGTGTAGGCCAAACCTTAGTGGTTGTATAAAAATCCCTACTTAGAAGGCAAAAACTTTTTCAATTTTTAATTGGTTATGGAAATGCGTGACAACCCACATCATAAATATTCGTTCATTCTTTACTTTGCTGATATCTGGGTCCAGCTGCACTGTGCTCTCCCTCTGCGTATGATTTACGCCACACCTTCCACCTTTTCATGTGGTTACATGCGGTGGCGCCATCTGCAGAGTTTGGCTGGCCATGCTCAAACTTTTTCATCCCCACATATTTGCCGATACTCCGCATACCAAAATGGCAGGCTTAGACAAGTTATTGCAGTTTCTCCCGATCTGTTATTGCCAGGAAACCTTAAATATTTCCTTCCCATTACATCCTGACATCTGTGTTCTCAATTCAGGTATTTATTCAACTATAGGGTCACTCGTTGTGTCGGAGTGCACCTCCCTTCTTTATTTATCAATGGATTATTCATGTGACATGAGCTCAGAGTGCCATATTTCCGGTGGTGTTTACCACTAAACTGGTGACATTCTTTTGCACTCCTGCTGGCTATATAGGTTGATTTACTGGTGATTTGAACAATGTAGCATGGGCTACACCATTACTATCTGTTTATTATACATATCATTGTCACCTCCAGTCCTGATGTTACCTGGAAAAATGTATAGTTCTGTCCTATTATAATACAACTTAACCTCTAATGTTACAGTCTCTTATTTGTGTACCAGCCACTCTTTACCATACCTTCTGGTCATATCACCTTTGTTATTGTCTATTCAATAAGACTGGCACACTTGAATTCTTGCTGAATACTTTTTAGTACTTATTGCCTTTGGCTTCAGCATAACTTTATCACCTGGATCAACTTTTCCAGTTTTGCCTGACCTACTTTCCTTTATCATAGGAAACTTCTCTACCAGGCGTTTCATGAATCTATTGTTATTGTCAGCTGTGAGTTTTGTTACTTGAGTTATATTTATACTTTTTCTCAATACTTTTCCAGTGCTGAGATTCTTTACCCTGACTGTATGTCTGGTTGGGATTTCCAGAATCAGATATGGGCCACTCCTGGAATTCTGCAGCTTCTTACTGGTATGTTTTTGAATCAATGTATTGATCTTTATGTATACAATATCTCCTAACCTAAGGTCATGATCTCTTGCCCCCTTGTCATGCCTATTCTTCATCTTCTTCTGAGCAGCTTCCAGATTTCTGGCTGCCTGTACTGCTGCTTGAGATTGTGTATTTACTATATCTAAAAGATGAGCTGTCACTGGACGAATTTCTTCATCCACATTTAAAATGGCTGCCTCTGGCGGCGTGACTGCATTTTTCCCGAATATTAATAGATAAGGGCTATGACCAAGACTGTTGGCATCTGAGATATTCAACGCAAATACCACTGCGGGTAAATAAATATTCCAGTCCTTTTGGTGTTTTTGGACGTAGGTTTTAATCGATTGCACAATGGATTGGTTCACCCGTTCCACAAGCCCCTGGCTTTCTGGGTGATACGAGCTACCGAACACTTGCTGTATTCCGAACGCGCGGCAAAAAGTCTTAAACACGCCCGATGAAAAACTTGAACCATTGTCACTAAATAATTTCGATGGTATTCCTACCACACACAAGACATTCCTAAAGAACTCTTGCTTCAAGGTAGTCGAATCGATTGCATGGGTAGCCCACGCAATACAGTAACGGCTATAGAAATCCACACAGACATGAATATAACGTTCACCTGACGCAGTCGTCGCCATTGGTCCAATTGTATCTATCACTATACAAGACATGGGCGAGGGTGCTGGGTCTCTCAATGCCATAGGAAGCTTGTATGGGTGTTTTGATTTCTTACTCCTGAGACACTGATCACATGTAGCAACATAATCTACCACATCTCTTGTCATTAATGGCCAATAAAACCTCTGTCTTATTATCCCCAGAAGTTTAACAGAACCCAAATGACCTGCCATGGGTCTATCATGCAATAGCTCCAGCACAGGCTGAATCCAAATAGCTGGCAACACTACTTGATACTGTCTCGCAGCATCTTTCATCTTAGTGCCATTTGGCAACCTACATAAAATACCTGTATTTAGAAAGAACTGATCATGAGTCATCAAGACCTGTCTAGCCTTAGCCGATTCCTTCGGAATTATTCCCGAAACCACATAGTCCATCATCTCAGAACAAAACTCGTCCTTCTTTTGGGATTCTATGAATTCATCCTTTGAAAAGGGCATTCCCAACTTCTCCTTCAAGTCCCCAAAGAATTCTCTATCAATCTTCGGAACTACCGCAGCCAAAGCTTTTCTTTTCTTTTCCACCCTCTTGGGTTGAGCATGAGACCGAGATGTTCCCTGAGATTTCTTCTGAACTTTCGTTGTTTTAACTTTTGGTTTCTTTACCTTGGTAGCTTTCTGTCTGTCTTGTCTTAACTTTTCAGAGTCCTTTGTCTTTTGTTTTGTAGAATCCCTGGTCTGAACTACCTTCACCGTATAAAAGGCATTCTTCTTACCTGCGGGCTTCCCGAACTGCTGAAACACTGGCTCCAAGACAGCTACCCTCTCATCACATACAGATTCAGTGACTGTCATCTGCGCCAAATGATGCATCACTCCCTGCTCTTCTGCATGTTCTTCAACAAAAGGTATCACAGTCTCTGTCTGATGTTCTACTAACATTGACCGAACTAACCCATCATTACCTTGAGGGAATGGGACTCCTGCTTTCCAACCTTTTAGGATGGATCTTTTGCGAATCTTTGTGATTGGGTGGTTCTCACAACACTCCTCTTGATGGAAAGGCTTGACCATATCTATTGGGTTGAAAGTTACTCCTTTCTTCTTTGGAGCAGCTAGTTCTAGTTCTTGCTGTTTTATTGAGATAGGATAGTCTCTTCGCGACAACGCATCTGGGACCAAGTTCAATTTTCCCTTCACATGCTGAATATTATAGTCGTACTCCATCATCTCTTCCAGTGATCTATACATCCTACCGGACAAATCACGTTTAGAGTTCAGAGCTACCAACGCTGCATGATCCGTCAATATTGTACACTTATTTCCCAACAGATAGTGCCTAAACTTACGTAAAGCAAACTTTATTCCCAAAAGTTCGCGATCTGTGGTACTATAGCGTGTCTCGGCGCTATTTAATGACCTCCCTGCAAATGCCACCGGCCTCAAATTACCCTCACTATCCTTCTGACTTATTACCGCCCCAAGCGCCGTGGAACTGGCGTCGGTCGCCACCACGAAAGGGTTCTTGTAATTAGGATAATGAAGCAAGACCTCAGTACAAATAGTCTTTCTAATTTTATCGAAAGCCGCCTGACATTCTTTGGTCCATTCAAACTTGACATCTTTCTTTGTCAATTTGTATAATGGGATCATTATGTGACTGAAATCAGGGATGAATGCCCTATAGTAATTTGCTAGGCCATTAAAGGCTCGAACCTGCTTGGCCGTCTTAGGAACTGGGTAACTTTCAATAGCTTCCACTTTGTCCTGATTTGGCTGCAAACCTCTGGAGGTAATTTTAAATCCCAAGAATGGTACCGCATCCAATCCGAAGTAACACTTTTCCCTTTTGAATCTAATGTTCACCCTTCGGAATGCTTCAAAGACCTGTCTCAAATGCTTCAGATGTTCCTTCCATGTCTTGCTAGCTATCAAGATATCATCTACATATGGAAGTGCAGATGGTACAGCTGTTAGTACATTTTCAATTACCGCATGGAAAGCCTTTGGAGATGTCTTCAGTCCCATCGGCATACATTTGTACACATATATTCCATCACATGTACTTATTGCCGTGGTCAGACGATCCTTCTTTCTAATCGCAATTTGATGAAAACCACTTTGAGCGTCGACTTTAGAGAAATACTTCCCTTCCAATTCGCCAACCGCCTCTATGGTCTCCTCTGCGCTGGGAAACGTCCTAGCCTGGTCTTTGATCATACTATTTAACGACCTGAAATCCGCCACGATTCGATACGCTTTGGGTGCCCCAGGGTCACTAGGCTTCTGCACCAAAAATGCAGGTGACGCAAATTCTACTATCTCATCAGTCTTCTCAATGACGCCTTGATCCACTTGCTCCTTCAGAAGTTTTCTCATAACTTCTTTCATCCTCGGATTCAACCTATAGGGATGCATGGCCTTTGGCTCGTAGTCCTTCTTCAAATCTATCCTATGTTCGTATCCTTTGGCCCTTCCTATCTTCTGATCCTTCCCGACAAAAACGTCATCTTGTTTCATCAGGAGATGCAAAAGTTGTTCCCTTTGCACTGGATCAAGATTCAGACCCATTTGATACTTTTTATACTCAAAATAACCCCCTTCTGAGGACTCACCTGTAACTATATCCACCCTATCACCCTTGTCAGTGATTGTGTCCGGGCAAGTCCCAGAATTATCTGTACACTTCGAGACATTTCTATTGTTTCCCGAATCAATCATATTTACAGACTCGCCCTGTGAAGTTTCGTTCACAGTCGCTTCGTCATTGAGGGGTGAGAAATCATTTTCATCGGCCATTTCATATATACCCAATATAGAGCCCTTTTTTACAGAGTACCAACCTTTGCTACTATTATATACACACATCCTGATCCTATTACCTTTGGTGTTTGGCTTTACCAGTGCTCTCTTCACCAGATATGGAACAGGAGTCTTTCTTTTTACATTTTCAGTGACCCCTACTGTATCTGATATGTCCCAAGGGGCTACTACTGAGTTTGTGAACTCAAACTCAGAGTTTGGAGGAATTTTAAAATTTCTATCTGATCTAATGACATATGTATGGTGTCTATCCAAATTGAAATTTATCTGAGTTCTATATTTTCTCATAAAATCAACCCCCATTATTAAAGGGCAACTTAAGCCTGGTAGTACATCAAACCAGTGCCTAAATTTTCTTCCATACATTGTCAATACTAATTGTACTTTGAAGTGAACCTGACGGGAAGAGTTATCCGCTAGAAAAATCTTTTTCCTAAATTTTCTAATAGGGAGATTACCCATTTGTGCCACTATACCTTTATACACTACCTCACTAACACATGTGCAAGTCGCCCCTGTGTCAACCAAGAAAGGAATATCAGTGAATCCCCCTATGGTAGCACGCACAAATCCGTTCTTTACGGCCATTTTGATTCTGTCAACGCCTTTCTCACTCTCCTGAAATAAAGTTACAAGATCGTATGAGTCACTTTCAATGTTATAAAAGCCCTCTGCTGGATCCACAGAATCTTCAATGGGAATAATTTCCCCATTCTTGTTGAGTCTTGAGATCTTACCAATCTCTTCCCGCTTCCCTTCATGTACCTGTCTTTCAATGTCTTTAGTTGTCCCCATCATTGAAAGTAGTTAATTTCTTATTGTCTCTAAAAGGAGTTAAATCTCTTTGATCTATATTTTTCTTTCTCTTGTCAGACCTCTGTCCAATATCAGTATCAGACTCTCGATCCGCCCTTCCTGAATTCCTATTAAATGAATTCGATCTGCTTGAATTT
Source organism: Sthenelais limicola (assembly GCA_942159475.1). Taxonomy (NCBI): domain Eukaryota; kingdom Metazoa; phylum Annelida; class Polychaeta; order Phyllodocida; family Sigalionidae; genus Sthenelais; species Sthenelais limicola. Next base: position 127,121,205 of record OW804098.1, on the reverse strand, counting down.
TGTCTATTGTAAGATCTGTTCGAATTTTGTCTATTAAAGGAATCTGATCGATTATAGGAGTTTGATCTTCCTGGCGATCTTGTAGGGGTTCTACCTCTACTTTCATTACCGGATGAGCATCTACATCCACAGTCCTTAGGTTTACCAGTAGACCTGTCCCTACTGTTATACCTTCCATTTGAGGAATTGTAGTTGTTGTTTCCTCTGTTCTTTTCTCTTCCTCTACCAGCACTACTATCTCTACTTTCTGACCAGTTGCGCTGATACCTGACACCACCCTTTTTATCATTATACCTCTTCTTAAATGACCCATTCCTGTCCTCTTGGTCATCTGTGGTATACCCAGCATCTCTAATCGCTTTTACAGCTGCTGCTTTGGAAAGCAGATCTGTCACCTTGTCTTCTGCTATGGCGACATCATTTACCTCATGCTTGATTGCTGAGGCTATGGCACGACGCATAGTTGTAACATCATCTGCCATCACCCTCTTTGATAGACTGGGCTTTAGGTTGGTGACATAGAACTTCACCTGCAGATCCTCCTCCAATCCGGAGTTCGCCAAGAGGACTAACATATCTGCATTATACTCCTCCACACTTTCGTCCTGCCCTTGCTTTCTCTGAGCATATCCCTTCATCATCTCTGTATAACTTAGCTTTCCAAATTCCTCCAGAAACTTTCGCTTCAGCGTGTCAAATGATGCTGCAGGATTCCTTGCTCTAAAAGCCTTAAAAAAATTTAGGGCCTTTCCTTTGACAAATTTCTTTACACCCTGGACCTTCAAATTATCTGGTGCCCCTAGAGATTCAGTGTATTCTTCATAATCGTCCAAGAATTGCTCAGCGGATACAGCCGCGGTTGCTTCTCTAAATATCTCGGGAACCATTGCCAGAGCCTTTGTTACAGAGGAGTGTGGTGTCCTATCCTTCTGAGAAAAACCCTTTTTCTTGTGACTTATAGCTCTGATACGACTTTCAGTTTCACCTGAAATATCGGACTTATCTGTCTCTGATGAACTGTCAGAACTTGACCAATCAGACTGATATTTCCTGTCACTATCCTTCCTGGGTCGCCTTCTTCGCCTCCTGCGTCTTACACTGTCTGGAGTAGAACAACGTTCTCTGTCCCGCTCCCTGTCACTATACTGTGTAAAACGACGTTCATTTTCCCTATACTCACTGCGAGTATTAGGAAAAGGCTGAGTGCGTCTAATCGCTTCCCAATAGGCTCTTCCTCTGTCTTGCCACTCGGGGCCTGTTGGTATTGCCACATCTCTGGCTCTTTCATGGCGATCCACCTGCCTCGCATCTACCGTGCGATTTTCTTGCTGGTCTATTGGCCCTGTATCATCCCTGCGTCTCTCTGGATGATCTATAGGGACTATGCCTGGCATACTGAATGAATGCTGAGGACTTTGTGTGGCATTCATGGGATTGTAAATGCCATTGTCTACCCCCTGCATTCCAGTGAGAATTGGGGCTGTCGGCCTCGGACGGTATGCCGCCTCCCCAATATTCCTATACGAAGGTGGTGGTGTGCCTCCAGGGACATCTTCTTGTTGCCTCCCTGGGGTACTATGTGCCCTCATGGCCCCATCAAAATCTGCCTGACGCAATGGCGTATGCATTTGCGGGCGCTCAGGTGTGTTTACAGCCGTAGTGTAAACTGTATTCACAGCGGTATGATAGGGTGTATTTGCCGCTGTTTCATATGGTGTTTGTTGAGGTGCGACTAATGGCCTTCCAGGAGAATTTTCAGCGATTCGACTTGGCGAACCATGCGGTGTGTTTACCACTGGGTTGAATGCTCCCTGCGGTTGAGCTTCTGTTGTGCCAAATAACCCGGCAAAAGGATTTTTCCAGGCAGGATACCATGGCTGCTCTTGGGGCCTCTGAGTCGTTGACTGCGTAACTCTTGTTGCCTCAGGTGGAGTTCCCTGTTGCGGCTCTTGCTGCACTCGCTGTGGCGTTGTCTGTACTGCTTGTGCCACTGTGTTAATTGGAGGGACAGGTACCTCTATCGCCTGCATCTCCAAAATCCTGTTTTCCAACTCCAAGTGCTTGACTCTATCTCTAAACCATTTCATCTCGCCCTGGTGCTCGATCTCTTGATGGTCCATCTTCTGCGCCATCACCTGCACCAGGTCTGTTCTCTTCTGAGCCTCAGCCAAAACAGTATGATCTAACTCATTACACCTAGTTGCTAAATCCATATTTTGCCGCCTGAGCTGCCCAACTTCTACCTGAAGTCTATAGTTCTTCTCCTGCTCATCCTTCACCAGCTGATTCCTCTTTAGGATCTCTCTTATAAATCCTTTCTGAACATCAGGTTTTGCCCCTCGAAGATCCAATCGCAAATGAGAAGGACTTTGATCCGTATCACCGGGAATTGATGGACTATTCAGTGACCCTTTCTGTGCAGTAGCCATTTTCGCAGCTCGTTGCTCTTCTCCTGCGTCCTCCTCTTCTGCTAAGAGCCTCTCCCCCTTTGATGGTTTGTGTCCCTGTGCCTTCGCACTACCACTGAACAAATCCCATTGTTCTAATGGTTGATTATCACCTGCACTGGGACCACTTCCACTACCATCTTTGTGACTTTCTTTTGAGGGAGATCTGTCCTGAAATGAGCACTGAATATTATTGTCTCTCATGTCCACTTGATCTTCACCTGCATCAAAACCAAAACAGTCGTTCGGAGGTGATTCAAGCGCTCCACGGCCGAAATTCTGTGATCCCGACTGAGCTGCCGGCATCTGCTGTCTAGACTCCATTCTAGCTCTATGTCCTTCCATGAATCTCCTGAAATTGTCTGTAGTCTCACTGTCAAACATTCCGAATCCACCAGTTATTTCTATTTGGCGCTGTTGCTGCCTCGTTCTTTCTAGATTCGGATAAGTTCCTTTCACCGGCGTTCCAACAATGTCGACTTCGTTCGCATGTGTGTCTTCTTCAGGATTTAAAGTATTATCAGTCGGGATATTGACTTCTGACACATAAACCTTCTTGTTTCTCAGATGCTTAACCATCTGCTGCAGAGAATAACCTTCTGGAATCTTCTTTTGCTTTTTATTCTTTTTACCTCCCATTGCACATAATTTGGAAAACAAACAGCATACTTCTTCAAGCCAGAGTCTTTCAAATATTTCTTCAAACAATTAATCAACACAGTTCTTCAAATGTTTCTTCAAATAATTATTCAACACAGTTCTTCAAATGTTTCTTCAAATAATTATTCAACACAGTTCTTCAAATGTTTCTTCAATTATTTCCATAGAGGTTTTGTGACATAAACCTATCAATTAAAACTTTGCAATATAGTATGTTATAATCCCATGTTCTAGAGAGACTTCTGACTTGCTACTCCATCTGTCTGAACAAATAAACTGATATCCGATTTTCTGACATCTAGTATATGCATGGAAGTTCATCAAATAATCTATAATATTGTTTCTATTGTCTTATTGCATACTAGTGAAACTGTTCCTCCTGTTTCACTTTTGTCTGTCTATTTGTGGAATGTCATTAAACATTAGTGAAACTGATCTCCCACTATGTTGCCATATGTTTAATATTTTGCAAGACAAAACTGGTATTAAAGAGTCACTGATCTTATTACACACTTGGCATTAGATGTTTTTTACTAATATTTCACATAATTTGGAATTAAATGCTTCACTGACCCATCACACAATTTCTAAAATTTTACTGAGCATTAAGACTTCTTACAGTGGAACTGATGTTTTTCAAATCCCACTACATTCCCATATGTGCTTGAATGTTATACAGCACCCATGTATATATCTTAATGCACTCAATATGTTTCGAAAAATCTCCTTGAGGTTCATTGCCTGGCCATATTGAATCATTCTAAAATGCAATTGATGTGAAAATAGTCTCTACATATTCCAAAAAATGTGTAGTGAAACCATTTTAAAATGCTTCACTTTCATGCCAAATATATAAACACTTACTTGTGTGTTCCTGTAAATTCAAGTCAGCCTCAAATACCTATATGCAATAAGTTGTAGATGGATCCTTCTCCTATAGAGTCCCATGTCCTGACTCTATAAGATACCTTGCTATCCACATGTGGCAGGAAACTTCTGTTGTTATTAGGATCCTGCCCTCAGCTCCTTGTTACAAATATAATTTTGAATATATTTCTGCACCAATTGATCTTATATCGGGTTCCCACCAGTGTGATATCATGGTGTGTATGATACACATAAATAAATGTACTATTCCCTAAAGAATAATATCTACTCTATATTAAATGAAAATCTTGGTAGCTGAGAATATAAGATGTGAACTGCAAGGCTGCTATTTGGCAAGTGTTTAATGTAACTGAATAGAAGGTGTACATTGCAAAGTGTGTGTCCAGCCTGTTACCAGCTGTCCATTCTATGTCCGGTATGTGGATATAACAGGTGTTGTAACATACCTTTCACAATGGTCTTGTTCATATAACGGTGTACATTGGGTCATAACACTTTATTGTTTTGTACTGCACTAAATATAATTACTGTAAGTGAAATAAGTTTTCTTTATTTGTAATGCAATGTTTGAACTTAGTAATCATTATTCAGTATTCCGGGGCCATCTCAGGAAGACTAAGCAATACTCATACAAACAGTGTTATATTGATACAGGTTTATACAGAATGATAAATGCACAGTGATATGAGAATGAGAGGAGAGAGAAGAGAGAGAGGAGAGAAAGGAGAGAGAGGAGAGAGGAGGGAGAGTAGAGGAGGGAGAGAGAAGGTAAGAGAGAGGGAGAAGGAGAGAAAGCAAAGAGAAGGAGATAAGAAAGAGGAAAGAGGGAGAGAAAGGGGAAAGAGAGGAGAGAGAAAGAGCAAGGAGAGAGAGAGAGGAGAGAGAGAGGAGAGAGAGGAGAGAGAGAGGAGAGAGAAAGAGAAAGGAGAGAGAGAGGAGAGAGAGGAGAGAGAGGAAAGAGAGGAGAGAGAGGAGAGAGAGGAGAGGGAGAGAGAGGAGAGAGAGAGAGGAGAGAGAGGGGAGGGAGAAGGAGAGAAAGCAGAAAGAAGGAGAGAAGAAAGAGGGAGAGAAAAAGGAGAGTGAAGTGTAGGGGGGAATGTGAGCAAATCAAATCTTTGTTTGCAGGATAGTTTTCCTGCATTTTCATGAGCCACATGTGAAAGGTCATTAGCCATGATGTAACCTATCATTCTGTACCCACATTAGTCATGTGCTGCTAGAGTGCACCACCCTGGGCAGAGTTTACAAGGATTAATAGCCCCCACCTGGGGCCTGCTGGTGTAAGACTCATCTGTACCTGGGCTGACATTACAAGGATTAATAACCCCCACCTGGGGCCTGCTGGTGCACCATTAATGGTTGATAAAGACTCACCTATACCTGGGCTGACATTACAAGGATTAATAACCCCCACCTGGGGCCTGCTGGTGCACTATTAATGGTGGATAAAGACTCACCTATACCAGGGCTGACATTACAAGGATTAATAACCCCCACCTGGGGCCTGCTGGTGCACCATTAATGGTTGATAAAGACTCACCTATACCTGGGCTGACATTACAAGGATTAATAACCCCCACCTGGGGCCTGACTCACCTATCCCTGACAGGAGGAAGTAGTAGACCTCCGCAGGCTTGTTCTGCCGCACCAACACTCGGGACGCATTGAACCTGTGGGAGGACAAGAAGAACAGCTGGTTAAAGGCCGCACAGTGTACTTTAATGACAATACAGGGTTTCATGGTATTCAGAATATTAAACAAAGCAAAAGGAATGCCTTGATTAATCAGAAACATGTGTTGATTAGTAGAAGGATTGAGTGAGAGGGAACAGAAATATAGAGAGGAGAGAGAGGGAGAAGGAAAGGGAGAGAGAGGGAGAGAGAACAGAGGTAGGGGGAAGAGAGCACAGAGAGAGGAGACAGAGTAGAGAGAGAGGGACAAGGTAGGACAGGTAGAGAGAAAGGGGAGGAGAGGGGAGAGAGAGGAGAGGAGGGAGAAGAGAGATGAGAGAGGAGAGAAAGGAGAGGGAGGAGAGAGAGGGAGAGAGGAGAGGGAAGAGAAAGAGAGGAAAAAGAAGAGGAGAAAGAAGAGTAGGGAGTGGAGAGAAGGAAGAGAGAGCAGATAGAGAGAGAGGAGAGAAAGGGAGGAGATGGATTAGAAAGAAGAGGAGAAAGAAGAGGAGAGAGAGGAGACAGGGAGGAGATAGTGGAGAGAGAAGAGTGGGAGGAGAGAGAGGGGAGAGGAGAGAGGAGAGAGGGGGGGAGAAAGGAGAGGAACGGAGAGACAGGGGAGAGGAGAAAGAGAGTGAGGAGAGAGAGGGGAGAGGAGAAAGAGGGAGAGGGGGGGAAAGAGGGAGGGAGAGGGAGGGAGAGGGAGGAGAGGGAGGGAGAGGGAGGGAGAGGAGGGAGAGGGAGGGAGAGGGAGGGAGAGGGAGGAGAGGGAGGGAGAGGGAGGGAGAGGGAGGGAGAGAGGGGAGAGAGGAGAGAGAGGAGAGAGAGAGGAGAGAGAGGAGAGAGGAGAGAGAGGAGAGAGAGAGGGTGAGAGGGAGAGAGAGAGAGAGGGTGAGAGGGAGAGAGAGAGAGAGGAGAGAGAGGAGAGAGAGGAGAGAGAGGAGAGTGGGTGAGAGAGAGAACAGAGAGTTGAGAGAGAGGAGAGAGTTGAGAGTGAATATAGGAGAGAGAGAGATAGAATGCAGATGATAATGACCATATCGCATGCCAAAGCGCCATGATCTAAACACAAAGCTATTAAAAACTGGCCAGTAAATGTTAACACATAAGAAAGTCGTCCCCTCGGGTGGCATGAAGCTAACCAGCACTTCCTTGTTTAATCAATTTTAAAGGTTTCAATTTTAGATTTAATTTGTGCGGACACTGAACCTCCTCACGGGCTATAAGTGGAACTGATCCCTGGAACATCGGGTTCCTGGGGATAAGTTAAATAGGCAGACAATAGGGGACTTGTATCTGCCACTGCCACTGTATCTACCACTGCGCATGTCTGTTGCATTGCATGCCGGGAGGCATTCTGTTGAAATCTGACATACAAATATTTGGGAAATATTTATTGAAAATTGCAAGAATGTTTTCACCAATATCAGAGTTTGTATAGGAACTTTATACAATATTATAGTTGACACAATAATATTATAGTTGAGCAGTACATTGTTCGATAAATACGTTTCCACATGTCCGTCTCTAAACCATAATTGGGTGAAGTCGCCAGAAAATGTACAATTCACTTTCAGCAATTCTCTCAAATAACCCTAATTTCAGACGAAAAATAAGTTCAAAACCCAGTTAAACCTAACTAAACCGATTACCGGGATCAATGCAATGCCAAAGAATATTATACTCAAACTTACCAAGTATTGTCCAAATTGCAGCCTTATTTAGCAGAATTTACTAAATGTGTACAGCTGCCAATTGTACATTTTCTGAAAATCTGACCCAATTCTACATTTCTGTCCACTTTATTCTACATGGGGACTATTTTATACACTTTAATTGATACAATATAGTTGAGAGTGCAGAATACATGCTAGAGTAAATGATTGATACCCAATGTGACTGACCTTGCATACCAGCCATGTTTACAGATGCCCGTCTGTACGTGTGAGGGGTAGCCCGAGAACTTACTGTACGTCTGCATTGTCTGCAGCAACTGTAACATCAACAGTAGCAACATGTACACATGGCCCTCAATAACACACATCACTAGTTACTGCAGCTGTACGTGTGAGGGGTAGCCCGAGAACTTACTGTACGTCTGCATTGTCTGCAGCAACTATAACATCAACAGTAGCAACATGTACACATGGCCCTCAATAACACACATAGCATCACTAGTTACTGCAGCTGTATGTGTGAGGGGTAGCCCGAGAACTTACTGTACGTCTGCATTGTCTGCAGCAACTGTAACATCAATATATATATATAAGTGTTTTTATTTCCAAATTGCAATACATTTACATTGAAAAAAGCGTCTGCAGCAACTGTAACATCAATGTCAGCAATATGAACACACGGCCATCAACAACACACATATCATAACTTGTGGAATAATTCTAATTGTAGTTTTATCTGATGCTACATCTCTCTAAGATAGAATGCCTCTTATGTCCAAGGCACATCACATCTCAATTATTCGCACTCTGCTATGTACAACCACATATCATCTCATTCCATTAATCTACTCACTGTTAACTATAATTTAATGTCATGATGTATGTTGTTAATGTTGAAACTAAGTTATCGAGTCAAGTTTAGGCATTTTCTGGAAGACCTGGCTAATTCAGGAATATAATTTTTGTATTAACCAGACATGGAACTCCTTTGTGCAGCTAGATCGGCATAATAAAGAATACTTGAATTGAATTAAATTGAATTGAATTCTAGGCTAATATGTGATGGTCACAGAAAATGCCATCTTGGATCTTTTTAATCCAAGATGGCGGATTTCTTTGTCAAAACGTCATGAACAAATTAAAAAACTCATTTTCTTTATTGGCCCCCAGAGCAGCAAAAAACTGACCTGTATAATTTCAATGGATAATTTCAGACCTTAAGAGACTGGTGGCGTCACCAAATATTGATAGGAATATACTGCAGTGTGGAATGTGGAAACGAAACGTCCCTCAAATGCACCCCAATATGTGATGAGTTTCAGGAAAATGAGTCACAAATTGCAAAATTGGTGTTTTTCAAAGTCGTTTATTCACAAGATCTCTTTGTTGGAATATTTTCATTTATGGAGTGTCTAGTCCTTGTGGTTGTATGAATACATCTACCAAATTTCAAGAATGTTTATTAATTATATCAGTGCGTTTCTTAGATCATCCCATTGAGTATATTTAGCTATTCTACTGGTAATCATCCACCCAGAAATATTGCAAACGTTTTTTTCAAAAAAAAAATATCTAAAAAGATAAAAGTACTTATTAGATGTCCTTAATGTTTACATTCATTGGAATCACCTTGATCTCCTCTTTACAAATATGGTGATATCTCAAAACCCATATTTTGCGACTTATGACTCATTCTCCTGAAACGGATCACATATAATATATATATCTTAAGTGCTGCTATTTTGTCCTCTAATGTTAGAATTGTAAAAGCCCGAGGGCAGATTATGTTCAATCAAAGGTTTTGCAAAAGTAAAACAAAATGTAGTTTGAGTAATGGAAAGATGGGATTAAGTGGATTGCACTGATGTTAACTTTTATGATAACGTTCTATGAATGTTATTGTGTTAATGGTATTAAGGTTCGCCCTCACATGATACATTATTATAAGCAGAGGCTGGAATATATATAATGTGATGTAAAACTGTGCGTCGGCCGGGAATCGAACCCGGATCGACTGCTTGGAAGGCAACCATGCTGACCGTTACACCACCGACGCCTCTTGTTAGGGAAACAAATGGGCGGAGGTTTTCTCAATCTCATGTAGCTTTTGAGAAGTATATCGATATAGAATAATACGATTAAACCCTATTCAATTAAAGAAATAGCAAGTTATTTATTTAGTTGTTTCATCTAGACGCGAAGCAAAGGCAACATGTAAAAGAAAACATTTCACCTCTCATTTAGTAATGTCTTATTATTATATGCCAAAAACCACATGTAGACACATTAGGGTCAGATGTTCAGAAAATGTATAATTGGCAGCTCTACACATTTAGGAAACTTTGCTAAATTAGACTGAAAACAGATAAATACTGCGTGGGTATATCTGAGAATGTTTGGTATCACATTGATGTAATGTATCAGTTCTGTTATGTTAAACTATATTTTGAAGCTCTTTTTTGTCTTAAATGTGGGTTTTTTGAGATGATTGTTAAAGGTGAATTGTACATTTTCTGGCCATCCGACACATTACCTGTTTGACGTCTGTCTCCGAGCGTGCTGCCGGCGGTCTCTCCAGCAGCCTGCGCGCCACCGCCGCGATACCTTGCTGTCAGACAGAGCAGATGTCACAAGGTTATTATTATTATTATTATTATTATTATTAATCATTACAAGTTGAACCGCACTAACTGTATATATAATTCTAATGACAAGTATCAACACTGCATAGTCCATATGTTTATAAATACTTTTAGGAACTCATAGGCCTACATTAAAAATTAATATCTTGACGACCATGACCCCTTATTTCTCAGGTAATTATCACCACGGGTTCACAATAAAAGCATCTATGGTATATAACAAGTAGAGTAAGCCTATATCGACGATAATTGAGTCCCCCCCCCAACAGACACACACCCAACTGACAGTTTGATATTCTCTTTGCTATTTGGCTGGACCATGCGGAAATGCAAGGCTCATTTGCATATATATGGTCCAAAACTGGAAATGACGTCTCCACTGGCAGGACGGTAATACTCACTTAGGCTAGCCGGGAGGTTATAGCAAAGATTATTATAGCTACACATATGTAGCTATAATAATCTTTGGTTATAGGCCTACCAAAGTGGAAAAATGGCTTTTACCTTATTTGAATCATCTGTCATTGGATTATTTGTCATCAACGACCAAGAATAGAACATGGAGAGTGCATGGTACTATACAAAGATTTGACTGACAAAGCTCTGAAGAACATGGAGGTTTCGACCACTGCAGCAGGAGCTTGGCTTTATCATTGGAATTTATTTTAAATCATCAAAGTTTATTCTGTGCATGTGTTTACCTAAAGGAGTTGGACCTCGATTTACCAATAGGATGACACAATGGATTATGTTACCTGTTCATTAGGACTTGGAGGTAAGAGCTTAATCAATGGTTATCTGACTAGCCTATGAATGTTTGCATGAAAAGTCAAATGTCAACAAGGTTGTAATCATAAACACTAGCATGGTGTGCTCGCTGCGTGCATGGTCTCCCCGCTCACAAGAAACATTTGTGAGTCTCCCCGCTCTCAAGAAACATTTATGAATGATGTAAACTGGGTCTGTGTTCAATTTTCTGTTTGTCTGGTTGTTTCACAGCTTTATCAGCAAATGGAAAGTTGAGTGATGACTCTTTATATATGCAACTGAGGCAGAAAGGCCTACAGGCTACACCGTGGGAAAAACAAGAATCCGAAAGTAGTACACATATCCATATGCGAGCGTTGTTCGGCAACAAAGTAGTTCTGTGTTTGATGTGTAATTAAACAATAAAAACCTATTTTATTCTTGATAAATGTACCTATGCATTGAACCCAACCTAACAACGATTCACTCCCTCCAAATTAATATGATATTAATCCACTTCATCATGAAAAACGGCATTATTAATATTCTTATGACGATTATATATACAGTAAATTATTATTAGTAAGTTATGGAACTTTTATTCAGTGAAACATATACATTTATAACAATATAAATCAAGAAGAGGACAGTTTCATTCTCCACTAGTAGACATAAAGTTGTTAATCGATCTGTTAGGAGGGCGACTACAATCAGTAATTGGACGGTAGCTGCTGGTCCCTTTAGGAACTGCGCCGATAGCGTGAATGCAATGAGGAATATAATTCACAGAAATCATTTTACCGTCAGCGATTTCGGTGTGAAGTAGGTTTGTTATGAAGGTGTAAGCAGGCTCCGTAGTTGCAGATGAATAGTTGGAACACTGATAGATAGGAACAGAAGCATTTCGATCAACGATGTAAAATCCTTGAGATACGCCTTCAAACAAATACTGACGAAGATTGAGGTCAGTTTTATGGTCGAGTTCATGTAGCCAGCCTGACAGATTCATTTGAGAATACAACCTGCCAACCCTATGTTTACAACACAGACGAGTGCGTAAGGGAAGGCGAGTCGACGTGAGTCCCACTCTCAAGGGAGAAATATCAGGCAGACTATCAGAAGAGAGCACATGTAGAGAATTTTAACCAACATGGACCTACTGGTCAGCTGGTTTGAATGAATGTTCAAACGGTTTGAAGTTTGCGGTAGTCGTCACTAGGTTACAAGCACTTCCTTCCGGTAGCCAAGGTCAAGGGTGATCATTCCTCCCGCTTCGATATAACCGCATAACAATGTTATACAATTCATAACTAGGTGAGTGAGTGAGTGAGTGAGTGAGCTTTACGCCCTTATTAACAAATTTAATATGGTTATATCAAGGGTGGGAGAGCTGAGAGGGAGGCACTTTATGATCATACCAAGGAAATAGAGACAGAGAAGAAGGGAGAGAGAGACAGAGATAAGAGACAGAAAGGCACTTTATGATCTTACCCAGGAAATAGAGATGAAGAAGTAGGAAGAGAGAGACAGAGAAAAGAGACAGACAGGCACTTTATGTCCTACCCAGGAAATAGAGATAGAGAAGTAGGGAGAGAGAGACAGAGAAAAGAGACAGACAGGCACTTTATGATCTTACCCAGGAAATAGAGATAGAGAAGAAGGGAGAGAGAGACAACAGAGAAAAGAGACAGACAGTATCCCCAAGACAGAGTATACCCAAGACCACACTGTACCCGTTGCACAAGTAGAACTACAGTGCTGGACGGGCAGCACATGTTTCAAATGCGTAATTCACCCCGCTGTAAACACACACTTGCCCCATTCTGGTAGTAACAAACCCCAAATTATAAATGTTTAGTTGGTTAGAAACATATGTAATGATATAATGGCTGAGTTTGACTATATGTACGTGACAGTTTGAAGCACTTTAATACACACGGAGATTGTTCCTCTATCTTCAACTATACATTGTATGACACCAGTTGTTAATGTGATATGGAAATAAAAATCTTCATGGAAATAAATGAATATCGAAGTCGAGCATCAGTGAGATCTTAGCATTGTGACTATGAATATGATGAAGGATGAATTTATTCATTTTCTACAAGTGAGATCACAAAGAAGAGGAGCACAAATTGTATTTTTTTAATTTTTTTTTCACAAATTGTAATTAATATATGTGAGCACAGATCTTGGTGATGAAGTGAATGCGACTGTAAATAGAGCGACACAAGCAGTGATTGCATTTTAGTTTTGCACAAGTTTGAAGTTATTTTGGAAAAATACATACCGGCTCTTCTCGCAGGGCCTGTTACAGGACAAATTGTAAACAATATAATATCAATATTGAATTTTTGCGTTAAAACTATATAAAAACATGATTATTTTGTGGATATTATGACAGTTCAACTATTCCTCAATTGTTATTTGTCAAGTATAAGGATAAACATCGGCTGTACGCACCGCTGCATGTGGGGGAAAAGTTACAATTATTTATATCAAAAACATGATTATGTTGTATGTAAATTGCAATTTTCATGACATGGAAATTGTTTCACCCACTTTTGTCAATTAAAGGGATAAACCATCATCACATATGTACAGGTGCAAGTGGGAAGTCCAGTAACTTATGCATGAAGAAATATGAAATCTCAATTTACTTTCCAACTTTGACTTTGGAAAGCCCATTGTTTATTGCAGCATGAGAGCCAATACAATGTTTTTATTTCAGGAACCGTTAAAATATGAATATTGTACAATAATTGCTAACTTGTTGGCATGCTGGACGATCAATTTGTAGAAGCAACAGTCTATCTCTGTATACAAATGATATCAGAATACAACTTCTCTATGAATTATACAAAAGTATGTCTCCACCCCCATCGCAACCCCACAAAATGTGATCCGTTTTAGGAAAATGAGTCATAAGTCGTAAAATATATTTTTCATAGTGTTTTTTTTCCACAGGATTCCTTTATTGAAATGTTCTGATATTTAGAGGGTTTAGCACTTATCATCATATAAATCCATCTAACAAATTTTGAGAAATTGTAATAAATATATTCTTGCGTTTTGAAGCCTTTGTATGGAGTATATTTAATTATTTTACTGATTATTACCCATCTAGAAACATTGCAAACTGTTTTTCCAAAAATAAAAATATCAAACATAGAATATAGAAATACTTCTCTAATGTCCTTCATGTTTACCATCATTGGAATCGGCTTGATCTCATCTTTTCAAATATAATGGTATCTCAAAATCTAATTTTTGCGACTTATGACTCATTTTCCTAAAACACATCACAAATGAAAACCCAGAACAATACCTCAGACCAATGACTAATGTAATTTCTTCACCTCCAGCCAACTACTGTCTGTTTCTTCCAGAACTGTCAAACATATATAATAAAGATGGCTGCCATCTTGACTCCTGTGGTGTGTACACATGATACACATTCTCGCCCCAGGCAGGTGTGTATTATAACGTGTCAGTTGCATGTAAAATATGGATGGTTTCACATCAATGTTTTAAAGTCATAAAAAATGACAAACTCGCATAACATTGGTGGGGTTCAAACACACAACCTTCCACTCTGTCCCACGATTCAATACCACCGTAGTGTGCATAATATGATACACTCTAATCAGTCTAGGCCCAAAGATGAGAGAGTCCCTTCAAATGGAAGGAATGCCTCTCGTTGCAAACTGCAAAGTGCCATTATAATTCCATTAAGACCACAAAATCTTATTATTTTCCTGTAGTGAATCTACTAATTGTTCATTTCTCACAGATGTCAATAAAGTCAGTAGCGGCCCAGAAGCATTGGCTCACTTCAAGGGTCACCAAAGCTTGGTACATGACAATAAGGGTGGCAATATGAAAGAGACGGACAACACATGTCCGTAATACCATTGATGAATGCAGTTTGAAGGTCAAAAGGGAACACAAGTGTTCACAAGTACATAAATGGCATAAGGCCTGAAATGGTTATACATAATGGATAAAACGGTGGCAAACACCAGCTGCTAATATAATAGACAAAGTATCCGTCCCCTTGCCCTCAGAGGCAGAGCATTGGGGACGAATACCGTCCCATAGGGTTTAGGCTAGAAACACGAATTTGGCAAATTTCAGTCTAAAGTCTTCCTCCTGCTAATAAACCTTACCTTGTATCAATAATTCTTAATAATCTTATTATTCTCACTCTCCATGAAGCTAAAAACAGTGATAAACACATTTTTTGCTTTTGAATGCAAACCCTCCCCCTTCGATTTTTGCTGGAGACTGAGGGACATGGCCTTGACCTTCCCCGACAGGGGAGCAACAAGGGATTTCATTGGTTCCACCCATTCCATCCCTTAGTTCCAAAATGTCAGCCACTGCTTTTTGCCTTGACGGGACTTGGTGTGCATGGAAAACATGAGATAAAAAAGTTTGAACATGTTAATATATTATCAAACATGTTTCCGGAGATAGATATAAAGGTAATGTTTAGATTAAGCTAGTTTGTTTTTGTTTATTTCTGGGTTAACAATGTGTCCGGAAGGAAAGTAATTTTTGTCTCGTGTTTTGAACCGATATGCTGGCTGGCCTTGATCAGGGATTCAAGGCCAGCAACGTGGGCTACTAATATAATAGACTACAAGAATAGAGCAGCACACCTAGTGGTAGAAAAGGGTTAAATATATACCAGAGTAAAGTTATACTAAAGTCACACCAGGGCGTAGCACTTCCACTACATTCCCATTAAAACGATGAGCGATTAGCGATGTAGGCTGACATACCATTCTTATCTGATCTGAGGGTTTGGGCCTAGAGTGTAAGCTGGACGAGATGTGACCGACCCGCCCTCTGTGGGCGGATAAGCCTACATCAACAATTTGTGACGTCACCCAACCCATCAGCGTCCACTCCCCATATAGACACGACCCATACTTATGGCCTTCTTTTTAACGTTTTCCCTGTAAGTGGCGACCTGTAATTTGTCTGAGAGAAACTTGACTTAGTTAGCTACCCTTTTGGCTGGAAAAACTACTGCGTTCATGGTACAGAAATGCTATTGTTCCTCTACCTGTTGTCACTCAGTCCTGCCATGTTTACATAGCTTCAACCACCCCACACTACACACAGCCATAGGCATCACACCAGTGCGGTGGTGTGTACGGGGACACTAACGGGGGGTGGGGGAGGGGGAGTGGTGAGGGGTGATAACAAACTTAATCTTACTAAAGTAACCCTGCAAAACGCTCTTCTATCCTTGTGCGGTCCTTTTCTGGATGGATAAGTGTTACCCCGACAATGGCACATGTCTTAGTTTGTGGGGTACCTTATGACTGCCCTCGCCCCCCTCCTACACCCCACCCTTCCATCTATCCAACAAACAGAGGATAAACCACAGGAAGAGACATCGCTTATTTATATTTCTCAAAACGACTGCAATTTGTAGTGATATAAAATAGATGTTTGTATGAAGTGCTGTAGTGAGGTGTCTATAGAGACGTGTGGGAATGCCTTTGTACAGGTATGAGACGTGTACTCACTCCCACTCACTAGGGGGCGCTCCTTGTCTTAAAGCTCACCTACAGTAGCTAGCAAGACTATCCTCAAATTGATATAATCTTTAAAAAGCTGTATTTTCACATGTTTTAAAGAAAATAATTTTACCAAATAGGATCCTTCATTCTTCATTATTCTCCATTTTTATCATTTGTTGGTGTACTATTATTATACCTAATAGCATGATGGAGGTTTGTAATCGATCTCAATGTTGGGTCAAATCGCACGTCACCGAAAGAGAGTGCTATTAGGTATTTATTACATACTAAATCAATAAGAACTTGATTTTAATACTATTTTACATTACTTTCCTTCAATCTTGTGGATATTCAGCTCAAATAGCACATAGGTGCTATTTGACTTTTCAAATAGCACCCCTGAATAGCACTCCTGAAGTCACATACGTATGTAATAAATTAGGTAATTGCATATCCAAAGTCTGGTACATCAACCCTCTTATTCGTAATATTAGACATTAATTAATCATATAATTCATTATATCACAGGACACAACGGAAAGCACTTTACAAATATTAATTATAGTGAGTGATAATAATTTAAATAATGGAGTAAATTATTTAGGCCGACCACTGAAATAGGGTGGAAGAAGAAATGGAGGAAGAAGAAGAAGAAGATGGAAAAGGACATGAAGGAGAAGGAGAAGGAGTGTGGGGAAGAAAAGAACCAAAACCCAAAAGACCTAGACAAGTTAAACATATCTTGTCAGCTTTAAGATTAAAAAAACTAAACTAAACTGACAAAAACTAACATGTCCACTTCTAGGCCTTCACTGTAGATTGGTGGAGTCACAAGGACTTGAGCTGGCAGGCAACAAGGCGGGGCTCTGTTCCCTCTCTGTCTCCCTTAATCTCTATGATGGAGCTGCCATGTTTGTAACTGTCGGTAGAAATGGAATTAACTTTTCATATAGACATGTAGACCCTTTTGTCTCTTCATATTGTAATTTTCGAGTTACTGGACAAATAAAAGATTATCTTATCTTATCTGAAGAAGAAGAAGAAGAAGAAGAAGAAGAAGAAGAAGGAGGAGAACAAGAAGAAGAAGAAAAAGAAGAAGAAAAAGAAGAAGAAGAAGGAGAAGGAGGAGAACAAGAAGGAGAAGGAGGAGAAGGAGGAG
>OW804098.1:127063778-127101278 GCA_942159475.1 Sthenelais limicola | reverse complement strand
AGGAGGAGGAGAAGGAAGGAGGAGAAGAAGGAGAAGGAGGAGGAGAAGAAGGAGGAGGAGATGAAGGTGAAGGAGAAGGAGGAGAAGAAGAAGGAGAAGAAGAAGGAGGAGAAGGAGGAGAAGAAGGAAGGAGGAGGAGAAGAAGAAGAAGAAGAAGAAGGAGAAGGAAGAGAAGAAGGAGGAGGAGAAGAAGATGGAGAAGGAGGAGAAGAAGGAGGAGGAGAAGAAGAAGGAGGAGGAGGAGAAGAAGGAGGACCAGAAAAGAAAAGAACCAAAACCCAAAAGACCTAGACAAGTTAAACATATCTTGTCAGCTTTAAGATTAAAAAAACTAAACTAAACTGACAAAAACTAACATGTCCACTTCTAGGCCTTCACTGTAGATTGGTGGAGTCACAAGGACTTGAGCTGGCAGGCAACAAGGCGGGGCTCTGTTCCCTCTCTGTCTCCCTTAATCTCTATGATGGAGCTGCCATGTTTGTACATATGGGTCAGATTTTCAGAAAATGTACAATTGGCAACTCTACACATTTAGTAAATCCTGCAAAAGTAGGCTGCAATTTAGTCAATACAAGGAAAATTCGAGTGTATTCAGCATTGCATTAAATCTAGCTATCTGTTTGGTTAGGTTGAACTGTATTTTGAACTTCATGTACGTCTGAAATGTTGGTTATTTTAAAAGATTGGCAAAGTTGAATTGTACATTTTCTGAAAATCTGACCCATATATGAAATATGTGATCCCACCTCTCAAGTCTCTTGTGTTCTTACAGTCAAGGCTCAAATATTCAGACCTTCCCTCTAAAATGAGGGAAAGCCTCTCTCTCCAAACTGAAAGATGTCATTATTACGCCATGAGTACGCCTACTTAAGGGCCAGGAAAACATGTGCAGTAGGCGTCCAATCACTAACCATTCTTATATCATCTGAGAGGATGTGATCCTAGATTGTTTATGCCACAAAGGCTGATCGATGTACCCATAACGCAATATGATAATTGTAGGAAGAAGAGGGTGCACAGAAGAAGGAGGAGGAGAAGGAGAAGGAGGAGGAGTAGGAGAAGGAGGAAGGAGGAGAAGAAGGAGAAGGAGGAGGAGAAGAAGAAGGAGAAGAAGAAGAAGGAGAAGGAAGAGAAGAAGGAGGAGAAGAAGAAGATGGAGAAGGAGGAGAAGAAGGAGGAGGAGAAGAAGAAGGAGAAGGAAGAGGAGTAGGAGGAGAAGTAGAAGGAGGAGGAGGAGGAGGAGAAGAAGAAGGAGAAGAAGAAGAAGGAGAAGGAGGAGAAGGAGAAGGAGAAGGAGAAGGAGAAGGAGGAGAAGAAGAAGGAGAAGAAGAAGGAGGAGGAGGAGAAGGAGGAGAAGAAGAAGAAGAAGGAGAAGGAGGAGGAGAAGGGGAAGAAGGAGAAGGAAGAGGAGAAGGGGAAGAGGAGAAGGGGAAGAAGGAGAAGGAGAAGAAGAAGAAGAAGGAGGAGGAGAAGAAGATGGAGAAGGAGGAGAAGAAGGAGGAGAAGAAGAAGGAGAAGGAGGAGGAGAAGGAGGAGGAGGAGAAGAAGAAGGAGAAGGAGCAGGAGAAGAAGGAAGGAGGAGAAGAAGGAGAAGGAGGAGGAGGAGAAGAAGGAGAAGGAGAAGGAGGAGAAGGAGAAGAAGAAGAAGAAGAAGGAGAAGGAGAAGAAGAAGAAGAAGAAGAAGAAGAAGGAGAAGGAGGAGGAGAAGAAGGAGGAGGAGATGAAGGAGAAGGAGAAGGAGGAGAAGGAGAAGAAGAAGAAGGAGAAGAAGAAGAAGAAGAAGAAGAAGAAGAAGGAGAAGAAGAAGAAGAAGAAGAAGAAGAAGAAGAAGGAGAAGAAGGAGAAGAAGAAGAAGAAGAAGAAGAAGAAGGAGAAGGAGAAGAAGGAGAAGGAGGAGAAGGAGAAGAAGGAGAAGAAGAAGGAGAAGAAGGAGAAGAAGAAGGAGAAGGAGAAGGAGAAGAAGGAGAAGAAGAAGAAGGAGGAGGAGGAGAAGGAGAAGGAGGAGGAGGAGTTTGTAGAAATACTAAAGGTATTCATGAACAACGCTGCATATCAGTGAAGCATCATCAGTTATTTTCTATGAAGTTCATAAAAGATTTGAATCAAGTATATCTACATACAAACTAGCATGGAAACTTGTTTCTATGCTGGAAGGAGTGTACACCCCTTTCTCTCATCTAAAAGACTAATATACTTGTGCTTTGAGAATTACAATTATGTGTATGTATCTCTACATTTTATATTACATACAAACGTATGTACTATTGCTGAAACTCATAAAGATATGTCTTCACTGGGATTACATCAGTTTTTAATCTTTTTTAAGAATTTCTTTTTTTAGTCAATAAGTAGATGGTCTCCTTGTTAAGGGGACAGAGTACTCTAACCCCTTCAACCGCAGACAAGGTGGGTCTCTGTCCCTTAGGTGTTCTTACAAATAGATCTGTCATATTCATATCATCTGTAAGTTTTTACACTACAAGTGGGATATATGGGTCAGATATTCGAGAATGTACAATTGCAGCACTATAAATTTAGGAACTTTTGTTAAATTAGTCTGAACAATGATGAAGGCTGTGTATATCTGAATATATTTGGTATGGCATTGATTTAAAGTATCAGTTCTGTTATGTTAAACTGCATTTAGAAGCTTATTGTTGTCTTAAATGTGGGTTATTTGAGAGGATTGGTACATTTTGTACATTTTCTGAAAATCTGACCCATTTATGATCCTTGGTTTTTACTCTAAGCCATGAGTGAGTATCAATGTCCCTGTGTTCACCTTCAGTCTACACATTCAGCTTTCAACAAGTTTGTACAAGTACTTTAATTTATAATTTGATTTCCTGCTGTATCTGGAATGTCCATCACGCTCCCACGTCAGAAGGAATATAATAGCTGTATTATACTATTTTTCAAAGTGCACATAATTCGTCATTTGCTTGCCTCATAAGTTCACTCAATATCACTCAATCACTCAATCACTCAATATACCATAAGGAATACACATAAATTCTGTTTTTGTATCTAAACGGTTTTATTAATCAATCTGATTTTCCATGAGAAGACATTTCTCCTGCTAAGATAGGAGGTTTTTAAAGTCTTCTCTAGTTCTTTATTGAAATTTGGGTTATTTGAGAGGATTAGTAAAGGGGAACTAAACATTTTCTGGAGATTTTACCCACTACGTGAATTATTATAGACACTTGTAGACCTTTTACCAGCACCGGGATTACTATACCTGCCCTGGATGAACAAAAAAACTTCTCTCGCTTCTATAAAATTGGGCAAAGGAATCTCTAGTACCGCAATAAAAAAAGCTTTACTACTATTTGTGACTTTTTTCGTTCATGGGGACCTAACAACATGCAGAGGAGTGGGAGAGTGAAGAAGAGGGTGTAGGAATAGGATAGGGGGAGGGGAAGGGAAAGAAGAGGGGGGAAGAGAGGATGTAGGGGAAGGGAGAGAGGGAAGGGTGAAAAAGTGTGAGGGAGCATGAGGAAGAGGACAGGGAGAGGGGGGATCAGAGATGGCGTTGGGAGAGAAAAACAGGTATGAAAGACAGAGAAGAGAGGTAGGGAAAAGAGGGGGAGGGGGAAGTACGGGGAGAGAGGGTGACCATCCAGAGGACGGGTACTTTGCTAGTATATCATAAAAGAAATAAAAGTTTTTCAGTGAAGGCAGCTTTAAATACAAGTATCCCAGGCCTCCACAGGTAAGTAAGTATTGCTCAACCTGACAATAAGAGACAGTGAAGGCCTGCCAGGAACCTGTGCACAATAGAGTCTGACTGACAGGTAAAACACTGTGGCAATGATGTATGGTGTATGTCTGGTGCTACATGTAAAGTGTACAATGTATGACTGCACTGAGCTAAGTCATACAGTCAACAGTACAGGCACAAGCCGCACTCACTCCTGGACCTATAGCTCTCTACTGTATGGTATGGCACTCACTCCTGGACCTATAGGTCACTACTGTATGGTATTGCACTCACTCCTGGACCTATAGCTCTCTACTGTATGGTATTGCACTCACTCCTAGACCTATAGGTCACTACTGTATGGTATTGCACTCACTCCTGGACCTATAGCTCTCTACTGTATGGTATTGCACTCACTCCTAGACCTATAGGTCACTACTGTATGGTATTGCACTCACTCCTGGACCTACAGCTCTCTACTGTATGGTATTGCACTCACTCCTGGACCTACAGCTCTCTACTGTATGGTATTGCACTCACTCCTGGACCTATAGCTCTCTACTGTATGGTATTGCACTCACTCCTGGACCTATAGCTCTCTACTGTATGGTATTGCACTCACTCCTGGACCTATAGCTCTCTACTGTATGGTATTGCACTCACTCCTGGACCTATAGCTCTCTACTGTATGGTATTGCACTCACTCCTGGACCTATAGCTCTCTACTGTATGGTATTGCACTCACTCCTGGACCTATAGCTCTCTACTGTATGGTATGGCACTCACTCCTGGACCAATCGGCGAAATGGCATAATTTAAATTATGCACCTGCATAACAACATAAACTAGCAAATTCGCCTCTCCCGTACGGGGGATACTATAGGGGCCAGATCCGGTGAGATTTCAAAAAAACCCTATGTTTCCCATTGCCCAACACCCCTCAATTATCACAGTGTCTAAGTTAGACCCACACGACCAGATTTCACCTAGAAATTTTAACTCTTACTAGTATAATTACTGCATAACAGACCTCACGCGCTAATGCCTCTAGGGCTCTATGTTACTTTTCGATGCCGACATTCTGCCTGTCACTACCGCACGGTGACTCGGCCGTACTCGTGGTAACTTCGGTAGGCCTACCACACTCCTGAATGAGGCCCATGTAATGACGTCATAGCAGCGGGGATTCCACACCACCCATTCATAGAGCTTATAATGCGGGGAACCATCGCTTACATCGGCGATGGTTCCCGCATGAATTTGACACAAAAATGAAACGATTTTAATGTCACTAGCCACGGGAGGAGGGCGGGACAGCTTTGAGAATAGTGGGCGGGATGGTGGGCCTAAAAAAACACTCCATTCCATGTTTAGTAAAGTAAATAACCCAAGACTTCTCATCAAGTTGTGACGATAGACCTGCTCTGCCCCTCGTGCCATATACACTCTAGACCTATAGCTCTTTACTGTATGGTATTGCACTCACTCCTGGACCTATAGCTCTCTACTGTATGGTATTGCACTCACTCCTGGACCTATAGCTCTCTACTGTATGGTATTGCACTCACTCCTGGACCTACAGCTCTCTACTGTATGGTATTGCACTCACTCCTGGACCTATAGCTCTCTACTGTATGGTATTGTACTCACTCCTGGACCTATAGCTCTCTACTGTATGGTATTGCACTCACTCCTGGACCTATAGCTCTCTACTGTATGGTATTGCACTCACTCCTGGACCTATAGCTCTCTACTGTATGGTATTGTACTCACTCCTGGACCTATAGCTCTTTACTGTATGGTATTGCACTCACTCCTGGACCTATAGCTCTTTACTGTATGGTACCACACATTGTGGGAACATTTGAGGTTGTTCTGGTCACTAGCGACCAACACAAATGTATATTTTCTGGACTTACCACGGTTTATTGACCCAAAACAAATATATAATGGTTCCTTAAATTCCATGGCTAAACTTGTGGAGAGATTATGCACAAACACTGCCCCAGCAGGCCCGAAATGGAGGATACTAACCCTTTTAGTCAATGCTTTAGGTGGCTATAGCTGCAAGACTTCCATTGCAGTGATCAGTACTTCCTGACAAATAATCATGTTTTGCCATAAAATGATGTTGAATGAAAGTATGGAATTGGTAGAAGAAGAGACAATGTAAGGATGAAAAGCACATACTGTGATAGACATATAGCCTCCCCCGCCTCCCCCTGCCCCCTCCCTGCCCCAACTCCCTGTTTCCCCCTTATATCCCCCTCCTGCGCCTCCCTCCCAGCTACCCTTCCACCGCCCCGTTTCTTAAAGGATGTACTGTAAAGAATTGCATTCTCTAGGGTTGGATCTGACCCAATTAGCCACTTATCATGGCCAGACCATGCACCCCACACATGGCCTGACTGGGAGGGGGAGGATGAGCTAGCCAGAGCAGACCTCTCCACCCGGCCCACCTAATTAATATATATATTCGCTGCCCTGGGTTAATCAAGAGGGAGGGGTAAGAGGGAAGGGTAGGCAGAAGCCTCTGGGATCTAAGGGTAAGGGAGGGGAGGGGGAAAGGTGAGGAGGATCCAATCTTACACATGGACTGCGCATGACCTTGGCATGATTTGGGGGTGGAGGTCAGTCCACATGGAGGAGAAGGATGCTTTCTCACCCAATTAGAAAAGGGTTAGGGTGGCAGAATATTTCTTGGAACCCTGTATATGAATTAAGTTATGTTTGAGGATATGTTTAAGAATGAAATCAATTGCTGAAATTTAAATTTGTTGAAATAAACACGTCATAATCAGCCAATGAATGACTGATAGACGTAAATTGTAAGTAGACTTATTCAAGTATTTTGTATATTAGACTAATCAAGACGAATGAGATATATTACTATGAGAAAATTACGTCAATAAAATTTGTTAAAAAAAATGTGATAACAACCTTAGTTGTGATATAATAAGTAGTTTACGCAAGCAAACCTATCTCAATTACATAACCGTATCCATATCTTTTTTGTGAATTGCATTAAATTTGTATGTATACAAAAGGAATTGGGAGATAAAATATTTTGCTTGATATGTAACCTGATGTTTTTTCCCACCATGTTTTGCTGAACAAATGTCTTCAGTTTAATGTATGTTTGTATATTAGAGATACGGATACGTTTACGTATGTATACATTAGACTTGCCCAACCTCCCTATTATTTGAAACCGACGCAGCCAAGGATGGATCGGGACGCTGTAGACTCATGGAGCCCTGCAGTAAAAACAACCTGACACATTTATCCTAAATGTTGATAAAATAGCTTTTAAATGGGCAGGAAAAGAAAAGAAAAATAAGTAGAAAATATTGAGTTGTTGACCAATTCTAACTGAGTGCCCTCTGTTAAGCCGGACTGTCAACACTAGCTATAGACCTCCATCCTGCTCACTCACTATAGATCTATCCAACACTTACCTCCATTTTGCTAGTTGTATTTTCACCATTTTAATTATCCACAGTTAAAATAAAATATTAAACAAAATACAAATATGGGTCAGATTTTCAGAAAATGTACAATTTACTTCTCAAATAACCCAAATTTAAGAGAAAAATTAGATTGAAAATACATTTCAAAATAACCAGACAGATGTATTGAATGAATACAATACAGAATACACTCAGATATACTCAGTATTTATCATTTCTCACTCTAATTTAGCAGAATTTGAGAGATGTGCAGAACTGTAAATTGTACACTTTCTAAAAAACTGACCCATATATGACTATAGATCTGTACACTACTCACCTCCCGCACGCGCCTGAACTTGTTGACATCAAAAGGTGTGTGTGCTGAGCTGGTAGGTGGCGCTGTAGTCTCCTCTGAACTGCCTTTACTCTGGGAGCCGGGGATGTCCAGGAAGAACAGGATACTCTCCTGGTTGGTTAGCTTGGTGGAGGGAACCCTGCAATTATTATTATTATTATTATTATTATTATTATTATTATTGTCCAGGAAGAACAGAATACTCTCCTGGTTGGTTAGCTTGGTGGAGGGAACCCTGCAATTATTATTATTATTATTATTATTGTCCAGGAAGAACAGGATACTCTCCTGGTTGGTTAGCTTGGTGGAGGGAACCCTGCAATTATTATTATTATTATTATTATTATTGTCCAGGAAGAACAGGATACTCTCCTGGTTGGTCAGCTTGGTGGAGGGAACCCTGCAATTATCATTATTATTATTATTATTGTCCAGGAAGAACAGGATACTCTCCTGGTTGGTCAGCTTGGTGGAGGGAACCCTGCAATTATTATTATTATTATTATTATTATTGTCCAGGAAGAACAGGATACTCTCCTGGTTGGTTAGCTTGGTGGAGGGAACCCTGCAATTATTATTATTATTATTATTATTATTATTATTATTGTCCAGGAAGAACAGGATACTCTCCTGGTTGGTTAGCTTGGTGGAGGGAACCCTGCAATTATTATTATTATTATTATTATTATTATTATTGTCCAGGAAGAATAGAATACTCTCCTGGTTGGTCAGCTTGGTGGAGGGAACCCTGCAATTATTATTATTATTATTATTATTATTATTGTCCAGGAAGAACAGGATACTCTCCTGGTTGGTCAGCTTGGTGGAGGGAACCCTGCAATTATTATTATTATTATTATTATTATTGTCCAGGAAGAACAGGATACTCTCCTGGTTGGTTAGCTTAGTGGAGGGAACCCTGCAATTATTATTATTATCATTATTATTATTATTATTGTCCAGGAAGAACAGAATACTCTCCTGGTTGGTCAGCTTGGTGGAGGGAACCCTGCAATTATTATTATTATTATTATTATTATTGTCCAGGAAGAACAGGATACTCTCCTGGTTGGTCAGCTTGGTGGAGGGAACCCTGCAATTATTATTATTATTATTATTATTATTATTATTGTCCAGGAAGAATAGAATACTCTCCTGGTTGGTCAGCTTGGTGGAGGGAACCCTGCAATTATTATTATTATTATTATTATTGTCCAGGAAGAACAGAATACTCTCCTGGTTGGTTAGCTTGGTGGAGGGAACCCTGCAATTATTATTATTATTATTATTATTATTATTATTGTCCAGGAAGAACAGGATACTCTCCTGGTTGGTTAGCTTGGTGGAGGGAACCCTGCAATTATTATTATTATTATTATTATTATTATTATTGTCCAGGAAGAACAGGATACTCTCCTGGTTGGTTAGCTTAGTGGAGGGAACCCTGCAATTATTATTATTATTATTATTATTATTATTATTGTCCAGGAAGAACAGGATACTCTCCTGGTTGGTTAGCTTGGTGGAGGGAACCCTGCAATTATTATTATTATCATTATTATTATTATTATTATTGTCCAGGAAGAACAGAATACTCTCCTGGTTGGTTAGCTTGGTGGAGGGAACCCTGCAATTATTATTATTATTATTATTATTATTATTATTGTCCAGGAAGAATAGAATACTCTCCTGGTTGGTCAGCTTGGTGGAGGGAACCCTGCAATTATTATTATTATTATTATTATTGTCCAGGAAGAACAGAATACTCTCCTGGTTGGTTAGCTTGGTGGAGGGAACCCTGCAATTATTATTATTATTATTATTATTATTATTATTGTCCAGGAAGAACAGGATACTCTCCTGGTTGGTTAGCTTGGTGGAGGGAACCCTGCAATTATTATTATTATTATTATTATTATTATTATTGTCCAGGAAGAACAGGATACTCTCCTGGTTGGTTAGCTTAGTGGAGGGAACCCTGCAATTATTATTATTATTATTATTATTATTATTATTGTCCAGGAAGAACAGGATACTCTCCTGGTTGGTTAGCTTGGTCGAGGGAACCCTGCAAATATTATTATTATTATTATTATTATTGTCCAGGAAGAACAGAATACTCTCCTGGTTGGTCAGCTTGGTGGAGGGAACCCTGCAATTATTATTATTATTATTATTATTGTCCAGGAAGAACAGAATACTCTCCTGGTTGGTCAGCTTGGTGGAGGGAACCCTGCAATTATTATTATTATTATTATTATTATTATTGTCCAGGAAGAACAGGATACTCTCCTGGTTGGTTAGCTTGGTGGAGGGAACCCTGCAATTATTATTATTATTATTATTATTATTATTGCCCAGGAAGAACAGGATACTCTCCTGGTTGGTTAGCTTGGTGGAGGGAACCCTGCAATTATTATTATTATTATTATTATTGTCCAGGAAGAACAGGATACTCTCCTGGTTGGTCAGCTTGGTGGAGGGAACCCTGCAATTATTATTATTATTATTATTATTGTCCAGGAAGAATAGAAGACTCTCCTGGTTGGTTAGCTTGGTGGAGGGAACCCTGCAATTATTATTATTATTATTATTATTGTCCAGGAAGAATAGAAGACTCTCCTGGTTGGTTAGCTTGGTGGAGGGAACCCTGCAATTATTATTATTATTATTATTATTATTGTCCAGGAAGAACAGGATACTCTCCTGGTTGGTCAGCTTAGTGGAGGGAACCCTGCAATTATTATTATTATTATTATTATTGTACAGGAAGAACAGGATACTCTCCTGGTTGGTCAGCTTGGTGGAGGGAACCCTGCAATTATTATTATTATTATTATTATTATTGCCCAGGAAGAACAGGATACTCTCCTGGTTGGTTAGCTTGGTGGAGGGAACCCTGCAATTATTATTATTATTATTATTATTGTCCAGGAAGAATAGAAGACTCTCCTGGTTGGTTAGCTTGGTGGAGGGAACCCTGCAATTATTATTATTATTATTATTATTATTGTCCAGGAAGAACAGGATACTCTCCTGGTTGGTCAGCTTAGTGGAGGGAACCCTGCAATTATTATTATTATTATTATTATTGTACAGGAAGAACAGGATCCTCTCCTGGTTGGTCAGCTTGGTGGAGGGAACCCTGCAATTATTATTATTATTATTATTATTATTATTGTCCAGGAAGAATAGAATACTCTCCTGGTTGGTTAGCTTGGTGGAGGGAACCCTGCAATTATTATTATTATTATTATTATTGTCCAGGAAGAACAGAATACTCTCCTGGTTGGTTAGCTTAGTGGAGGGAACCCTGCAATTATTATTATTATTATTATTATTATTGTCCAGGAAGAACAGGATACTCTCCTGGTTGGTCAGCTTAGTGGAGGGAACCCTGCAATTATTATTATTATTATTATTATTGTACAGGAAGAACAGGATCCTCTCCTGGTTGGTCAGCTTAGTGGAGGGAACCCTGCAATTATTATTATTATTATTATTATTATTATTATTGTCCAGGAAGAATAGAATACTCTCCTGGTTGGTTAGCTTGGTGGAGGGAACCCTGCAATTATTATTATTATTATTATTATTATTATTGTCCAGGAAGAACAGGATACTCTCCTGGTTGGTTAGCTTGGTGGAGGGAACCCTGCAATTATTATTATTATTATTATTATCATTATTATTGTCCAGGAAGAACAGGATACTCTCCTGGTTGGTTAGCTTGGTGGAGGGAACCCTGCAAATATTATTATTATTATTATTATTATTATTATTGTCCAGGAAGAATAGAATACTCTCCTGGTTGGTTAGCTTGGTGGAGGGAACCCTGCAATTATTATTATTATTATTATTATTGTCCAGGAAGAACAGAATACTCTCCTGGTTGGTTAGCTTAGTGGAGGGAACCCTGCAATTATTATTATTATTATTATTATTATTGTCCAGGAAGAACAGGATACTCTCCTGGTTGGTCAGCTTAGTGGAGGGAACCCTGCAATTATTATTATTATTATTATTATTGTACAGGAAGAACAGGATCCTCTCCTGGTTGGTCAGCTTAGTGGAGGGAACCCTGCAATTATTATTATTATTATTATTATTATTATTGTCCAGGAAGAATAGAATACTCTCCTGGTTGGTTAGCTTGGTGGAGGCAACCCTGCAATTATTATTATTATTATTATTATTATTATTGTCCAGGAAGAACAGGATACTCTCCTGGTTGGTTAGCTTGGTGGAGGGAACCCTGCAATTATTATTATTATTATTATTATCATTATTATTGTCCAGGAAGAACAGGATACTCTCCTGGTTGGTTAGCTTGGTGGAGGGAACCCTGCAAATATTATTATTATTATTATTATTATTATTGTCCAGGAAGAACAGGATACTCTCCTGGTTGGTCAGCTTGGTGGAGGGAACCCTGCAATTATTATTATTATTATTATTATTATTGTCCAGGAAGAACAGGATACTCTCCTGGTTGGTTAGCTTGGTCGAGGGAACCCTGCAAATATTATTATTGGGCTATTTACTTTCATAAACATGGATTCTTTGTGTAAATTGACACTGTCAACACCCTACCTGCTTCCCTCTCCCTCCTCCCTCCTCTCCTGATGCATTAAAATCAGTTTGTTTAAGCTTATAAATCCAAGTGCAAACCATTGCCAATATATACGGCCATGCTATTGCACATTCAGCAAGTAACGTTTGCCAAGTAACTCTTGTTCCTATTGGCTGAGCGCTGTGGCCTGAGGCTGGTCGAAGCTGGCCAAAGGTTGATTTAAAGCACTATGTGATTTGACCAATTTTTGTCTGTATTAACCCAACTGTTACCACGGGTTCCTTATTTGCTTGCCATGTGTTCATACGCATGAAAGTTGATCAAAGCTGTGTGGAATAGGGATTGGGAAATTGGTTATAATTCAGTTTTGGTACAAGCA
The DNA here is from genome assembly GCA_942159475.1 of Sthenelais limicola. Taxonomy (NCBI): domain Eukaryota; kingdom Metazoa; phylum Annelida; class Polychaeta; order Phyllodocida; family Sigalionidae; genus Sthenelais; species Sthenelais limicola. The sequence continues at coordinate 127,088,816 of OW804098.1, read as the reverse complement.
AGACCCTGTTGTATTCGCATGCTAAGGCTTTTCCCTAGGCCTGGAGACATTGTTTCTGGCCATTGGAAGTCAGTAAGTGGCATTTTCACACGCACAAGGGTGGTCAGGATTATAAATGGTAGTGTCAAGAGTCGTGGGCATGGCTAAGTTTGTATGTGCTATGCCTGAGGGATATAATATATGCCACTATGGCGCCTTGTCGTCTAGATACAGTGTACTACATACAAAAAGAAGTTGTACGAACATAGATTATTTAAACATGAAGAAGTAGAAGGAGCGTGAATATTGCACTTGTTGCGTAGCAACGAGTGCAATATTCTAAGCAACTGAAACCGATGAGTTTGTTAACAGATTCATTATACATGCTTTCAACCATGAAAATCATGAAAGTCATGAATTTAAATTTTACCGGTAATCTTAGTAAATAAACAAATTGTTGGCATGGCAACCCCACGTAAATCACTAGTGAAATACGCACTATGCGTAAATTACTCTAGATACATTGTATTGAGTGCAAAGCATGTATAACAAAAGTGTATTATATAAAGCAATACAAATAAAGCAATACAAGTTACAAGTTCTTTAGCGTAGATCTGGTCATGACGTATTTGTATGACCTAGGAGACAATCACAAATTCTTTTAAATTGTTTAATATGTGTTGTATAAATCTATAGAATGTTGAATTCCCACAAATGATGTTTTATATAGAGAGTGGTGTGAGTGTTGAGAGATGTATAATACATCCACACTGCGGAGCGGCACACGCTAGCTGTACAAACAGGCCCTTCACTACACAACCATTATAAGGGTCAGATTATCAGAAAATGTACAATTCACCTTCACCAATCCTCTCAAATAACAGACACTTACAGAAATTAGCTTCAAAATGCAGTTCAACATAACAGAACTGATACTTTAAATCACTGGATACCAAATATTCTCAGATATAGCCAAAATGTATCAATTATTTGGCAGAATTTATCAGAAATTACTGAAGATGTAGAGCTGCCAATTGTACACTTTCTGAAAATCTGACCTATAGTGTGATGGGATATAACAAGTATTGGGCGATGTCATGTAGTGGACAGTACTTGTGTAGCCCTCATCTCCAGGAGGATAACAAATAATAACAAATAATAACTAATCAAGTTTAATATTTTATAATACAATATGTGATGTGTTATGGGAAAATGAGTCACAACTCGCATCTCACATCTCTTTATTTTTTCATTTTTGTATTACAAATACAGGCCAATACAATTACAATTGTTTAGCAAAGACGTGTGTCGCCTCTGTTGATGTCTTGTCGCGTTGCCTAGGGAACGCCTTATTGAAATGTTCTGATTTTTAGGGGGTTTAGCACTACTAGTCATATAAATCCATGTTACAAATGTCAGTAAATTGTATTAAATATATTCTTGCGTTTTGAAGGCCTTTGTGTGGAGTATATTGAGTTACTTCACTGGTAATTAGCCAACCAGAAGCATTGCAAACTTTTTTTTTCAAAAATAAAATATCAAACATAAGATATAGAAATACATATTAGGTGTATTTACTATCATTGGAATCAGCTTGATCTCCGCTTTTCAAATATGATGATATCTAAAATCCATATTTTGCGACTTATGACTTATTTTCCTAAAACGGATCACATTTGGCAATGTTATGTACTGGGCAGCACTTATGTAGTCTTTATCTCCAGGAGGATACCAAATGATAACTAATCAATTTTAATATTTCAAGATAAAATATTCCACACTCACCCTCTAGACAGATATCGTCCTATTAGTATAACTGTAACTGCATTCTTGAACTTCCTTAAAACCTGCAAGAGACAAAAGTTTAACGTTAATAAAAATTAATATTTTGAATATCGACAATTCTATTAATGCTACAGGTTCCTCATGTACGTATATTCATTCTTTTTGTACACAAAATCATGCAAATGATACATTTATATAATATCATAATCCATGTATAATCAGAAAATATGATGGTGGCATAATATTACATGAGTAATTGTCATGTAACCTAACCAACCCCTTTTCTTTCTTTCTTTTTTTCTTTTTAAAGGATTGGCTTTTTATTTGTGACACATTGTGTTGCAAGTCATTAATGTCGTGGTCCATCAAATAACATGGTACAATGTAAGAATGCAAGGGTTTGGAGGGACTCCCTTAGCTCGGGGACTAGACATGAGAGGCTTTTCCTCAGTTTGGAGGGACTCCCTTAGCTCGGGGCCTAGACATTAGAGGCTTTCCCTAAGTTTGGAGGGACTCTCTCAACTCTGGGCCTAGACATGAGAGGCTTTCCCTCAGTTTGGAGGGACTTCCTTAGCTCGGGGCCTAGACATGAGAGGCTTTTCCTCAGTTTGGAGGGACTCTCTCAACTCTGGGCCTAGACATGAGAGGCTTTTCCTCAGTTTGGAGGGACTCTCTCAACTCTGGGCCTAGACATGAGAGGCTTTTCCTCAGTTTGGAGGGACTCTCACAGCTCTGAGTCTAGAGGCCTTCCCTCAGTTTGGAGGGACTCTCACAGCTCTGAGTCTAGAGGCTTTCCCTCAGTTTGGAGGGACTCTCACAGCTCAGAGTCTAGAGGCCTTCCCTCAGTTTGGAGGGACTCTCACAGCTCTGGGCCTAGAGGCTTTCCCTCAGTTTGGAGGGACTCTCACAGCTCTGAGTCTAGAGGCCTTCCCTCAGTTTGGAGGGACTCTCACAGCTCTGGGCCTAGACATGAGAGGCTTTTCCTCAGTTTGGAGGGACTCCCTTAGCTCGGGGCCTAGACATAAGAGGCTTTCCCTCAGTTTGGAGGGGCTCTCACAGCTCTGAGTCTAGAGGCCTTCCCTCAGTTTGAAGGGACTCTCACAGCTCTGGGCCTAGACATGAGAGGCTTTTCCTCAGTTTGGAGGGACTTCCTTAGCTCGGGGCCTAGACATAAGAGGCTTTCCTACAGTTTGGAGGGGCTCTCACAGCTCTGAGTCTAGAGGCCTTCCCTCAGTTTGAAGGGACTCTCACAACTCTGGGCCTAGACATGAGAGGCTTTTCCTCAGTTTGGAGGGGCTCTCACAGCTCTGAGTCTATATATATATATATATATATATATATATAATACTTTCATTCAGGATTTATATACAGTAACATTTGACTTGTTCATTATAGTATGATCACTTAATAACATCAATTCTAATTTCCAGGAAGTGGGTAAGGACATCTGTGTTAATCCAGGTCTTCCAAACGACCTCCCAATAAATAATAATATAATATAACAAAACATCAATCACGGTTACAATTCTTAACGCTAACAATTCGTTTTAGGTTTACCTTATATTCTATCTCGCAGTTGAAATACCAAGTAAACGTAATAAGTCAGCTTCTTTCATTATAATTATAACGGAGCGCTATGATCTACTTCATGGCTTATCGCTCTTGTTAATACATTGAGTAAGTTGAATTTCATTGATAATTTTCACTCAACCCCCTAATTCCATAAATTTAAAACATGATCCCCCCTCCCCTCCCAACTGCTAATTGACATATCTCCAATATAGCGTAACAAAGTGATACTTCCCCTACCCTTCCCCTTCCCTGTCGTTATATCGACCTTCACTTGTTAGATGGGTTTACAATCCCATTGCATGTTCAAAATAAAGTTCATTTCAAAACTACAGACGGCATTTGTTAACCTTGCGGGTTTTATCTACATTCATTCATGGACGGATACTATTGTTTAAAGTTGGTTTTAACGTTATCTCCTCACTTTCCTTCTTCGACAACTTTCCTGGACAGTATAATTTTTTAGCTAACACATTTCTACCTAGTCTCTACAATTCACTTATGGTTTTAAGAATTACCATTATTCAACAGTTGCTGTCATTTACTACAATTCATACAGAGTTAAAACTGAACATTTGGGATATTCAGTCATACATATTAGTGTATTAGTGTACAGGGTTCAACCGAGCGCCTATAAAGATATTATGTTTTAACCTATATACATCACTCTTCTTGTGTTACTTTAAGAAATCTGTCATACATTTGTACATATTTGTATTTCAGATAATGTCAAAAATTCTTTCTCTCCTTGATCAATTGAACCTCGTCTGAAAGATTATTCCAGAGTTGGGTCATTTTATAAACGTACAATCTTTTAAAGGTTTCATTTTTAGGACAAGGAACTATTAGTTTCTTTCCTTTAGCTAACCGCCTTAAATTCACGCTTTTTGAGTCCAGGAGCTCAATGGTTAAGGAACGTAGGAATGCCATGTCCAATATGTGTGAGTCGCGTCTTGTTTGGAGAGTTGTTATGTTAAGTGTTTTGTGGATCTGCTCCGTACTTGTCAATTTAGGTAAGTGTAATACTATCTTTAAGGCCAAATTCTGCAATGTTTGCAGTTTTTGTAGACGAGTTGGTGCTGTAGCAGAGTAAAACACATCCCCATAATCAATTATGGGTCTTATCATAACCTTGTATACTAACAATAATGTACTTTTATCACAGGCCCCATACAACTTGGGCATGGCTTTGACCCTTGTTCTCACAGTCTAGAGGCCTTCCCTCAGTTTGGAGGGACTCTCTCAACTCTGGGCCTAGACATTAGAGGCTTTCCCTCAGTTTGGAGGGACTCTCACAGCTCTGTGTCTAGAGGCCTTCCCCGGGTTTGGAGGGATTCTCACAGCTCTGAGTCTAGAGGCCTTCCCTCAGTTTGGAGGGACTCTCACAGCTCTGAGTCTAGAGGCCTTCCCTCAGTTTAGAGGGACTCTCACAGCTCTGAGTCAAGAGGCTTTCCCTCAGTTTGGAGGGACTCTCTGAATACTGCACCTAGACAAGACAGTCTAGATATACAACTCAAAATTGAGAGAGCCTCCGGTAAAAGAAGTTTTCTATTACCAGAGACTCTCTCAATTTTGAGTGGTATAACTGAGTGGTATAACTGAGTGGTATAACTGAGTGGTATAACTGAGTGGTATAACTGAGTGGTATAACTGGGTGGTATAACTGAGTGGTATAACTGAGTGGTATAACTGAGTGGTATAACTGAGTGGTATAACTGAGAGGTATAACTGAGTGGTATAACTGAGTGGTATAACTGAGTCGTATAACTGAGTGGTATAACTTTCTCAATGAGTTCACAACTGATTTAATTGGAATAAAACTATTGAAAGAGGAAGTGTAAAGAGAAGGATGAATATTTGATAGTGGGCTCGACACTGACATATCGTGTAGACCAGTGGTCGGGTAGTGGTGGAGGGTTGTACTCCTGCCCTCATCACTTATTCACTCACTCCTGCTAAAAACCTTTTCATTAGAAGCACTTTTGGCAAAGTCGGGAGATTTGTATTTCCTGTGGCAGAGAGCAGGAGTTGTGTCCATTAATAAACGTCCATTAGGTTTACACAATGTAACCATGTTGTAATTTATATTCATTTCATGAAGTTTGAACTTTGTTTACATGTTGCAATGTCAGGTGATTTGGAGTGGAGCCCGTTGCATGAGAGGTTTTATTATACACGCATTGCTCTGAAAACAATGTATCTAGAGTGATTTACACATACTGCGTATTTCACTAGTGATTTACCAGGGTTGTTTTTTTTACTAAGATTACCAGTAAAATTCAAATTTATGACTCAATTTTTTGTATTTTCATGACTGAAATATACTAAATGACTAAATATACCGGATGAAGAGGGTTTTGCACTGGCCCAGTAATCCATAAAAAGTATATCATTAACAAAAGCATCCATAGAAGAACCAGGCTATTATACTGTAAAGAATTGCATATTTCTGGGGAGCTTTGTTAGTGAATAATTAAGTAAAATGCTTAAGTGTAGTGCCGTCTACAAATGAACATTTGTGATATGTTTCAGGAAAATGAGTCATAAGTCGCAAAAAATAGATTTTGAGATACCATTATATCTGAAAAGATGAGATCAAGCCGATTCCAATGATAGTAAACAGTCTAATAATCTAATAAGTATTTCTAGATTTTAGGTTTGATATTTTTTTTTTTTTAAATCCAATATTTCTGGGGGTCAATAAACAGTAAAGTAACTAAATGTAGTCCATATGAGGACCTTTAAAACGACAGGATATATTACATAGATTGTCCTGAAATTTAAGACATCGATTGATATAGCTATAAGTGATCAACCCACCAAAAATTAGAACATTCCAATAAAGTGATCTAGTGAAGAAAACACTTTGAAAAATAGGAATTTTGCGACTTATGACTCATTTTCCTGAAACACATCATAATTATTATCTGGAATAACAGGGACGGATAATAGGGTTTTCAAAAAGGGGGAGCACTTTCAAAATTCTCAAAATTATAACTAATTTCTCAGCTTTTGTTCTGCAATGCTTTAAATATTCAGAGATGCCACTCACTTATTTCAAACATAAAATCGAGCATGACGAAAGTACTAAATGATCTTAAACTCACCCAAAAGGAGTTTTTGTTCTGTGCGAATACTTTACCAGAAATCACTTGTTAAACTTTTGATTCTGAAATTTTCTCAATTACAGCGTTAGTTAGGCTCACTCACCATTCAAGGATTCGTTTTAAGATCATCCTAGTATTTTCCCTCTGTAAGAAACTAAGAATCTCCGAACATTTCAAGGCCATTTAAATGAGACAAGTATAACTGGGTCAGACTTTCAGAAAATGTACAATTGGCAGCTCCACATATTTAGTAATTTCTGCTAAATTATGCTAAAAATGATACACTTTAGGTATATCTGACTATATTTGGTATTGCCTTGATTTAAAGTATCAGTTCTGTTGTGTTGAACTGAATTTTGAAGCTCATTTTTGTCTTAAATGTGGGTTATTTGAGAGGATTGGTGAAGGTGAATTGTACATTTTCTGATTATCTGACCCAGATGTTGTTGCAGGCAGGAGTAGGGGTGAATGTCCTGCCGGCCCTGCAGTAGTTGATGTTATCAGCTGTAGATAAGGGCAGTAGATGACGTAAGGCACTACGCCTCATGCAGGAGTAACGTTCCGTGTGTAGTGGAACCGTAACGAGTTACTGCTTCACACAATTCATGTTCCACTCTTTCCCCACTCATGGTGGATGTTGAACTGTGATTGTTTATTCATGGCAGTATTGATTCAGACAATTAAAGCTTGAGCTGGGCCTGAGAAGCCTCTAATAGACCCAATGTTCCCCATTATCTACTATAGCAATAAACAACAAGGATGTTAGCGTGAGAACGGTCAGTACGCCCATAGACATCCCAAGGCCCAAGGCCGAGGGACGTCTATGGGCGTACAGACCGTTCAAACGCTAAAATCTGAGTTGTTTATTGGGTTTAATCCATGATGGGTCAGCGCGTATAGCCAATGGGAGGCACGCAAACTCGCTACAGGGTAACAAGCACGGTCTGTAGTACCATAATTGCACGCGAAATTCCCCAGAATCTGACCCACAATAGGCCGCGTAAGTAGTCCACCACGGCGATTTTTTGAGTCACACTACTGTTGCAGTTTCATGACGTCATGTGGACATGTCGCGCGAAAGTCCCATAGCCCTAACGTTACAGCGACATTAAATCTCTGTTCTTTCAACGATCATATAGATTTAGGACTTCTAACTCACATATATCCATCTCTAGAGGCACACGATTTCAACTATAGCCTCCATAATCCTTAAACATTTACAGGGGCGATGTAAAGAGTGATTATTTATCGCCCCAATGCTAACTCTATGGAGATTGTTTACTTCCGGTCCACACATCGGTACAACTACGCAACTAATTTTCGTTAATTTGCGCCTCGCCGCCATGACACTTACACACTCTATGGGCTAATACTCTATACCCTGCGCAGTTTAGTGATAGTGGTTTAGTGAACAAGTATGTTTCAGAAATGTATATATTTGAAAATATTTTCAATCGCTGATTCGATATGAAAACATGTGTATAATTCAAATTTCCGGCTACAACTTCCTGTTTCTCAATTTTTTTTCGACAGTAATTCATGATATTTACCTTAATACAACTTCATTTTCTCTGACATACAACTCCAATAATTCCATGAATCAAGATACAAGATGGCGGACATACAAGTCCCCTATTGAGCCTTACTCTATACAACTCCCATAGTTCCATGTGAATCTAGACACAAAATGGCGGACATGCAAGTCCCCAATTGAGCCTTACTCTGACATACATCTCCCATAATTCCATGTGAATCAAGACACAAAATGGCGGACATGCAAGTCCCCAATTGAGCCTTACTCTGACATACAACTCCCATAGTTCCATGTGAATCAAGATACAAGATGGCGGACATGCAAGTCCCCTATTGAGCCTTACTCCGTGTTTCCTGGAAGCGGTGTAGGATCATCCCTCGCTCATTACTACCACAATAAAGCTATAATCTGATTGGTTGCCATGGTGAGGCCGGTGTTTACATGGGGTAGATGGACAGGTGTGAGACAATTGGTGTGTACGGGGGTTACACATAGCCTGGCAAGGGTTACCTGGGCCAGTATGTATATATATGACGCAGTTCAGCGTAAACATGCCATTGAAATGGTGACATTTGAATATTTCCTTTTATTATAATTATAAACCTTGGAGTCCCTTGGAGTCCCTGCAACACTGTATTGTAGACTGGGAAATGCATGTGTATCCAACGGAGTGGTATACGCAACCCTTATACGTAATATAACAGTGATATAAGCGCAACTAAACCACCTGAAATGTCGGATGTACTTTTGGGAAAAGCCCACACTACTCCTCCTCCCACACTAGCCCCCATTACTTTAAAACGTTCCTGTTTAAAACTCTAAAGTCATTGACATATGTGATGTGTTTCAGAAAAATGAGTCACAAGTCGCAAAAAATGGATTTTGAGAGATCATTATATTTGAAAAGATGAGATCGAGTCGATTCTAATGATGGTAAACAGTCTAATAATGTAATAAGTATTTCTAGATTTTAAATTTGATATTTTTTGTTTTTGGAAATAAGACTTTGCACTATTTCTCGGGGGTAATAACTAGTAAAGTAATTAAATGTACTCTATAAGATTACCATAGAAATACATGGATATATTTAATACACTGTCTTGAATTTCGGTACATGTGTTCATGCTTTAGACAGCATTAAGCACCCCAAAAATAAAAACATTCACACAAAGCCATTTTGTCAATAAAACAGTTTGAAATGCGACTTATGAATCATTTTCCTGAAACCCATCACATATTATAAAGGTAACGGCCGGAAGAGTCTCTCCCAGAGGCCTGTCGACCTGTTACAAACAATTATTCTATTCTATTCTAAATGCGAACAATAATCCCCAGAGACAAAAAGATCCTGCTAACGGCAGAGAGAGTCGGTCTTACATGTTCATTGTTAGCTTTAATTTGTCATAAAGACATGTCTAAGTCTAAGTTAGGTAGAAATGTAACACTAAGTCAATATGTTATCTTATTTTATCATTCATTTATCGAGTAGCTTTAGACATAGAACTCTTTAGTCACTTGAACCTTATTCCAAAACACGGTAATTGCAGGAAGAAATGGGTCAATTCTTCAGATTTTTCCCATAGGTATATCGACCAGTTTGTCTTCCTCATAAACAAAATATTTTTGTACATCTTTAAGACAAAAAAACCCTCTTATCTTATCTTATAACATTTATTTTGTTCTGAGAAGTGTTGGGAAAGTTTCCTGTGTGCTGCTGTACAAGTGCAACAGTCCAGCACTGCGGCATAGGTGAACATTGCATTCACTATTTCATGAAAAACTCATCTCTTGAATGTGTAGTGTGTGTGTCGTCAGAATTTGTTTTATTCTAAATAATATATTTTCAATTTATTATATAATGTGTCTCTATAGAATATGGCAGATTGCTTTGAAAATCGCCTGAAATCATTTTTAGGCGACATGTTTGTCTGCAAATTTTCTGTTTAATATGAAAATAAAACTCTTTAAAAAAAAATACAGAGTTGGTTTGCCCTCGCTTGCCGCCATTTCTCGTATACTACTACCTGGACACATTACGACAAACGCTTTTGATAAAAAAGCTGCCTTCTGCAGAATAATAAGTCACAGAACCGTCGTGGTTCAACGCATATTAAAATGTGATGTGTTTCAGGAAAATGAGCCATAAGTCGCAAAAATAAAATTTTGAGATATCATATTTGAAAAGATGAGATCAAGCCAATTCCAATGATAGTAAACAGTCTAATAATCTAATAAGTATTTCTAGATGTTAAGTTCGATATTTTCGTTTTTGAAAAAAAAAGTTTCCCATATTTCTGGGGGTCAACAAACAGTGAAGTAACTAAATTTAGTCCATATTGGGACCTTTAAAACGATAGGATATATTACATAGATTGTCCTGAAATTTGATACATCGATTGATATAGCTATAAGTGATAAAACCTTCAAAAATCAGAACATTCCAATAATGTGATCTTGTGAAAAAACACTTAAAAAAATATCAATTTTGCGACTTTAATATGACTCATTTTCCTGAAACACATCACAAATGTGTGTCAAGGTAACACTGTAGAAATCAAATGAAAGCTGAGATACCGAACTTTCCAAGGGAACAAAGTATTTATGTATGTATACTCTGTTTCACCAAACACTATTCCCATATTAGTACAGCGGCCTGAGGCTAAATTTGGGAGGTAACCCCTACCCACCGTATAACAAGCTAAATTTGAGGTATTTTGTGCAGAATTTCATGAATGTTCCGAATCTGAAGACAAAAATGGCCGACAAAGTGGCGAACATTGTCAACATGGCCTGTTTCCATGGAAACTTGTTATTTTAGCAAAAAATAGGTTTAGGTTTAAAGGGTAAAAAAGAAAAAAGGGAAAAATGTGCTACAGAACAGGTTATGCAAAAGCTCCTCTGGAAGTCTTGACCTGTAGTGAATCTGGCTTTAATAGTTCAAGATTGTGAAACTTCTGGATTAACGAGGGATAAAAAGTCGACTTGGCAGAGTTTGTAGTTGCAGGTTGTGTGGGAGCCGTTATGTCTGGGTGGAAGGCTACAGGTGCAGTGAGTCAGCATTAAAATGTCATTTACTTTATATTCTGACCTTTTTATTTGTTTATAGTTAAATTATTTATGCTGAAGCCTGCTCCAACTGGATCCTTAAGTTACGGATTCCCTCATAATGGCAGCTTGTCAAGTGCTGGGTGGTGGACATAGTGATTTTGCACTTCTTTCAGTGTCCTTGTGCAGGATCCCTGTTTGCCTTCTATTTCTCTCTTTCACAGACTTTATGACTATTCGTCCGTCATGCTCTCTCTCTCCCTCCTCGCTTTCTTCTCTTTCCGCTCTTTCCCTTGATTTCTCTCTTTCCTGTCGGCCTCTCCCTCTCCCTCTCTCACCTCTCTCTCTCTCGCCTTCTCTTTTCCACTCAATATCATACTCACTATTTTTTATTTCTACTCACTCCTCTCTCTCCCCTCTCCCGTTCTTCTCTCTCTCCCCCTATCTCCTCTCTACTCCCTCTCCCTCTCTCTCCCTCTCTCTCCTCCCTCTCTCTCCTCTCTCTCCTCTCATTCCTCTCTCTCCTCTCTCTCTTCTCTCCTCTCTTCCTCTCTCTCTCCCTCTCTCCCCATATCTCTCTCCCTCTCTGTCCCTCTATCTGTCCTCTCTCTCCTCTCATTCCTCTCTCTCCTCTCTCTCCTCTCTCTCCTCTCTCCCTCTCTCTCCCTCTCTCTCCTCTCTCTCCTCTCATTCCTCTCTCTCCTCTCTCTCCTCTCTCTCCTCTCTTCCTCTCTCTCTCCCTCTCTCCCCATATCTCTCTCCCTCTCTGTCCCTCTATCTGTCCTCTCTCTCTCCTCTCTCCTCCCTCTCTCTCCCTCTATCTCTCCTCTCACTCTCTTTCACCCATATCTCCTCTATCTCCTCTATCGACCTCTCCCTCCCCCCTCACCGTGCCCCAGTATTGAATGCTAAATGCACTTCCTGGTTGGCTAACAGTGGGAGACATGCGAGCCCCCACTTCCCTGTACCCACAGTGTAAACTGTCTCTACCACAGCCTTAGTGTTATCTCTTCACACCCCATCATCACTCTATGCCACCTGTCCTCTCTCCTCTCTCTCCTCTCTCCTCTGTCTATACCTCTCTCTCCTCTCTCTCCTCCCTCTCCTCTCTCTCTCCTCTCTCTCTCCCTCTCCTCTCTCTCTCCTCTCTCTTCTCTCTCTCTCCTCTCTCTCTCCTCCCTCTCTCCCTCTCTCCTCTCTCTCTCCTCTCTCTTCTCTCTCTCTCCTCTCTCTCTCCTCCCTCTCTCCCTCTCGTCTCTCTCTCCTCTCTCTTCTCTCTCTCTCCTCTCTCTCTCCTCCCTCTCTCCCTCTCCTCTCTCTCTTCTCTCTCTTCTCTCTCTCTCCTCTCTCTCTCCTCTCTCTCCTCTCTCTCCCTCTCTCTCTCCTCTCTCTCTCCTCCCTCTCTCCCTCTCCTCTCTCTCTTCTCTCTCTTCTCTCTCTCTCCTCTCTCTCTCCTCTCTCTCCTCTCTCTCCTCTCTCTCTCCTCTCTCTCTCCTCCCTCTCTCCCTCTCCTCTCTCTCTTCTCTCTCTTCTCTCTCTCTCCTCTCTCTCTCCTCTCTCTCCTCTCTCTCCCTCTCTCTCTCCTCTCTCTCTCCTCCCTCTCTCCCTCTCCTCTCTCTCTTCTCTCTCTTCTCTCTCTCTCCTCTCTCTCTCCTCTCTCTCCTCTCTCTCCTCTCTCTCTCCTCTCTCTCTCCTCCCTCTCTCCCTCTCCTCTCTCTCTTCTCTCTCTCTCCTCTCTCTCTCCTCTCTCTCCCTCTCTCCCTCTCTCTGTCTCTCTCCCTCTCTCTCTTCTCTCTCTCCTCTCTCTCCCTCTCTCTGTCTCTCTCCCTCTCTCTCTCCCCTCTCTCCACTCTCTCCTCTCTCTCCCTCTCTCTCTCCTCTCTCTCTCCCTCTCTCCTCTCTCTCCCTCTCTCCTCTCTCTCCCTCTCTCCTCTCTCTCCCTCTCTCTCTCTCCCCTCTCTCCTCTCTCTCCTCTCTCTGTCTCTCTCCTCTCTCTCCTCTCTCTCCCTCTCTCTCTCTCCCCTCTCCCTCTCTCCCCTCTCTCTCTCCCTCTCTCCTCTCCCCCTCTCTCCCCCTCTATCCTCTCTCTCCTCTCTCCTCTCTCCTCTCCCCCTCTCTCGTCTCCCCCTCTCTCCTCTCTCTGTCTCCTCTCTGCTCTCCCTCTCTCCTCTCTCCCCCCCTCTCTCTCCTCTCTCCTCTCCCTTTCTCTCTCCTCTGCCTCTCTCTTAGCTTCCCTTCTGCCCACTCCTCTCTCTCCCCCCCCCCTGTCCTACTTCCTCCCCTCTCCTCCCACTGAAAGGGCCCAGTGCCTGGTGCACCTGGTAACATATTCACACAGCTATAGATACATTAGATGAAGATCAATTACAAAATAAGTTTATATTTAGCCCTGAATAAGCTCACTATGGTTCAGATTTTCAGAAAATGTACAATTCACCTTCATCAATCCCCTCAAATAACTCATATTTAAGACAAAATTAGTTTTAAAATGCAGTTTAACATAACAGAACAGATACTATAATTCAATGTGACACCAAATATACTCAGATATACCCGGTATTCTTCATTTTTCAGCCTAATTTAGCAGAATTTACTAAACGCGTAGAGCTACCAATTGTACATTTTCTGAAAATCTGACCCATATAGGGCAGCCATGAGCAACATGAGGTTCCAGCTGTACATGAGTTCATGCACCAATCAGCCATCAACTGTACCGGAAGTGTGTGATTGATTTATGGGTGAAGGTTATAGATACAGGTTGGATTGTGGGTGAGGCATATAAATAATGCATGTGGCCATATTGGGGCTCAGGGTGGGGGGTTGGGGGGGGACATTAGACATCACATCTTCTTGGGGAGAGGAATCCGTGAATAGGGTTCTTGGGAAAACATGGTACATGAGTTATATATATATAACAACTTTTATTCAGTTTACAGCTTACATAGATTGTCAATTTCATCGAACACTGAATTGGAAAACAATACTCTGCGTAGCAGATCTACCGCACGATCCAATATTATTATTATTATGATGATTATTGTTATTATGATTCCCTGACGAAGGATCAACTAGTATCCGAAACGTAGGAATCACACGACCATTGTATAAAGTTTGAATAAACTTAAAGATCACAACAATCAGCTGACTCATGGTTTTGATGTCTATCGACTATTATTATTATTATGTTATCATTTTGTTAATAAAGTTTTGAGTCCAACTCTGAAATTAAGAGTTTTAATGATCTTTCCTGTGACTGTTCAATGTGTTTTCCTTGTATTTGTCCATCATTCATCTACTGTTCAGTTGTAGTATGAGAGTCAATGTTTGTCAAGGAATATTAGCACTTTAGTGCCAATCTCGTTTTATAGTATAGCATTTAATGATGCTTTTAAGTATGCAGATGAATTTTACAATATAATATTTTTCCAGACTGTAGGGTCTGATAAAGAGCTGTCTGAATATAAGAACATAATGTACAGTACAGTAAATTTACAGTAACAGCAATAGTCTGATTTCCCTTCCTTTCCCCAAATACCGATATAAGTCGGTCTTAAGAATCACAGGACTTAGTGCCTGCTTAGTTCCCCCCATATATATACCCTATACATATTTTTGAAAATTCACATTTCAATGTTTTACACATGAGCAAATCAATTTTACATAGTTGCATTCAATATTACTCAACTTCAGAAAATTCAAGTTCTGCAGACAAGTATTCATCATGTTCCTGGGGGTAGTTATTCTTCAGATAACTCCTGAAACCTTCTCTTGTTTTAATGTCCCTATTTATTTTGGGCAGGTTATTCCATAATCCTGTAATTTTGTAAAGATATGATCTCTTAAACTTCTCATTTTTCGGGAAAGGAACCAACAGTTTCTTCCCATCGTTGAGACTCCTTAGATCAGTTGCTTCCCAAGACCTGACCACAGAAGATAATTGGTCGATAGTTGAAACGGTATTAGCCAAACAAATAAAACTGTGAAACTTAAATAATAATGTGAGGAAAGCGAAGAAGAGGAGAAGTTGAAGAAGACGAAGACGAAGACGAAGACGAAGACGAAGAAGAAGAAGAAGAAGAAGAAGAAGAAGGAGAAGAAGCAGAAGAAGAAGAAGAAGAAGAAGAAGAAGAAGAAGGAGAGGAAGCAGAAGAAGAAGAAGAAGAAGAAGAAGAAGAAGGAGAAGGAGAAGAAGGAGGAGAAGAAGAAGAAGAAGAAGAAGAAGAGGGAGGAGGAGGGGAGACGAAGGGGTGGGGAGGAGGGGAGACGAAGGGGTAGGAGGAAGGCAGGAGAAGAGAAGTACAAGAAAAAGATGAAGGGGGGAGAAGACAAAGATGAAGAAGGAGAAGAAGAAGAAGAAGAAGAAGGAGGAGGAGAAGAAGAGGGAGAGGAAGAGGAAGAGGAAGAAGGGTAAACAGTTCCCTCAGGATGTTACAATATTACCAAGTAGTATCTGCCCTGTAGTGCCTCAGGACCATGGTATAGACCCAGCACTACAGCACGAAACACAAGAACCATAAATAAAGATTTAATAATAAATAACAATAACACTCATACAAAATAGCACTAACTAAATGTTGTCTTGGCCTTAAATTGAATACAAATAAATGCAAACAAATAACTAAATCCTTACTGTTCGCCTTTTGATGTGCAGATCTATAGGTTTACGGTTGGTGCTCTTCTTGCGCACCAGGGGGCGTGGTATGCGGCCTTTTCCCGCCAACATCCTCATTCCCGCGCATTCACCGTCGCTATGGTAACCAGCGTAAACAAACACAGGTCAGTATAGGTAGCCAGGTCTGGTCTAATTAACAACAGGGTATTAAAGTCTGGAATCAATTGTCAATAGTAGTATAAGGGGCGCAAAATAGCGTGCTTTAGTATATATTCCTGTCACCAGGGGAGCTGAAAATGAAGTTTTTTTATCGATAGGATGGAATAGGACACAAGCTTTTTAACTTCTTTCTTTTTATTATTATTATTTTTTCTTCAGTTTTTTTTTTGTTACCGAAGTTTTTTATTCACTGATACCAACTTGTTCTCCAATATAATCTTTACGTTCACTGTTATTGTTTCTCTTTCAACTTATGCTATATTACTAACATGTTTGTAAACAAAATTGAATCACTGGAGGAAATTGAAATTAATTAATTTGAAGCATTTTGATCCGTAAGTTTTATTTATTGGAATATTAATTAGAATAATATGTGATAGACTATATGGGTCAGATCATCGGGAAATGTAGAATAAGCAGCTTAACATATTTAGTACATTCTGCTGAACAATTATCAATAATTATCAATTTTATCGGATTAAATTTGGTATGAGACTAATTCAAAATGTCAGTTGTGTTATGTTGAACTGTATTTTGACCTCATTTTTTAAATTAGGGTTTTTTGAGAGGATTAATGAAGGAGAATTGTACATTTTCTGACGACTTAAACCATATACATGCATTCATATAACATTTAAACGAGACAATATGTTATTTGCTTTAGGAAAATTGGTCATAAGTCGCAAAATTAATATGGATTTTGAGATATCACCATAATATTTGAAAAGAGGTGATCAAGCTGATTCCAATGATAGTAAACACTAGGACACCTAATAAGTATTTTTATATTAAGTTTGATATTTTTATTTTTGAAAAAAGAAAGTTTGCAATGTTTCTGGATGGGTAATTACCAGTAAAGTAACTAAATATACTCCATACAAAGGCGTTTGAAACTCAAGGATATATTTAATACCACATCCTGAAATTTCTTACATGGATTCATATGCCTATGAGTGCTGAACCATCTAATAACCAGAACATTTCAATAATGAGATCTTATGAAAAAAAACACTTTGAAAAGTATCAATTTTGCAACTTGTGACTCATTTTTCTGGAACACATCACATATAGTATTGTAATACTGGAAGCCAATACCATATCTACTACTGTTACCTATTGGTATCCATGTTATCACTGTAACCTGTCCAAGCTCCAATGTAAGTGTTTCTGTTGACAGAATGTCTACAGAATAATTGTGATGTGTTTCAAGAAAATGAGTCATAAGTCGCAAAATTGATATTTTTCAAAGTGTTTTTCTTACAAGATCTCTAGAGGGTTTAGTACTTATAGTCATATGAATCCTACTGCTGCGCCACAAAGTGCTCATTGTTATTAACTATTTCTATCCGCGCTCTTCGCCGAATTTGTCTCGGCTACAATGTTTGAATATGATCTTTGATCTCTTATTATGCGTCAGAAATGTCAGTTGGTATTGTAACCGTATAACAACAATATAATGTCATCCAATGTAATTACTCATCTCATCCACTTGTTAGTATAAACTTTCAATTGTAACAACTTTCAAAAACAAAAGCTCAAGTCGGCAGTCATAGGAAGACCTGTCTGACAATGTACAGAATTGACCGACCTATTGTAGCAAAACCAGCAATAAAGAACTTTTGAATTTGAATTTGAATTTGAATTTGAATCCATGCAACAAATTGTAGGAGATTGTATTAAATATATTCTTGCATTTTGAAGGGTTTTGTATGGAGTATATTAAATTACTTTACTGGTAATTACCCATCCAATAACACTGAACACTTCTTTTTTTTTTCGAAAATAAAAATAACTTAAAATATAACTTAAAATATAGAAATACTTATTAGATATCCCAGTGTTTACTATCATTGGAATCAGTTTGATGTCCTCTTTTCAAATATGGTGATATCTCAAAATTCATTTTTTGCGACTTATGACTCATTTTCCTAAAACGAATCCCAATTGGAGCCTTTACTGGCCTTTAACAATATGTCTGTCTGACTAAACAATCTATAGAGAAACTTGGTGCGACTTTGATGTTATCGATTGCTGTGTTAAATCATTGCTTTAGTTAGAAGCATCTAAACCAATGCACCGATGTCCTCATGTGAATACACAGTTAAAGACATAACCAAGGGATGTTATTTATATAGATATATCTTACCTCAGTCGCTTGCTATGAAATACTCCACTCAGTACAGCAGTTGCTGGTATCTACTGTACATCCATGTACGTGTAGCGCCTTACTCCCCCTCCTGGAGGTAGCAACGTGAGTAGCACTAGAGTGTTATAGGTAGAATGTTACGGTAAACGCACTTACACACATGTAACAGTTAGTGTGGTAGGTGCCTTTAGTTACTGGCTACAACAGGGATATAACACTATGGGGCAGAGACTAAACACATTAGTAGCCTCCATTTCGGGTATATTTGTGTATAATCCTGAGGTGTGTATGGTAGGAGTTCAGTTAAACTGTAGCTTGTAGCTTGTTAAGCTGCTCTTGTTCATTCACTGTAGCCTTCAACACATCCAAGTATGTGTAGTATGTAATGTCAGAGTGTAGTAGAGCTGCCTCCCTCCGTCTCTCCTTGCTCCCTCTCTCCTCTCTTTCCTCTCCCTCTGTCTCCCTCTCTCTCTCCTCTCTCCCTCTCTCTCCTCTCTCTTTCCTCTCCTCTCTCTCTCTACCCTCTCTCTCTTTCCTCTCTCTCCCCTCTCTCTCTCTTCTCTCTCTCCTCTCTCTCTCCTCTCTCTCCTCTCTCTCTTTCTCCTCTGTCCCTCTCTTTTTCTCTTCTCCTCTCTCTCTACTCTCTATATATCTGTCTCCCCATCTTTCTATTTCTATTTCTTTCTCTTCCCCTCTCTTTGTCACTCTGTGTGTCTCTCTGTCTCGTTAAATCTCACTTTTTCTCTCTGTCCCTCAGTCTCTCTCCCTGACTTTCTTTCTCTCCCCCTCTTTCTGTTTCTCTCTCTGTATCTCAGTCTTTCTCTCTCTGTCTCTGGCTCGTTTTCTCTCTCTGTCTCTGTCTGATGCAGGGAAGGTTAAGCCCTATCTATCAGCCGGCCTCCATGCATGGGTGGGCTTAATAGTACGGTTACGGTCAGCTTCAAACAACCTGAACCCCAGAAGATTTGATTGTCCATTATTTGTGTCCATGTCTCATCCCAGGGTTTCATAATATCCACTAATTATTAAAATGAAGATCTGTATCTCCCGGTCTCATACTATGAACGCACCAAGCATGACGTTGTATAAGTTATATTTTGGTAATCAGTTCCATGCATTCTGTTCTCTGATCATCCCGTTATATGAACTCTAAGTTTCATCAACAATAGCCTCTGTCTGTGTCTCCTTAGGTTAGGGCTAAGTCCCACCTAGCTTCAGGTATATACCTATGTAAGGTATGTTATGCCCAGTACTACAATGTCCAGCTAACACTAGTGGTATAATGGGGTTCTTTCCCCTGATGTACAACTGGCTGAACCAGTGAAGAGATGCTCCAGAGCTGCTCCTATAGTGTGGAGTTACTCGTGTGTGACTGGAGGAGGAAGAGGAGGAAGTGTAGTAGAGGAGGGGCATGTGTAGTAGTAGTGGAGGGAGTAGCTATATAATGCTCTGCCCTGTAGTACAATGTCCAGCTAACACTAGTGGTATAATGGGGTTCCTTTACCTTATGTAGAACCAGTGAAGAGTTGCTCCAGAGCTGCTCCTATAGTGTGGAGTTACTCGTGTGTGACTGGAGCAGGAGGAGGAGGAGGAGCAGGTGTAGTAGTAAAGGAGGGGCATGTGTAGCATTGGGGGAGTGAGTAGTGGTAGTGGGGGAGTGAGTAGTGGTATCGGGGGCGTGAGTAGTGGTATAGTGGCCTGACTCTACCCACCCGTCCACTATACTACTCACTACAGACTAACCTGTAGTTCAATTCAATTCAATTCCAAAATGCTTTATTGCAGATGGAAGTACAATTGGTCGGTCTGCCTGAGACAAACAGGTCTTCCTATGACTGCCCACTTCGGAATCTTTGAGTGTTGTTTCAAGTATCGTTTGAAACGTAATGTTAACATGATTCCGAAGGGATAACTACTAAGATACGAGTTAGTTTAGTTTGAATACTAGTGTCTATGATATGATTTTGTACTAGTATCCCAATGGATGCCACGCGCCTTGCTTTTATTCGTATCAATGTATTCAATGTAATATTGTTCTTCTAAGTTGATATACCCTGAATGATAACGTGCTTTGTAATAGTAATGTTCATATTAGTATTTTCACACGTAGTAATGAGAGTGTTCTTATGGAGTAACGAGTAATTTTACTAGGCAACGTGTGTAAACATCCATGGTGGTCTTTTCTTTTCTATATAAAATTAAATATTCTATTGGCCTTGAATTGTATAAAAAAAAATGTGTAGCAAATTCAGATAAAATATGTAATTACATTAATGAGCATCATGAGGTAATTGAACAGGACGGAGACGATCTGACACATTTGACATACAATAGATATTCATAGATCACAGTTTAACTTTTGTAATCAAGTACTGCCGCGTTTTAATCTTTTTTTTTTCTTTTTTTTTTTACATAGCCAGGTAGTCAAGATACAATTTTATTTAATCATAATATAATCAAAGCATAGCTCGATATCTCGTTCAGATTCTAAAATCTCCAATTTCATGTTATTATACATCAGGCAATGTATGTCACATATTACAAACGATATATTTTTATCATATATTCGAAACAATTTTAAAATGACATAGAAACAAAATTGTTCATACATAATGGTTTGGCCTAAAGTTTTTAACCACCTATATCAAGGGAAGAACATGTATATTTCTTAATACCTTTCATACCTAAAAACTAACACCTAGGACTACATTCATAATAGTAAGGCTTTAAGATAAGATAAGATAAGATAAGAACTACTTTATTCATCAATACAGTTACACGATAAATGGGTAAACAGACATCTAGATCACCTCCAGCTCTCCCCGCTCTCCCCGTCGTTACCTTTGGCCTAAAAAGTTGTGGAATGAAAACCGTTTTTACTAAACTAAGACAAATTAAATATATCAGCAAAACAATAATAAATGACACTTAAAGTGGGTGAGAGAATAACATATTACATATCCTCACATTCGCGTAGTAGAGTAAATATACACTGTGTGTTACATATTTAATGATCCGTCTAGGTAGATCATTAGAGATAATCAGATATATCTCTGAGATGAAGTGCCCTCTTATTGGGTCATGGTTTCCAGGTGTACTCCTGATTGTACATTTATACAGGAATTATGTTTTGATTCGTCCAGGAGGCGAATTTACATGGAAGACTAGAAAATCAGATGTACTTCTGAAAGGTTGTGAAATGAAAATATTTCTCGATTTCAGGAACTCTTCCATGTAAAAGCGTATCAAACTTGTTTCTATTAGCCACTGCGAAGGTTGAGGTATACATAGTTAGGCAGGGGTAAATACATAGTAGAGACTGAGCACTTTTTATGAGCAGAGCAGCAAGCTAATTTATCTTAATATATCAAATATATCAAAATACATCAAAATGGTGCAAGAAATTGCTGAGCGTATCTTCTGAATGTAGTCCTGTCCTCAATCTTGTGAGCGACTTGTTTAACGCATTCCATCTGGTTTGGCATCTATAAATGATAGAGTTAATTTTTTTTTTTTTTTTATTTAGGATGTTTATACAGCAAGTCAAACAATACAGTGAAACATAATTGTGACATAGGCTCACGGGTTTAATTCATTTAAGAATTGCCATGGTTATTCTGCCCACTGCTGTGTCTAGCTATTCACTAATGCTACCGCTAGTATTTTTAATACTTACTCTTATGCTAATGAGTATAAGGGTATACATAAATGCGTTATATAAAGTTTTGTGAGGGTAGGGATGTGGAGAAGGGGTGAGATGAGCGGTTATGATGGTTATGTTGGGTGGAATGTCTATTTCTGTTTCATTGGTCAGGAAGAACTTACCGCATGGCCGGTGCGTTTTGTGGTTGTGTGTTGTTTTAGAGTGCATTTTAGTAGTGTAATTTAAGCATTCACGGTCCAGCGGGAAGTTTCTGCATGGGCTGTGTTTGCTCTGTGTGACTGCAGGTGGTTGTGAGTGCAATTTTAGCAATCTGGAAGTTTCTGCATGGCCCACTATTATTCAATGTGTTTCTTGTTCTTGAGTGCAGTTTTGAAGGTTTCAAATGTTGGTATGTCTTTTTGTGACTGGGCAAGATTGTTCCAGTTTTTGGCTCCTAGGTAGCATGGGGCATTCTTTAGTGTTTCTGTTTTCGGTAGAGGCAGTGGGAGGTTGTATTTATGCTGTGATCGTGTGAGTCTGGTGTTGGTTTCTGGTAGGGTAGGTTGGGCTCTTGATCGTTTGTACATGAGGCATAGTAAGTGCCTGTCTCTTCGGTCTTTGAGTGTATCCAGACCTAGTGTAGTGAGTTTGTGTGAGGCTGGCTCGTGTTTTCTTGTGCGGGTAATGATTCTGATTGCTCTTGATTGGATGCGTTCTAGTTTGGCTATGTTGTTTTGTGTAGCGAAGTGGTAAATAATTGAGTTGTAGTCTAGTATTGGGAGCACCATTGCTTTGTATATTTTGAGTGCAGTTTGTTCTGAGATCATGTATCTAATGCGGGATAATGTGTATAGCTTGTTATTTGTTGATTGCAATGCAGCATCCACCTGTTTCTGAGCATTCAGCTTTCTGTCTAATGTTGTGCCCAGATATTTGAAGCTTTCTACTAGTTTAAGTTCTGCGCCATGGAGTCGTAGGTTTGAGGTGGCTGCGTCTATGGTTCTTTTGGTTGTAAAGGATAGAACCTTCGTTTTGGTTGTGTTGATTGTTAGTTTATTTGTGGCACACCAGTTTTCTAGTGTGTGAAGTGCTGACTGGAGTGGAATGATGGTGTTTGTATGTGTTTTGTCAGTAAAGTAAATGACTGTGTCGTCAGCGTACAGTTGTGTTTTGACTTCTGGTAGGCATGCGGGCAGGTCATTCATATATATGATGAAAAGGAGGGGCCCAAGGATTGAACCTTGAGGGACTCCGGTTGTGAGGGGTAGGGTGCTTGAGGTTACTCCATTTGCAATAACAGTTTGGGATCTGTTCACGAGATAACTACTGAACCATTTGCAAGAGTTGTTGCCGAATTCAAGTGATCTTAGTTTTTGTATTATGAGAGCGTGGTCTAGGGTGTCAAACGCTTTTTTGAGGTCGATAAATATTGCAGTTGTTGTGTGTTTGCTGTCACCTTATTTGTCTTAGATGTTATGTATGTATAGGTTTTTATTTCTGGAAGTGTACATTTTCAATAATATAACAAATTTTGACACCGAAAAGGGGGTGGGTCTCCTCTATCGGTAATCCACCCGTGATACTGGTACTATAATTATAGAAATACATAATGAAACCTACATCATTAAATAGCATTAAATTCTCTTTTGAATGATATAAATTGTATTAATGTAGCTCAAGGAATGGCCATGATATGAACGTTTTAATTCATCAATATATTAACAGGGCTGTCAGTGGGGCTGTCAGCGGGGCTCTCTGAGACTTCTTTAGTATTTTTTCAGTGATATCTGTTGACATTATGATCAAATTTTATGCACATATAATAAATATAGAAAATCATTTTGTTCTAAAAGTGAACAATTTGGACTAAAGTTTGTCTTTAAAGCTGTGAATTTGGACTAAATTCTGTCCTAAAAGTGAAAGATTTGGACTAAATGTAGCCCCAAAAGCTGAGAATATTAAGTAAATTTTGTTCAAAAAGCTGATAATGCACTTCAACAATTGTAGTTTCAGCTGAAGGCCGTCCAACAGATGTTGCTTGTACTAATGCCATATACACCAATCCACTAATGCTGTGTAATTATACAGTAACCTGGAGCCCACCCAATGTATTAGCTTAATTTCCCCTGATCACCCACCAGCCATCAGGGCCCGCCGCCAGTAGGGCCCCGCCACTAGGGCCCGCCAGCCGCTTACTGGGATCAATACTCATACATTATACACATGCAGTGAATAAATGATGCACATTTGGCCCTGTCTAGTACAGGCCTGTGATTTCACTCTACTCACTCACACTGTGATTTCACTCTACTCACTTACACTGTGATTTCACTCTACTCACTCACACTGTGATTTCACTCTACTTACTTACACTGTGATTTCACTCTACTCACTTACACTGTGATTTCACTCTACTCACTCACACTGTGATTTCACTCTACTCACTCACACTGTGATTTCACTCTACTCACTCACACTGTGATTTCACTCTACTCACTTACACTGTGATTTCACTCTACTCACTCACACTGTGATTTCACTCTACTCACTTACACTGTGATTTCACTCTACTTACACTGGGATTTCACTCTACTCACTTACACTGTGATTTCACTCTACTCACTCACAGTGTGATTTCACTCTACTCACTCACACTGTGATTTCACTCTACTCACTTACACTGTGATTTCACTCTACTCACTCACACTGTGATTTCACTCTACTTACACTGTGATTTCACTCTACTGACTCACACTGTGATTTCACTCTACTCACTTACACTGTGATTTCACTCTACTTACACTGTGATTTCACTCTACTCACTTACACTGTGATTTCACTCTACTCACTTACACTGTGATTTCACTCTACTCACTCACACTGTGATTTCACTCTACTCACTTACACTGTGATTTCACTCTACTTACACTGTGATTTCACTCTACTCACTTACACTGTGATTTCACTCTACTCACTTACACTGTGATTTCACTCTACTCACTCACACTGTGATTTCACTCTACTCACTCACACTGTGATTTCACTCTACTCACTCACACTGTGATTTCACTCTACTTACACTGTGATTTCACTCTACTGACTCACACTGTGATTTCACTCTACTCACTCACACTGTGATTTCACTCTACTCACTTACACTGTGATTTCACTCTACTCACTTACACTGTGATTTCACTCTACTTACACTGTGATTTCACTCTACTCACTCACACTGTGATTTCACTCTACTCACACTGTGATTTCACTCTACTCACTTACACTGTGATTTCACTCTACTTACACTGTGATTTCACTCTACTCACTGACACTGTGATTTCACTCTACTCACTCACACTGTGATTTCACTCTACTCACTCACACTGTGATTTCACTCTACTC
>OW804098.1:127029101-127063578 GCA_942159475.1 Sthenelais limicola | reverse complement strand
GATTGATTTATGGGTGGAAGGTTATAGATACAGGTTGGATTGTGGGTGAGGGCATATAAATAATGCATGTGGCCATATTGGGGCTCTGGGTGGGGGGGGGGGGGGGGGGCATTAGACATCACATCTTCTTTGGGAGAGGAATCCGTGAATAGGGTTCTTGGGAAAAATATGGTACATGAGTTATATATATATAACAACTTTTATTCAGTTTACAGCTTACATAGATTGTCAATTTCATTGAACACTGAATTGGAAAACAATACTCTGCGTAGCAGATCTACCGCACGATCCAATATTATTATTATTATGTTATATTGTTAATAAGTTTTGAGTCCAACTCTGAAATTAAGAGTTTTAATGATCTTTCCTGTGACTGTTCAACGTTTTTTCCTTGTATTTGTCCATCATTCATCTACTGTTCTGTTGTAATATGAGAGTCAATGTTTGTCAAGGAATATTAGCACTTTAGTGCCAATCTCGTTTTATAGTATAGCATTTAATGATGCTTTTAAGTATGCAGATGAATTTTACAATATAATATTTTTCCAGACTGTAGGGTCTGATAAAGAGCTGTCTGAATATAAGAACATAATGTACAGTACAGTAAATTTACAGTAACAGCAATAGTCTGATTTCCCTTCCTTTCCCCAAATACCGATATAAGTCGGTCTTAAGAATCACAGGACCTACATGCCTGCTTAGTTCCCCCCATATATATACCCTATACATATTTTTGAAAATTCACATTTCAATATTTTACACATGAGCAAATCAATTTTACATAGTTGCATTCAATATTACTCAACTTCAGAAAATTCAAGTTCTGCAGACAAGTATTCATCATGTTCCTGGGGGTAGTTATTCTTCAGATAACTCCTGAAACCTTCTCTCGTTTTAATGTCCCTATTTATTTTGGGCAGGTTATTCCATAATCCTGTAATTTTGTAAAGATATGATCTCTTAAACTTCTCATTTTTCGGGAAAGGAACCAACAGTTTCTTCCCATCGTTGAGACTCCTTAGATCAGTTGCTTCCCAAGACCTGACCACAGAAGATAATTGGTCGATAATTGAAACGGTATTAGCGAAACAAATAAAACTGTGAAACTTAAATAATAATGTGAGGAAAGCGAAGAAGAGGAGAAGTTGAAGAAGACGACGAAGAAGAAGAAGAAGAAGAAGAAGAAGAAGAGGTAGAAGAAGAAGAAGAAGAAGAAGAAGCAGAAGAGGTAGAAGAAGAAGGAGGAGAAGAAGAAGAAGGAGGAGGAGAAGAAGAAGAAGAAGAAGAAGAAGAAGACGAAGAAGAAGAGGTAGAAGAAGAGGTAGAAGAAGAAGGGAGGAGGAGAAGGAGGGCAGAAGAAGAGAAGTACACGAAAAAGATGAAAAAGGAGAAGAAGAAGAAGAAGAAGAAGAAGAAGAGGGAACAGTTCCCACACTCAAAACAATATTACCAAGTAGTATCTGCCCTGTAGTGCCTCAGGACCATGGTATAGACCCAGCACTATAGCACGAAACACAAGAACCATAAATAAAGATTTAATAATAAATAACATTAACACTCATACATACAAAATAGCAATAACTAAATATTGTCTTGGCCTTAAATTGAATACAAATAAATGCAAAAAAATAACTAAATCCTTACTGTTCGCTTCTTGATGTGCAGATCTATAGGTTTATGGTTGGTGCTCTTCTTCCGCACCAGGGGGCGTGGTATGCGGCCTTTTCCCGCCAACATCCTCATTCCCGCGCATTCACCGTCGCTATGGTAACCAGCGTAAACAAACACAGGTCAGTATGGGTAGCCAGGTCTGGTCTAATTAACAACAGGGTATTAAAGTCTGGAATCAATTGTCAATAGTAGTATAAGGGGCGCAAAATAACGTGCTTTATAGTATATATTCCTGTCACCAGGGGAGCTGAAAATGAAGTTTTTTTATCGATAGGATGGAATAGGATACAAGCTGTTTAACTTCTTTTTTTTTTATTATTATTTTTTCTTCAGTTTTTTTCAGTTTTTTTTTTGTTATCGAAGTTTTTTTAGTCACTGATACCAACTTGTTCTCCAATATAATCTTTGCCTTCAATTTTATTTTTTCTCTTTCAATTCATGCTATATTACAACCCAGTTGAACTCTTGTTATAATTAACATACTAAGATGTTTGTAAAACAAAATTGAATCAATGGTGGAAATTGAAATTAAATTTGAAGCATTTTAATCCGTAAGTTTTATCTATTGGAATATTAGTTAGAATAATCTGTGATATACTATATGGGTCAGATCATCGGAAAATGTAGAATAATAACATATTTAGTACATTCTGCTGAACAATTATCAATAATAGGTTTATCGGATTAAATTTTCTTATGAGACTAATTTAAAATGTCAGTTCCGTTATGTTGAACTGTATTTTGACTTCATTTTTTAAATTAGGGTTATTTGATAGGATTAATGAAGGAGAATTGTACATTTTCTGACGGCTTAAATCATATACATTCATTCATATATAACATCAATAGTTTCCGAGACAATATATGATCTGTTTTAGGAAAATAGGCCATAAGTCGCAAAATATGGATTTTGAGATATCACCATATTTGACAAGAGTAGGTCAAGCTGATTCCAATGAAAGTAAACACTAGGACACCTAATAAGTATTTTTATATTTAAGTTTAATATTTTTATTTTTGAAAAAAGAAAGTTTGCAATGTTTCTGGATGGGTAATTACCAGTAAAGTAACTAAATATACTCCATAGAAAGGCCTTTGGAACGCAAAGATATATTTAATACAATGTCCTGAAATTTCTGACATGGATTCATATGCCTATAAGTGCTGAACCACCTAATAACCAGAACATTTCAATAATCAGATCTTATGAAAAAAACACTTTGAAAAGTATCAATTTTGCAACTTGTGACTCATTTTTCTGGAACACATCACATATAGTATTGTAATACTGGATGTCAATACCATATCTACTACTGTTCCCTATTGGTATCTATTTTATCCCTGCAATCTGTCAAAGCTGCGATGTAAGTGTTTCTATTGACCAAATGTCTACAGAATAATTGGAGCCTTTACTGGCCTTTAACAATATGTCTGTCTGTCTAAACAATCTATAGAGAAACTTAGTGCGACTTTGGTGTTATCCATTGCTGTGTTTAATCATTGCTAGAAGCATCTAAACCAATGCACCGATGTCCTCATGTGAATACACAGTTAAAGACAAAGGATGTTATTTATATAAATATATCTTACCTCAGTTGTTGCTATATGTCCAGGATGGAATACTCCACTACAGCAGTTACTGGTATCTACTGTACATCCACGTGTAGCGCCTTACTCCTGTCCCTGGTGGTAGCAACGTGAGTAGCACGAGCTTGTAGAATGTTACAGTAAACGCACTTACACACATGTAACAGTTAGTGTGGCAGGAGCCTTTAGTCTGCCTTCAACAGTCCAGGGGCTTTACAACTATAAGGCAGATTAGAGACTAAAAACATTAGTGGCCTCCATTTCGGGTCTGTGTGTATAATCCTGAGGTAAATAAAAGAGAATCAGTTAAGCTGTAACGTGTGTCTGTATGTCTCAGTGTAAAGCTCCTCTTCTTCATTCAGTGCAGCCTTCAACACATCCAAGAATGTGTAGTAGAACCGCCTCTCTCCGTCTCTCCTTGCTCCCTCCGAAGGCTATCTTTCTCTCTCCCTCTGTCTCCCTCTCCTTCTCTCCCACTCTCCTCCCTCCTCCCTCTCCCTCTCTCTCCCTCTCTCCCCTCTCCCTCTCCCTCTCTCTCCTCTCTCCCTCTCTCTCCTCTCTCTCCTCTCTCTCCTCTCTCCCTCTCTCCCCTCTCACTCCTCTCCCTCTCCTCTCTCTCCTCTCTCTCCTCTCTCTCTCCTCTCTACTCTCTCTCCTCTCTCTCTTCTCTCTCCTCTCTCTCCTCTCTCTCCTCTCTCTCTCTCTACTCTAACCCTCTCTCTCCTCTCTCTCCTCTCTCTCCTCTCTCTCCTCTCTCTCCTCTCTCTCCTCTCTCTCCTCTCTCTCCTCTCTCTCTCTCTCTTCTCTCTCCTCTCTCTCCTCTCTCTCTCTCCTCTTTCTCCTCTCTCTCCGCTCTCTCCTCTCTCTCCTCTCTCCCTCTCTCTCCTCTCACTCCCTCTTTCTTTCCTGTCCTCTCCTGTGTCTCTCTTGCTATCTCCCTTTGTTTCTCTTCCCCTCTTTAGGTGTGTGTCTCTCTGTCGCGTTATCTCTCCCTTTCTTGGTCTGTCTCTCTGTCGCTGAGTTTTTTTCTCTCCCCCTCTTACTGTCTCTCTCTCTCAGTCTGTCTCTCTGTCTCTCTCACGGTCTCTCTCTCTCTGACTCTGGTGTTCTCTCCCTTTCTCAGTTTGATGCAGGGAAGGTTAAGCCCTATATATGGGCCGGCCTCCATGCATGGGTGGACTTAATGGTAGGGTTATGCTCAACTTCAAACAACCTGAACTCCAGAAGATCTGATTGTCCATTATTTGTGTCCATGGATATAGCCTTATGGTTTCCCAATGTCCACAAATATTAAAATGATCAACTAGACCTGTATCTCCCGGTCTCATATTAAGAACATGACAAGAATGACGTCATATAAGTTATATTTTGTTTATTAGTTCCATATGCTTTCTGTTCTCTGTTCATTCCCGTTATATATCAGTCCGTGTCTCCTTAGGTTAGGGCTAAGGCCCACCTTACCTCAGGTATATACCTATGTAAGGTATGTTATGCCCAGTACAACAATGTCCAGCTCACACTAGTGGTTCAATGGGGTTCCTTCCCCTGATGTACAACTGACTGAACCAGTGAAGAGTTGCTCCAGAGCTGCTCCTACAGTGTGGCCTGGAGTTACTCGTGTGTGACTGGAGGAGCAGGAGGAGGAGGAGGAGCAGGTGTAGTAGAGGAGGGGCATGTGTAGTAGTAGTGGAGGGAGTAGCTACATAATGCTCTGCCCTGTAGTACAATGTCCAGCTAACACTAGTGGTATAATGGGGTTCCTTTACCTTATGTAGAACCAGTGAAGAGCTGCTCCTGAGCTGCTCCTATAGTGTGGAGTTACTCGTGTGTGACTGGGGCAGGAGGAGCAGGAGCAGGTGTAGTAGTAAAGGAGGGGCATGTGTAGCATTGGGGGAGTGAGTAGTGGTATCGGGGGCGTGAGTAGTGGTATAGTGGCCTGACTCTACCCACCCGTCCACTATACTACTCACTACAGACTAACCTGTAGTTCAATTCAATTCAATTCCAAAATGCTTTATTGCAGATGGAAGTACAATTGGTCGGTCTGCCTGAGACAAACAGGTCTTCCTATGACTGCCCACTTCAGAATCTTTGAGTATTGTTTCAAGTATCGTTTGAAACGTAATGTTAACATGTGTAGCAAATTGAGATGAAATAGGTAATTACATTAATGAGCATTATGAGTTTATTGAACAGGACGGAGACCATCTGATACATTTGACATACAATAGATATTCATAGATCACAGTTTAACTTTTGTAATCAAGTACTGCCGCGTTTTAATCTTTTTTTTTTTTTTTTTTTTTACATAGCCAGGTAGTCAAGATACAATTTTATTTAATCATAATATAATCAAAGCATAGCTCGATATCTCGTTCAGATTCTAAAATCTCCAATTTCATGTTATTATACATCAGGCAATGTATGTCACATATTACAAACGATATAATTTTATCATATATTCGAAACAATTTTAAAATGACATAGAAACAAAATTGTTCATACATAATGGTTTGGCCTAAAGTTTTTAACCACCTATATCAAGGGAAGAACATGTATATTTCTTATTACCTTGCATACCTAAAAACTAACACCTAGGACTACATTCATAATAGTAAGGCTTTAAGATAAGATAAGATAAGATAGAACTACTTTATTCATCAATACAGTTACACGATAAATGGGTAAACAGACATCTAGATCACCTCCAGCTCTCCCCGTCGTTACCTTTGGCCTAAAAAGTTGTGGAATGAAAACCTTTTTTTACTAAACCAAGACAAATTAAATATATCAGCAAAACAATAATAAATGACACTTAAAGTGGGTGAGAGAATAACATATTACATATCCTCACATTTGCGTAGTAGAGTAAATATACACTGTGTGTTACATATTTAATGATCCGTCTAGGTAGATCATTAGAGATAATCAGATATATCTCTGAGATGAAGTGCCCTCTTATTGGGTCATGGTTTCCAGGTGTACTCCTGGTTTTACATTTATATTTTATAGAGGAATTATGTTTTGATTCGTCCAGGAGGCGAATTTACATGGAAGACTAGAAAATCAGATGTACTTCTGAAAGCATGTGAAATGAAAATATTTCTCGATTTCAGGAACTCTTCCATGTATAAGCGTTTTAATCTTGTTTCTATTAGCCACTGCGAAGGTTGAGGTATACATAGTTAGGCAGGGGTAAATACAAAGTAGAGACTGAGCACTTTTTATTAGCAGAGCAGCAAGCTAATTTATCTTAATATATCAAATATATCAAAATACATCAAAATGGTGCAAGAAATTGCTGAGCGTATCTTCTGAATGTTGTCCTGTCCTCAATCTTGTGAGCGACTTGTTTAACGCATTCCATCTGGTTTGGCATCTATAAATGTGATGTGTTTCAGGAAAATGAGTCATAAGTCGCAAAAAATAGATTTTGAGATACCATTATATTTGAAACGACGAGATCAAGCCGATTCCAATGATAGTAAACAGTCTAATAAAATAAGAAGTATTTCTAGATTTTAAGTTTGATATTTTCGTTTTTGAAAAAAAAAATTCCAATATTTCTGGGGGTCACAAAAACAGTAAGGTAACTAAATGAAGTCCATATGAGGACCTTTAAAATGAATGGATATATTACATAAATTATCTTGTAATTTGATACATCGATTGACATAACTATGAGTGACACACTCTCCAAAAATTAGAAGATTCCAATAATGTGATCTTGTGAAAAAAACGATTTGAAAAATATCAATTTTGCGACTTATCACTCATTTTGCTGAAATACATCACAAATGATAGAGTTAATGACCTTATTTGTCTTAGATGTTATGTATGTATAGGTTTTTATTTCCGAAAGTGTACATTTTCAATAATATAACAAATGTTGACACCGAAAAGGGGGTGGGTCTCCTCTATCGGTAATCCACCCGTGATTCTGGTACTATAATTATAGAAATACATAATAAAACCTACATCATTAAATAGAGCATTAAATTCTCTTTTAAATGATATAAATTGTATTAATGTAGCTCAAGGAATGGCCATGATATGAACGTTTTAATTCATCAATATACTAATGGGGCTGTCAGTGGGGCCGTCAGCAGGGCTGTCAGTGGGGCTGTCAGCAGGGCAGCGGGGTTCTCTGAGACTTCTTTAGTATTTTTTCAGTGATATCTGTTGACATATATCAAATATGATCAAATTTTATGCACATATAATAAATATAGAAAATCATTTTGTTCTAAAAGTGAACAATTTGGACTAAAGTTTGTCTTTAAAGCTGTGAATTTGGACTAAATTCTGTCCTAAAAGTGAAAAATTCGGACTAAATGTAGCCCCAAAAGCTGAGAATATCAAGTAAATTTTGTTCAAAAAGCTGATAATGCACTTTAACAATTGTAGTTTCAGCTGAAGGCCGTCCAACAGATGTTGCTTGTACTAATGCCACACATACACCAATCCACTAATGCTGTGTAATTAGACTGTAACCTGGAGCCCACCCAATGTATTAGCTTAATTTCCCCTGATCACCCACCGGCCAGCAGGGCCCGCCGCCAGTAGGGCCCCGCCACTAGGGCCCGCCAGCCGCTTACTGGGATCAATACTCATACATTATACACATGCAGTGAATAAATGATGCACATTGGGGCCTGTCTAGTACTGGCCTGTGATTTCACTCTACTGACTCACACTGTGATTTCACTCTACTTACAGTGCGGCAATGATTGAGGTCATGGAGTTGAATTAATTGACATGAACTCACACAATTACATACTAATATTAGACTATTAGTCCTGCTTT
The DNA here is from genome assembly GCA_942159475.1 of Sthenelais limicola. Lineage (NCBI taxonomy): Eukaryota > Metazoa > Annelida > Polychaeta > Phyllodocida > Sigalionidae > Sthenelais > Sthenelais limicola. The sequence continues at coordinate 127,055,514 of OW804098.1, read as the reverse complement.
TCCTTTTGTCCAACATCTGATTGTCATTTGAGTGAAAGTCGTCGAAATTGATTCTTAAGCAACGTTGCATGAAATTACAACTAAAACATGATAAGTTGTGAATCCTCTCTCTCTCCTCGCTTTTCTCTCTCTTTCCTCTTCCTCTCTTTCCTCTCTCTCCTCGCTTTTCTCTCTCTTTCCTCTTCCTCTCTCTCCTTCTCTCTCCCTCTCTCTTTCCTCTCTCCCTCTCTCTCCTCTCTCTCCTTCTCTCTCCCTCTCTCTTTCCTCTCTCCCTCTCTCTCCTCTCTGTTTCCCTCTCTCCTCCCTCTCTCCTCTCTCTCTCCTCTCTCTCTGCTCTTTCTCCTCTCTTTCCTCTCTCTCCTCTCTCTCTCTCCTCTCTTACCTCTCTTTTACTCTCTCTTTCCTCTTCCTCTCTCTTCTCTCTCTCCTCTCTCCTCTCTCTCTCCCTCTCTCTCCTCTCTTTCCTCTCTTTCCTCTCTCTTTCCTCTTCCTCTCTCTCCTTCTCTCTCCCTCTCTCCTTCTCTCTCCCTCTCTCTTTCCTCTCTGTTTCCCACTCTCCTCTCCCCTCTCCCTCTCTCTCCTCTCTCTGCTCTCTCTCCTGTCTCTGCTCTCTCTCCTCTCTCCCTCTATCTCTCCCTCCTTCTTCCCTCTCTTTCTCATTGCTTGCCCCCCTCTCCTATCTAACACCGTTATCTCCTCTTTGTCTCCCCCTCTCTGTCTGCCCTCTCCTTCTGTCCTCTCCCTCAACATTGTAAATTGTTTATATTTGAGGAAATAGTAGAATTTCTAATTAAGTAAAGTTCACAAAATACGGTAAGTTTACACATGGTAACAATATCATGAGATAAGCCGGTTCTAATGATGGTAAAATATCAGAGCCTCTAAGAAGTATTTCCGTATTTAAAGTTTAATTTGTTTATTTTTGAAAAAAATAATTTGCAATATTTCTTGGTGGGTAGCTAAATATACTTCATAGGATGTTTTTATATATATTTGATATACTCTTGAAATGTGATGTATTCATATGACTTAAATTACAGCGCTTAAATTCCAATGATTACACACTGCACCCATGTCCCCCTACTCACTGTTGACTGCCCTCTACACACCCTCACCTCATACAATCTCCATGAATCTGATTGAATTCTAAGATAATTTTCCTGACAAAAATTGAATTTTCCCATCACCTTTTCCTGCGATAGACATCTGCCATTGTGAGCGTAGAGAGGCGGTAATCACCAACTTGTCAACACATGTGTCTAGAGTGTTGCTATTCTAACATATCAGTTTCATGGAGAAGTATTCACATTATAATGAAGGGCAGAGGTATGTCTGGTGGATTATCATCCATCACTGGTCTGTAGACTGGTGGGGGGTCGGGGTGTGTGTGTGGGGGGGGGGGGGAGGAGGGGGGGGGGGGGGGGCTTAGGAGGAAGACAGAGGCATGGGGTGAGAGGGGGGGGGGGTACAATAAATATTCAATTACTAATCTAATCAGCCTTTTCAATCACAAGGACAAAGTTTTACTGTTAAGCTTATAAAATATTGATGTTGACACTAAATAAAAATGTTTTGATATATGAATGTTGTATTGAGAAATTAAGAGTAGACTTTACTGTTGTTTATTATCCGTGCATCCCTCCTGAGAGGTGCAATAAGCAGGGTGCTATAAAAATATTCATATAGTACACATACTATATGAACTACTTCGTCACCAAGTCGGCTACTTTTTTCAGATTTACACATGATACATTTGTGATTACACATAAAGTTTTATGCCCATTTAATAAATATAGAATGGAACTCGCCTGCAATAAAAAAAATATTGAACTAGATTGCTATTGCAGACAAATTGAGTCCCATAATTTTTTAATTACAATGGCAAGTTCCATTCTATATGTATTATATGAGCATAAAACTTGATCAAATATCATGTGTAAATCGCAAAAAGTAGCCGACTAGGTGAAAGATGTCTCAGAGACAGTGCAAGCTCCACCAACTCTGCAGGCCTATGGTACTACCTATGTCTATGGACTTGTTGATGTGCTTCGCGGAGACCCAAAGGTGCTTGTCTAAGTTGTTAATTTCAAAGTTAGCCCACATAGAATTATGAAATTAACAACTTAAACAAGTGCTTTTGGGGCTCTGCAAAGCACATCTCCGCCGATGTTTATTTTCGTAACACACTCGCCTATTGGCTTGTGGGTCCAAAAAAAAACAAACATTTCGGACAGTGCAATAGTGTCCCTTGTACCACATTCTCATTAGGTTCTATCTATTTATCAAAGTATTAGCACAAAGACTTTAAACTATTTCTCTATATTTCCAGTACATATCGCCTGTAGAAGATGTATATGGGTCAGATTTTCAGAAAATGTACAATTGGCAGCTGTACAAATTTAGGAAGTTCTGCTAAATTAGACTGAAAAATGATGAATACCGGGTATATTTGAGTATATTTGGTATCGCATTAAAGTATCAGTACTGCTATGTTAAACTGCATTTTGAAGCTCATTTCTGTCTTAAATGTGGGTTATTTGAGATAATTAGAGAAGGTGAATTGTACATTTTCTGAAAATCTGACCCATATAAGCCTATGTTAGCAGTGATATATGAAGTGTTGATATATGATATAACCTGTATATAAGCAGTGATATATGGGTCAGATTTTCAGAAAATGTGCAATTGGCAGCTGTACACATTTAGCAAATTCTGCTAATATAGGCTGCAATTTGGTCAATACTAGGTAAATTCGAGTATATTTGGCATTGCATTGATTCTAGCAATCTGTTTGGTTAGGTTGAACTGTATTTTGAACTTTATTTTTGTCTGAAATTTGGGTTATTTGAGAGGGTTGGTGAAGGCGAATTGTACATTTTCTGAAAATCTGACCCATATATGAAGTGTTGATATGTGATATACACTGTGTATGTGGCTGAGCGGGTATTAGATGGATGGGTGCATAGATCGGATACACCTGTCTACAGACTTATACACACTGGATTATAATTAATGTTTCTCATCTACTCATATATGGTCAGTTATCAGAAAATGTTCAAATGGCAGCTCTACACAATTAGTAAATTCTGTTAAATTAGTCTGAAAGAGGATAAATACTAGGCATAACTCAGTATATTTGGTAGTGTGTTAGATTAGATTAGATTAGATTAGATTAGAAAACTTTTATTTAGCATCTAAAGATGCCGTTAGTGAAGGGGAGATTCTCTCCAGCGTATGGGAGGTTTTCCGCCCCTTATGGTTTTACAATCTTCTGTTGTAGAGTGTTGATTATATATATAGTTTTGGCTATGGTGAACTGTGTTTTAAACATCAATCTGTCTTGAATTTGGGTTATTTGAAAAAATTGGTGAAAGCGAATTGTACATTTTCTGACTATCTGATCTGATTTGTGGAGCCAACTATTGGACTGAAACCAACAAGTTGGTTTAATATTCAATATAGAAATCAAAAGATATAAAATCTTGGAAACAATTGGGGTTTTATTTACTCAAATTTAATTCAAATTTTTCTCATATATCATCATTACGTTATTATCATCAAAATGCTTAACGTACTCTTTTCTTTGTAAAATGTTACCTCTGACCATTGTTCCATATGTTTGATTAAAATATAATGGTTATCACCGTTTTTAAGGTAATAGAACATCAATGTATATTTCCATAATAATAATTGTAGATGTGCTAGAAGAACGCTGAGGTTCAGCGACAAGTTTTTCCTCTACAAATTTTCATGATATGTACCTGAAAAATAAAAACGTTAAAAAAAAACAAAAAAACACCTGTATGAGAAAATGGAACTGAGCGTGTTGAAATCACACTGTAAGAATTTAAGTTCATTTGCCCAGAGATTCAGTCTTCTATGGAGTTGGCAAGATGAAGTCACAGATCAGTGATGTCCTTTACAATATGGAATGTAGTACCTGTGGAAGATAAAAATGCCTTTTCGAACAGCATTAAGAAGTTATGCTCTGAGTCGTTTAGAGCCACTGAAGGTATCTGGGCTATTCCTGATCCGATGGCCTTTTGAGGAGTATATGCATGCTAATATTTTGTGAGATGTACAGTATCTACTCGTGTGAATACATTTTTTGTAATATCTGAATTTGTAGAGAGAATTTGAAAGAACATAAGGAGTGTCATGATGTTGAACTACGCGCTGGTGTTTGTTTTTATAGATCTATGTATTTTACTTATTTTGTTTTATATTCTTTCAATTTATAAGAATTGATAACATTTATGTGAACAACATCTTCACTAAATTTTCTAGACTTTGTATAAATGATTAGTAAAATGAGAAGTCAGCAGATTCTGAGAATAATGTACTTGTACACAATGCTTTAGACTGAATAAAAATCTTTAAATACAAAAAAAAAATACAATACACCAACATGTGTATGATCCTGTAAGCTGTACCTCCATGGGTCAATATAAGGGTCAGATTTTCAGAAAATGTACAATTGGAAGCTGTACACATTTACTAAATTTTGCAATTTAGTCAAAACAAGGTAAATTAGGGTATATTTGGCATTGCATTGATTCTAGCAATCTGTTTAGTTAGGTTGAGCTGTATTTTGAACCTGATTTTTGTCTTAAATTTGGGTTATTTGAGAGAATTGGTGAAGGTGAATTGTACATTTTCTGAAAATCTGACCCATAAACCCTGTATTGACGAGTACATTAAAGCTAAAGGTCCACCATTGTATGTAAACAGCGGTGCATCAATATCTACCAGCAACCTCACTTTCACACGTCAATATGTGGGTCAAGTCTTCAGCAAATGTACAATTGGCCTTCACCAATCTTCTCAAATAACCCACATTTATGATAAAAATCAGGTTCAAAATACAGTTTAAAATAACCTAACAGATTGTTTGAATCAACGCAATACTAAATATACTCAGATATACCTATATAGTGTTGATGATTTTTTGGTCTAATTTAGCAGAGTTTACTAAATGTGTAGAGCTGCCAATTGTACATTTTCTGTAAATCTGACCCATATAGCTGCACTGTGGACATTCCTACAAGACAAGGATGTCATCCCCCTGCGTCTCATCAATTGTAATAATGCACACTCAGCGAAAAAGGACAAAAAGTAATGTTCCCAATTAAGTTATTGATCCAAAATGAAATCATAGTCATTAATAGTTAGAAATAGGTTAATATAACTAAAGAGTTGTTTGAAAGTTTGGGTGAAGCTAGCAGGCAGAACCAATATCAGGCACTGTATATATTTAGCTAGAATATATACAAAACTACGATAATGAATTAAGACAACATTTAAGGAATTAGGGTGACTCGGGGTTTTTCTAATCTCGCAACATATGGGTCAGATCTTCGGAAAATGTACAATTCACCTTCACCAATCCTCTCAAATAACACACATTTAAGACCGAAATGCGCCTCAAAATGCAGTTCAACATAACAGAACTTATAGTTTAATTAAATACGACGCTAACTATACTTAGATATACCCACAATTTATGATTTTATGGCAGAATTTAGCGGATATTACTCACTATGTAGAGCTGCCAATTGTACATTTTATACAAATCTGACCCATATATATCTAGGAAAAGCCAATCGTTGTGCCATACGAATGAACTTATACACTAAACCAGAGATGTATTGTACAGGATGGATGTTTACTAACATGCTCTACCAAGAGACATGTAATGGTGCAGGTACACACACACACACACACACACACAAGGGTACATCAATATCTATATCAGCAGGACATCAATATTTGGGTCAGGTTTCCAGAAAATGTACAATTGGCAGCTCTACATATTTAGCAATTTCTGCTAAATTCTGCAAAATAAAAGATAAATTGTGCGTATATCTGAGTATATTTGGTATCGCATTGATTTAAAGTATCAGTTCTGTTATGTTAAACTACATTTTGAAGCTCATTTTTGTCTTAAATGTGGGTTATTTGAGAGGATTGCTGAAAGTGAATTGTACATTTTCTGCTGATCTAACCCATGTAGCATGGTGCACATTCTTACAACACCTGTGTCCCCCACCCCCAGCCCCCCCCCCCCAGCCCCCCCCCCCGACACCCCCCCCCCGCCCCATTCTTTCACACACACTCCCATTTGTTCTCATCTTTAATAATGCACACTCAGCCAAATTGGGGAGCCTGTTCGGGAGGCTACATTTAATTTAAATAACTACAATCACCGTTTAAAAGTTTTATTTATTTTGTTTTATTTTAATTATTTTCGATTATGTAAAGTATAAACAGTAAACTAAACAGGAAATGAAAGAACAGAAATTAGTTCCATAAAATGTTAAAATATGAGTAACAAGTACATAATACATTCCATGCGTTACTTATAGTTTGTAATCAACCAAGCGTGCAATGCCTGGCACGCACCGACCGCAGGAGCCATCTCACGGCAAAATGACGAACTACTTTACGCTGAGCGACTTTTTCCTCGATGGACAGAGAGAGAGAATCGTGTCGCCTTCACGTACAAAAAACTTTTATAAAGCTTGGCCATATGTGTAACTTAAGCCTCGATGTTTATGTAACTGAAAGAGATAGGGACATATGGGTTAAATTATCAGAAAATGTACAATTCGCCTTCACCAATCCTCTCAAGTAACCCTAATTTAAGACAAAAATGAGCTTCAAAATGCAGTTTAACATAACAGAACTGATACTTTAATTCAACGCGATACCAAATATACTCAGATATACCCGGTATTCATCATCTTTCAGCCTAATTTAGCAGAATTTCCTGAATGTGTAGAGCTGCCAATTGTACATTTTCTGAAGATCTGACCCATATGCAATTACAAAAACCTTTAATGATAATGTGAGAGCATGGCGCTGGTGGGATGGGTAGTTTATGCCATGTCTTAACCGTGTGCATATCAGTAATATGTGATGTGTTTCAGGAAAATGAGTCATAAGTCGCAAAAAATAGATTCTGAGATACCATTATATTTAAACAGATGAGAACAAGCCGATTCTAATGATAACAACTAGTCTAATAATCTTATGAGTATTTCTAGATTTTAAGTTATATTTTCGCTTTTGAGAAAAAAAAGTTTCCAATATTTCTTGGAGTCAATAAACAGTAAAATAACTAAATATAGTCCACATGAGGACCTTTAGAACTAAAGGATATATTGTATATATCGTCCTGAAATTTGATACACCGATTGATATAAGTCTAAGTGATGAACTGCCAAAAAATCAGAACATTCCAAGAAGTGATCTTGTAAAAAAAAAAACTTTGAAAAATATCCATTTTGCGACTTATGACTCATTTTCCTGAAACACATCACATATATGCCAACAGAACTGATGTGATATAGTTTTAGCACTGTTTAATTATTAGATTTCATTTGACTATTACTTACTTGAGAATTTACATAAAATGTATATGATAACATCAGGCTATACTGAGGATATTTGTACTCAATGTATGGACATTTTATTTATGTGTTTGACCTGAATAAAATATTTTCAAAATCAAAGGCCGCGTTTTTTACCGTTTTTACTCGTGTTATTCTAGTAAAGAATAACACAAGTAAAACGGTAAATTTAAGTTAATTTATATATTTTTCTTTTCTACTAAAGGCATGTTCACAGTGATACATTACTGTTGTCTCTGCGTTACATGCGACTACGACAATAATGGAGGAGGCTAATGTATAGTGTTTACTTATATTATTGTATCGATCTCAACGTCTCTGATACCAAATTATGCTAAATATATGTGATCCATTTGAGGAAAATGAGTCATAAGTCGCAAAATTTGGATTTTGAGATATCACCTTAAAATTTTGAAAAGAGGAGATCAAGCTGATTCCAATGCTATTAAACATGGAGGGCATTAATTTTAAGAACTATTTCTGTATTTTATGTTTGATATTTTTATTTTTGAAAAAAAAAGTTTGCAATGTTTCTGGATGGGTACTTATCTGTAGAGTAACTAAATATACTCCATACGAAGGCCTTCAAAGCACAAGTGTAGTGAATACGGTTTTAAATAGATCCGAGACAATTGGTCTGACCGGGCGTTGCTATAATTGGGTGCACGCGCCCCAACTGAACGCGCTCCCGGTTCAGAAATGGCCTTTCGGATTCCCGCCTTTTCTTACTTGGACAGAGTTCCAGTAAACCAATATCAAAGGTAACTTAAATCTAGTCAACTCTTTTACCATAATGTGTCTTAGAGTGCTTCCGGATGCTCCGGTAAGACTCTGTGTTGTTTCACTGTGTTACTCCTATGTAAAACCATGTTAACTGTTTGACTCTCAACACCTGCAATGATCGTGTACCATAATTGCCACTTGTCCTTTGAGGCCAATACCTGGTCACCTCTGTTGGGTCCGATAAACACTATCGGACATGGTTTGTGTGGAGAATAAAGCCTGTGATACCTAAAGAGCTGTGTGTCTGGTCTTCTTTCCCTTCGCGAGAATAGATATCGAACTTGGGTAGTGTGAGACGGAAAAACACTACAATTGGTGCCGTAAACCAGTTTCTGGCCGCAGACCTTGTTGATAGTGTGACTGTTGTTTCTTGGTGAAACAGGACTGCGTTGTGCAGAGGTTCGGAGATTGGCTGATAGACCCGACCAAATGGCTGAAGCAGCGGATGGTACCGATGCCCCGCTGGGCGCGAAGTCTCCGCCTAAAGTCAAAGTGGTCAAGTCTCCGGCGAAGGTCGCTGCTGTGATCAAGCCTCCGAAGTTGTCGTATATAGTTACGGAAACCTTTGGTCCTCCGCTGACAGGACTATTGGGTCCCCGTAAGGAGCAGGACCGTAAGGATCTTGTATCCCGTAAGGATGAGGGAACTTATGCTTATGAGGGCGATGGTTCTGTGCACCGGGTAGATGTTGGAGCAGGTAGTGCTTTCAATCAGTGGCGTCGGTCCCCGGAAGACTTGACTGAGGATGAACTCCGTCACGAATTCCGGAAGATGCGTGCCGACTTTAAAGCTCATAGAAGTGCTGCTGAGGATTTGCATGCGCGTATGGCAGACGTTACACAGCAGAATGCAACTCTTCGCGGAATTGTGCATGATGCTGTGTACGGACCGCCTCCGCCGGTAACGGTGGAAGATTGTGTTTCGGAGGATGGGACGGAAGATACGCCCCCGCCGGACACTTCGCAGGGTGAGGATTTGCTTGGTATGTTACTGAAGGTTAAAAGTGCATACACACCCAAAGCTCCAGTGACGTCAACTTTTGCTGATCCGAAGTTGTCATTTGCACCAATGTTGGACGATCCGTCCATTGTTGCAGCTAAAGGGCCGGAGGATGTGGACAGGCATGTTACGTTCTCAAAGCAGGCACAAGCTTCGTCTTCCCCGAAAGGGAATGCAAATGATGGTTCATTTTTGGCCGGCAAGAATGTTACCCCGCGCAAGAAACAGAACGATGTGGTTGTTCCGAAGTCACGGAACGCTGTCGTTAAAACTCCTAATGGTAGAGTTTGTGATGGTACGTACTACCGCAGTTCCCCTGGTTCCCCCAGTTCTGTGTTATCCAGTACTAAAGCCCGGAAGAAGCCTTCTGGAGGTGATAGTGACTCAGATGACTCTGATGACGACTGTGGAAAAGATTATTGTAGATCCAGTAGGTCCCGCCGGAAAGATCGTTCTCTTGTCCAGGGTCTTGAGTATACTGGACCGGATGAGTCGGATGAAGATTTTAATTACAATCAGTCTTCGACCCGTGAGAGTATTGCTCCGAAAGTATCCGTACCCAGGTTGTGGGATGGTGTTATTTCGTGGAGGATATACTTGGCGGAAATGAAAGTAATTGCTACCGCGCACAACTGGAGCCCCGAACAGTTGTTACGACAGTTGATCTGTGGTTCTAGGAGACAACTGGCGGAAATGGGAGATTTGCCGGAGAACTTGACTCTTGTGCAGTTTGTCGACCATATGGAGGCAAACTTTGGCGAGAAGTCTAGACCCAGAAAGCAGGCAGAATTCTATAATTCCCGCCAGACTCCGAACCAGTCGGTTAGACTTTTTGGTAACGACGTTGCTCGGAAGGGGCGACGTGCTTTTGGTCCCTTGGATAATACGTTGAGGTCAGTTTCCCTCCGTGTGTTCCTGCAGGGAGTGACAAATCAGGATATGGCTGATTGGGTTCGCCTGAAACAGCCGAAGGATCTCCTGAGAGCCATACACTGGGCGGAGGTATGGGAAAGTTGTTACTTGGAGAGTGGCAGTGTTGCCTCTATAAGTGCACTTACCACTGCTGGCCCGGATGTGAGGAAGAAAAACCCAAAGGTTTCTGTGCAAGCTACAGCTGCCGAACCTGTGGCGGACGACTCGTGTGGCGATGACGTCCCTGAAGCTGTCGTCCAGGCTCTACGGTCCTGGGTAGGACAGTCTGGACAGAAGTTTTCCGGTAAAACATCGAAGTTTAACTGGAAAAGAGGTGTGAAGCGGACTGGTTGCTTCCAATGTGGTCAGGAGGGTCATTTTATGGCTAGCTGTCCGCAGAGGGATGTCTGGAAAGACGCAACTGGTAAGGGAGGTTCCACGACGAAGGCTGATCAAGCAGTGAAGCCGGAGTCGTCGGAAAACTCCAAACGGGTCTCATAAGAAGCGAGATGGGACCCGGGGAATTGTTTGCGCTTCCTAGTACTACAGTTCATGATCGTTCTGTGTCTGAAACGAAGACTGGGTGTGGGGCTCTAGCTCCCGTAAGTACTACTGAGCCCGGGGCTGTCTGCCGGGGAGGTACGAAAGCGGTTCGGGCGCGTCGAGCGGACGAGACCACTCATTCCAGGAATGGTGTAGATTCCAGGGATTTTCCTGTAGTTGCGGACTCCGACAACGTTTGTTGGGGTAAGGCAGGTTACCAAGCTGAGTTAGGGCATTTGGTGATAGCGGAGTCAGGTCCCATCACGGGTGCGAGTATTCAGAAAGTTTCCGTGGATGATCAGAGGGTGTTGGAGCTCCGTGATCCATATATTGCGGATAGATGGTACGCTTCAGTATCAGTGAATGGGGATGTTGGTGATTTCCTTTGGGATCCGGGCGCTACCACTAGCCTGGTGACGAAGACGTTCTGTGACGCCCTGCGTCGGCCGCCGCCACTGGTTCCGTGCCGGTTGGCGTGCACGATGGGAAACGATTCACAGATTACTGTGCATGGTAGCGCTCTGTTCCCTTTGACGTTAGGGAAACGGACGTACATGTTAACGTGTCTGGTAGTGTCGGGTTTATCTGGCCCGGAGTCTGGAATCTTGGCGCAGGACTTCAATCTTGTGCATAGATGTTATGTGTGCTGGTCAGGGAAATTGTCTTTGAATGATGGAGAAGACGCTGTGATCATGCATCACTGGCGTGGTGATCCGCCAAAGCAATTGGGTCCCTCGGTGAATATGATTACAACTAGTGAAGTAGGCGATGGAAGGCAGGTAACACTTCGGAAAGCGGTGGTCCTTCGTCCTTATTCAGCTACACTGGTTAAGATCGATGTTCGCGGGTGCTCGGATTCGTCAACGGGTTTGATGTTTGAGCCAGACCAGAGTTTTCTAAAGGATTACACTGTGGGATGCCTTGATTCATATATCTCGGCTGACGCTACGGCGACTGTGGCCTTTAGTAATCCGTCCGCAGAAACCCTACGTTTAGGTGTTGATATGGTGGTTGGACGAGTGAGTGATGTGACGCTGCTATCGTCACCTACTACTAGTCCGGAGGGGGTGAGTATGTGTCCGGAGGACAAAATAAAGGATGCGATCATCAACTCTATACAGGTGGTAGAAAACCCGTCTGTGGTAGATGAGGATTTGATTGCCCCGGATGACCCTGTGCCACCAAGTACGGAATGTCCGTTGAAGAAACTTGTAAGGGACTCTGATTTGACTGATCCGACAGAGAGGTCAAAGCTGATGGGTCTTCTTAATGAGTTTCGTGGGAGCTTTTCGCTACCCGGAGATGGTTGGAGAGAAGATCCGGGTTGCACCCATGTCGTGAAACACGTAATTGATACTGCCGACTCTCGACCTATTAAGCTTGCTTATAGGCGGATTCCGGTGTCTAAGCGTGAAGTAGCCGAAGCGGAGATCTGGAAGATGTACGAGCAGGGGCGAATTGAGCATTCTAATAGTCCGTGGGGAGCACCCATCGTGATTGTTGGTAAAAAGGATGGAACTCAACGCTTCTGCGTCGATTATCGCCAGCTCAATTCCGTCACAGTGAAGGACAGCTTTCCACTCCCTAGAATAGACGAGTGTGTCGAGGCGTTGGGCGGAAATAAATGGTTCTGCACCCTCGACCTGGAAAGTGGGTATTGGCAGATAGCGATGGACGAGGAGAGTAAGCAAAAGACGGCTTTCCTGTCCAGCGTTGGATTGTTTCAATTCAAGGTTATGGCCTTTGGATTGTGCAATGCTCCTGCCACATTCCAGCGGATGATGGATCGTATGCTAGACGACCTTCGCTGGAAGTCTTGTCTGGTGTATCTCGATGATATTGTTGTATTTGGTGAGACATTCGATGGTTGTCTGCTAAATCTGCGATTGGTTCTTGAACGAATCCGGGAATACAGGTTGAAGCTGAAACCCAAGAAGTGTGAACTATTCCGCCGTGAAGTGGAGTACTTGGGAAGATTAGTATCGGAAAAAGGAATTCGGGCGGACCCGAAGAAGATACAGAAGGTCCGTGACTGGCCCGTTCCGAAGACTGCGAGGGAAGTTAGACAATTTATAGGATTCGCGTCCTATTACAGGGAATTCCAACCGAATTTCGCTGCAGTTGTCTCTCCGTTGCAGGACGTAGTAACGGCAGCCGGAAGGGAAAAACGATACACAAAAGCAATAAACTGGACCCCGGAGTGTGCAGTTGCCTTCCAGAGCGTGAAAGATTTGTTAACCCGGGCTCCGTTGTTGAGATACCCTCGGAAGGAGGGGGAGTTTATCTTAGACACGGATGCCAGTGGGTATGGCATGGCAGGGATTTTGTCCCAGGTCCAAGATGGTAAGGAGGTAGTCCTTGGGTATGCTAGTAATAGCTTGGATAAAGCCCAACGGAACTACTGTGCGACCAAACGGGAATTGTTGGCCGTGCTTACCTATCTGAAGAAATTCATGCTTCGCTGCGTTGGCTCCTGAATTTCAAGGATCCTATGGACATGCTGGCGCGCTGGTTAACCCAGATGCAAGAGTATGGCCTGGATCAGCGAATGATTCTCCATAGAGCGGGGAAGAAACATGTCAATGTCGATGCGCTTTCCCGGGTTCCGACCCGGAAGTGTGCTCGATTTGACTGTGTTGATTGTGGGGCGCACGACGCTGTTGTTGCTGCGACCACTGTGACCCTTGCTGCTACGGGGGAAATCATCCGGACCGCTCAGCAAGACGACCCAGAGATCCTAAGAGTGATTGCTATAGTGGAAGGAGAAGTCTCGGTTCCGGACAAGCAGTCCCTGTCCGGTGAATCAGACGAATTCTGTACCTATATGCATAACTTGGGGAGTTTGTCGATGAAGAATGGTGTGCTGTGCTTGTCGTGGACTCGACCTCGCACAGGGATCACGTACGTGCGCAAAGTAATTCCTACTGCGCTTCGCTATGAGATATTCCAGGGAATGCATGGACCGAAGACGGTTGGGCATTTCGGATCTTTCAAGACTGGTTGGACAGCCAAGAAGAAGTACTTCTGGCCCAACATGAGAAGTGATCTGAAAAGGTGGCTCAGGGCATGTCCGGAATGTAGCATGCGAAAGACGAGGGGTGGTGGCGGAATCATGCCTCTCAAGAAGGAATTGCATGGAGAACGCTGGAGTCGTATTGGATTGGATATAATAGGTCCGTTCCGTCTTACCCCCAGAGGTAATAACTACATTATGGTAGTGACGGATCACTTTTCAAAGTGGGCGGAGACCTATCCAATGCCAGACCACACCGCTGAGAGATGTGCGGAAGTTCTCTTCAGGGAATGGATCCTCCGGTTTGGTTGTCCCGTATCGTTGCAAACGGACGGAGCACCAGAGTTTCGGTCCACCCTGTTGCGGAGCTTGTTGGAGATGCTAGGGGTTGAAAAGCTCATTACCTTACCGTATAGACCGCAGTCAAACGGTCAAACCGAAAGAATGAACCGAGTCCTGGTAGAACAACTGTCCTGTCTGACGGACTATAGTGCGACGGATTGGGATTTGTTGGCTCCGTGTGTCGCTCACGCGTACAGAGCAAGTGTGCATGCGAGTACGTTATGCACACCTAACTCTGTGGTGTTTGGTGACGAGCTGGTAACGCCTATGGACTTGGTCCACGGGGTGGAACCAGGCGGTCTGGATTTTCCATGCAGAGTGCCGTTCGTGGAGAATTTGAAGCATTGGTTGAAGCTTGGGCATAAGTTCGTCCGTGAGAATCTCGGAGTGGCAGCGATCCACCAGAAACGGGATTTCGATCGGCGAGCTAAGCCTAAGACCTTTGAAGTGGGGGATGTTGTATACCGCTACAACCATCCGCAGGCCAGTAAAAAGATCGGTCCCAAATGGGATGGCCCCTTCAAAGTAAAACGGTTTATAGGGGGTACAACCTATGAACTGGAAACAGTTGCAGGAGTCGTAAGGTGTCATGTCAACTACCTTAAGCAAGCTTTTGACAAGGACGGACCCGTGCAGGTTGTTAATCTTGACAGAGCACCGGAGTTCCGTGCATTGCAGAAGGCTGGCCGCGACGTCCTCAGACTTGAAAGTGGGAAAGTAATAGCTGGCAAGGAATGTCCTGATCTGAAAGAGAGGGAAAAAGTCTCCGTGTTTGTGAAACGACGGGGAAGGCCTAAGAAGGGGAAACAGAGTTTGAAAGCCACGAAGACCGCTGCTCTGCCTGTTCCGCCCTTGCCCCAAGCTAACGTTGTCATGCGGAAACGCGGAAGACCACGAAAGCTACGGTTGCCAGACCCGCCTGTTCCGGCTGTAGCTCCACGGAGGGGTAGACCTCGTAAAGTTGTTGCTGATCCGCTGCCGAAACCTACCGCAAAGAAAGTAGGGAGGCCGGCGAAAGATTCAGTAGCACGAGTAAAGAAAGTCAGAAAGGATAGAGCTAGCTCTCCTGTCGAGGTTGTAAAGGGGAAAAGGGTGCGCCGTCCCCCAGACCGATTACAACTGAAGTCTTAGCTGTTTGTGTACCAATACGGGGAATGTAGGTCTGATTCCCCGGATCGAAACACAACGAGAAGTCGACCAGGGGTGCCAGCACGGAAGAATACACCCTGGGTCCCCAAACGGCGTATGAAGCTTTTATTAGTTTCGTATGGCCGGGAAAGAACCTAAGTTATTCCGGCGGATTGATAACTTACCGCATGAGAACCGTGATGTGGCTTGGACTAGGCCTATGGGGAATAGAGATTCTAACCTCGTAACGCTATTGGTCCTGGATCTTGGTTGAAATAGCTTGAAAATGCTGCCTGAGGTATCATGCCAAAGATCCGCGGAATATGTTTCCACCCTTGTCTCTGGTGGAAGATGGGTTGGTTGTCCGTGTTCATAATATTCCCAGGAGGGGAACGGATATACTAACCCAACGTGAAGAAAACCCTAACATAAGGTTAGGCGGGTTATGCACGGAGGCAATGGCGCTGAGGTGTGCGGTGAGACGTGAGCGAACTAGCGTTGTAACGGTGTAACTAGCGGTAGTTGCAACCGCTGCTCACTAGTTCTCTTCCCTCACGGAGCCCTCTTTGCTTCCGGACTTCAACCTGTAAGTACGCTTTCTGACGATGCTCTTCATATTTGGTTGATTTGTATGTGTGAACCGTATGAAATGTTGCTGTTAGTTTGCTAAAAGTAAAGGAAATGTGTTTTATGTACCGCTAGTAGTAGGCACGGAAGTCGTTGGTTTGATTTATTGGTGGGTTCTCTCTATTTTGCATTGGAGATAGACCGCCACAGCCACGACCCACGTGCTCTGCATCGTGTGGGCTATTTGAACATGAGCCACGCACATGGGTTGCAAATCCCTATGTAAGCTTGCTGGGTACGTTCTAAACTTTCGGGTAGTGATTTTAGAACTAGGTCCCTCCAAGAGGATTGTCTAGTAAATGTTCCGTCATTCCTTTTGGATGATCTTTTAGTTTCGGTTTCGGTTTCGGATGGTGTAAATAATGTTCCGGCTACAGCGTTCCAGATTTGAATGTAATGCTTTTTGTTGCAGGAACGAGAACTGAAACGCAGCCTTTTAAAGCTACTGACTACCTGATTGCCTGATTACTTGAATGTAAGACGAGATGTCGAAGCCTAGCGACGACATCATCGACCTGGACGTCTCCGGTGACTCCGTAGAGGTGCCCATGGAAGACGAGAACGAGTTGTTGGGTGACGGAACCGGATTGATCGGCCTAGCGGCCATGCAGATCAATGAAGGTGACGACACCTCGGCAACCGAGGAGGATGGTCCGGTCGATCCGGCGCGACCTAAGCGGGGTCGTGCTGCTGATAGACCGGAGACTAGGTCCCAGTCCAACTCCCCAGTTAAGTCCGCTAGGACTACGGGTGAGCGTGGAAGGGAGTTGGAGCGTAAGCACAACCTCCGAGCAGTAACCGTGAGTGTGGAGCGTGTTCCGCTGAACACTGCCTCCACCAAGAGTTCTGATGCATCTCCTGCTCCGACTTCTGGCAAGTCCGGGACCAGTACCAGCCCTGGTGCGACGTCCAAGACTCCGGCCGGAAAGAAGAAGCCGGTTGTGAAGGTGCATCGCCAGCGGATCGAGCACAAGACCGAGTTGTATGCCTTGAAGGAGTCACAGTGTGATATCCGTGGCCTGTTGACTGCAGGCACCGGGGTCCTTCCCATCAACCCGGCCGATGACTCCCCGGGAGTCCGTGTTCCCCTGGCTGACGAAAGTGAGGATGAGGATACGGAGTTCGCTGACGATCTCCTGATGGACCGCTTCGAGACCCGTCAGTGGCCCAGTTTGGTTCGACAGGATGCTCTGGATCCTGGAACGTACCAGAAAGTGTGGGATGCCCCTAGCATCTGGGAACCCGGATTCCGGTGTCCTTTTGCTATTTGCCGTCACAAAGGGATGAATCCTTACGGGATTCGTGTCTTTAGAACGAGGCCCCGCCTGTTCCGGCATCTGTGCGAGGAGCACGCCCCCCATCGCATGGTGTGGGAGTGTCCCTCCAGAAGATGTAAGCAGAAGGTAGACCGCAGGATCGAGTTGGTCCGCCATCTCCAGTACGGAGAAGTGGTGGCTCACAACATGGGATTCGCGGTAGCTGCGGAGAAGGTGATGAAGCTGTCACCGTCGATTCAGGTGAATCATCTGTTCAGTCGGATGGCTTACCTGACGTCGACAGACCTTCAGGTGATCCGGCGGAAGGCTACACACAAGTTTGTGAAGCCTAAGGCCGTGGCTGCCCCTTCTTCTCCGGCTCCCTCCACTTCTGGCACGTCGAGTTCCACTCCGTCAAAGAAGAAGAAGAGGAAAAGATCGCGTTCGCACTCCGGCTCTAGCGAGCGTGAAGGCTCTCCTGTCCCCGTGAAGAAGAGCAAGAAAACGAAAACCCTGACTGCCGTAGCCAAGCAGGAGGTCACGGACATGGAAGCTAAGCTCCCGGAGCAAGCTGCCGTGTGCCATGTTATACAGCAGTCAAGGGCGGATGTTGGGGAGGCTCTCGAGCTGGCTCGGGCTGCCCTGACAGACGTTGAGACCCAGGTTGGCACTGCTGTAGACCGGTTGACGGAACCTCTACAGGCGCTGGAAGCTGTGCGAGAGTCCATCGGGGAGTTAGCTGCTCTCCGTGAGGAAAATCGCACCCAGTCGCGCCTGATCAGAGACTTGAAAGCGAGTCTTCACCGGAGTGACTTGCAGGTTAGGTCTCTGGAGGAAACCGTCAGTTCCCTGCGAGCAGATTTGGAGGCTAACGGTGTGTCAGCGCCTGACACAAGTGAGGATCGTGAGCCCTCCGGCTCCGTCCAATTTGGCCCCAGCAGTGCAGCTGGCAGTCCGGTCAGGAGAAATCCTTTGACCACTGCCCCCGCTATGATGACGGATGCGGATCGCTACTTATGGATGGGTCAAATGATGGCTTCCTTCATGAGTGCTCCGCCTCCTATGTCCCTGCCCATGGCCGGAACGTTTCCTGGTTACGGGAATCCCGGCATGAGTCCGCTAATGATGGCCTCCCTAGCACACATGGGAAGCCCATTGCGGGGTCCGGCTCCGGCGGCTCAAGGTGCCCCTCCAGAGGATATGGAGGATTCAAGTAGCACCCATAATGAGACGCCCGGAGACGAGCAGCAGCCGCTGTAGATGACGAATCGGATTGACCCTGGACTCTGGAACCCGGACACGGACTTGACATGGCGGACCTGAACTAAAACCTGACGTGGAACGCCCTTGGACACCGCGATGGAACACGGATCGGCTCGGATTGACTTGATGCTGACTCGTTTGACCCCGGAAAACTCCTTTGATTCGCGGAAGAACGTACGCTGTGTTGTTCTAAAGAAGTTTTGGTGTAGTAGAAACTAAATTTTTTAACCTGTGCTGGATCATGTTTTGTACATAGATAGGACTCTGGAAGCTCCTTGTTGTCGAGATGCCGCTGGATGGTTAAAATAATTCTCAAAGCTTAAAAATTATAGCTTCTATTTTCTACTTACGGAGATGTTGCAACTTGTTAACTATGTAGTGAGGACACATATATGCTCCTGCTTGTACTTGTTTGCCGTGTGAATTCTCTTTTTATAACTTCTTAGAACATGTTACTTATTCACTTCTTTTAATAATTTATGCCTCCGGAAGATTATTTACTGTGGGGTAAAAATCTTTAAATTTTGGAGGGGGTATTGTAGTGAATACGGTTTTAAATAGATCCGAGACAATTGGTCTGACCGGGCGTTGCTATAATTGGGTGCACGCGCCCCAACTGAACGCGCTCCCGGTTCAGAAATGGCCTTTCGGATTCCCGCCTTTTCTTACTTGGACAGAGTTCCAGTAAACCAATATCAAAGGTAACTTAAATCTAGTCAACTCTTTTACCATAATGTGTCTTAGAGTGCTTCCGGATGCTCCGGTAAGACTCCGTGTTGTTTCACTGTGTTACTCCTATGTAAAACCATGTTAACTGTTTGACTCTCAACACCTGCAATGATCGTGTACCATAATTGCCACTTGTCCTTTGAGGCCAATACCTGGTCACCTCTGTTGGGTCCGATAAACACTATCGGACATGGTTTGTGTGGAGAATAAAGCCTGTGATACCTAAAGAGCTGTGTGTCTGGTCTTCTTTCCCTTCGCGAGAATAGATATCGAACTTGGGTAGTGTGAGACGGAAAAACACTACACAAGGATATATTTAATACAATGTCTCAAAATTCGTTATATGGATTAATATGGCTATACCTGCTAACCCTACAAAAAATTCAGAACATTTCAATAAGATAAGATAAGATAAGATAAGAGAATCTTTTATTTGTCTGACTTAATACAATATACAATAATGGAACGACAAAAGGGTCTACGTGCCTATATGAAAAGTTAATTCCATTTCTGCCGGCGGTTACCTTTAATTTTGATTTTTAACTCAGGTTATGAGGAGGAGAAATAAAATATAATAATGTTGAGTAAATGAGTTGTGTCAGATGGACCTACGACTAACAATAAGAATGAAAACAGATAAAGTAAAATAAAATAAAATACAATACAATACAAATGACCTTTTAACAGTGTTTTTCTTCTTGGGTATACTCCCAAGGGGTTCGATGGACTTAGTTATAACATGAGATGGTAAAATTATTCGTTAATTACCTGAGTTTAATTAGTGTCGGTATTGTGTACACAAATATGGACGTTCTGTTGTAATCATACATTGGATATACTTCCAAGTATTTTGGTCAAGTGAAACAATATATTGGATGATAGTAACTATAATGATAATAAAGAGATCTTGTGAAAAAAACACTATAAAAAATATCAATTTTGCGACTTATGACTCATTTTCCTGAAACACATCACATATCATCTTCTATACACGGTATTTGAAGCTATTAACACAACTACAGAAATAATGACAGATAAACGAATGAAACACTAGAATAACAAATGTCATTATTTAAATCTTTCATCATAGAATGGTAAGTATTTAAAAACGCAAATCTTACAAAAGAATGTTTTGGTGATTCAAGCGTAGCTGTGAACTTGATACCTTGTAGTTTAATACTGAAATAAATCTTGGACACAAATAGACCGGCAGCGCTGTTTGTGGTAGCCAGAGTTCACTCAACTCTATTTCTGGGTCTGATTTATATAAATACAACTTTTGCCAACAAGTGAGAATTCACCAAAAAGAACATTAAATGCCGTGAAATGTTCGGCTGCAAGTGTCATCCATACTAGAGCGACAAACCAACCCTAGACTGACGTATTGTAACATAGCTACAGCTCTCAATATATGGGTCAGATTTTCAGAAAATGTACAATTCACCTTCACCAATTCTCTCAAATAACACACATTTAAGACAAAAATCAGGTTCAAATTCGAATTCAAATTCAAATTCAGAAATTCTTTATTGCATATAGCAAATTACAATTCAACCTAACCAAACAGATTGCTAGAATCAATGCAATGCCCAATATACTCGAATTTACCTAGTATTGACCAAATTGCAGCCTAATTTAGCAGCATTTACTAAATGTGTAGAGCTGCCAATTGTACATTTTCTGAAAATCTGATCCATATAGATGTAGGCCGCATGGTAGAGCAAATGGCCAATAAAGCACTAAGATATAGGGATGTTACCCTATTCTATAGCCAACTACTGAAGATTAGGTGACAGAGAATCAGTCCCATTAATATTAGTTTAGTTTCTCTATAAGCATTCGATTAACAGTTACAAACGTCTCAAGTGAAACGTTTTACATCATCTGTGTAATACATAGGTCTTCTAGAAAACCCATGGCTAAACCCGTGAGGCTGAGGCATAATCATGTCCACGGCATAGATGCATGTGTTTTCTTGTATATATATATATATAAGTGTTTTTATTTCCAATTCATTATACAGTTGCACAGAAAAGGGTCATGTCTCAGTCAATCATCCCATTGATTTTCTTAGAGTGCCCATATGCTATCAAAATATTCTTACAACTTTTCTCATGAAAGAATGTGCATATTTAGGTCTTTTCCAACAAGTTTGTTCTTTTTCTGGAATTACACTATATCATTAAAATATGGTATAATTTTACCAACTCTTAATAACTATGTACAATCATTTTTGTAACATTCATTAGTCTATATATCATATGTATTCTAGTTATAGAAGTCTATGTCATACTTAATTATTATTATTTGACTTGCTGTATAAATATCCTGAATACAAAATAAAAAAATATGCTGGATCAGAACAATGGTAGATGTACTTTGTAAATTATCTTACAACAATATGGCAGTAGAAAGTCATTAAATATATACATTTATATAAAATTACGGCACATTGTGTAATCAAGGCGGTTGTACATGAGTGGTTGACCTGCCCCCTGGTGGAGGTGAGTAATGGTACCGCTAGGTGGAGGCAGTGAGGCGTGGCGGGCTAACAATGTGATATAGTCTATAGTCAATACAGGGCCTGAGGGAACCTGAGCCCGGCCATTACTCACTGTATAGGGGTTAGATCAGCAGAAAATGTACAATTCACCTTCACCAATCCTCTTGAATAAGCCACATTTAAGACAAACATGTGATTCAAAATGCAGTTTAACATAACAGAACTGATAGATAAAATGAATGCGATACAAAATATACTCAGATATACGCAAAATTTATCTTTTATTTAGCAGAATTTAGCAAAAATTGCTAAATATGTAGAGCTGCCAATTGTATATTTTCTGAAAATCTGACCAATAGATGCCCGCTACAGGGGACTATAGGGGAATTGTAGGTAAGGCTTGTTGGACAGTTGCCAGCCCGTCCTCTGTTCCCACTCTCCTCCATCTCTTATTTTCTCTCCTCTATCTCCCCTCTCTCCTCTCTCTCCTCTCTCTCCTCTCTCTCCTCTCTCTCCTCTCTCTCCTCTCTCTCCTCTCTCTCCTCTCTCTCCTCTCTCTCCTCTCTCTCCTCTCTCTCCTCTCTCTCCTCTCTCTCCTCTCTCTCCTCTCTCTCCTCTCTCTCCTCTCTCTCCTCTCTCTCCTCTCTCTCCTGTCTCTCTCTCCTCTCTCTCCTCTCTCCCTCTCTCTCCATCTCTCTCCCCCTCTCCCATCTCTCTCCTCTCTCTTCTCTCTCCTCGCTCCCTCCTCTCTCCTTCTCCTCTCTCTCCTCTCTCTCTCTTCTCTCTCTCCTCTCTCTCCTCTCTCTCCGTTCTCCTCTCTCTCCGTTCTCCTCTCTCCCCTCTCTCTCCTCTCACCTCTCTCTCCTCTCTCTCCTCTCTCCGTTCTCCTCTCTCTCCTCTCTCTCCTCTCACCTCTCTCTCCTCTCTCTCCTCTCTCTCCTCTCCGTTCTCCTCTCCGTTCTCCTCTCTCTCCTCTCTCTCTCCTCTCTCTCCTCTCTCCCTCTCTCTCCATCTCTCTCCCCCTCTCCCATCTCTCTCCTCTCTCCTCGCTCCCTCCTCTCACCTTTTCCTCTCTCCCCCTCTCTCCCCCTCTCTCCCCCTCTCTCCCCCTCTCTCCCCCTCTCTCCCCCTCTCTCCCCCTCTCTCCCCCTCTCTCCCCCTCTCTCCCCCTCTCTCCCCCCTCTCTCCCCCTCTCTCCCCCTCTCTCCCCCTCTCTCCCCTCTCTCCCCCTCTCTCCCCCTCTCCCCTCTCTCCCCCCCCTCTTCCCCTCTCTCCCCCTCTCTCCCCACTCTCCTCTCTTCTTTCCCTCCTCTCCTCTCTCCTCACACAAACACATTTCCCCTGTATTACCCTACTATGCCCGTCTATCCCATGTCTCAGTGTCAGGTATAGGAGTGTGTTGGTATATTTAAGGAGGTATATTTAAGGTGGTATATTTGAGGTGTTATCTTTGAGGTGTTATATTTGAGGTGGTATATTTGAGGTGGTATATTTGAGGTGGTATATTTGAGGTGATATATTTGAGGAGGTATATTTGAGGTGGTATATTTGAGGTGATATATTTGAGGTGGTATATTTGAGGTGGTATATTTGAGGTGGAATATTTGAGGTAGTACAGTTGAGGAGGTATATTTGAGTGGTATATTTGAGGTGGTATATTTGTGGTGTTATATTTGAGGTGGTATATTTGAGGTGGTATATTTTGGGAGGTATATTTGAGGTGTTATATTTGAGGTGTTATATTTGAGGTGGTATTTGAGGTGTTACATTTGAGGAGGTATATTTGGGGAGGTATATTTGGGGAGGTATATTTGAGGTGGAATATTTGAGGTGGAATATTTGAGGTGTTATATTTGAGGTGTTTTATTTGAGGTGGTATATTTGAGGAGGTATATTTGGGGAGGTATATTTGGGGAGGTATATTTGAGGAGGTATATTTGGGGAGGTATATTTAAGATGGTATATTTAAGCAGGAGTATTTTGGTGGTATATTTGGGGAGGTATATTTGAGGAGGTATATTGAGGAGGTAGTTTTGAGGTGGTAGTTTGGTAGTTCTGACCTGGGTACTTTGCAGGGTAGTGTTGAGATAGAGCGGAGTTGAAGCTGATAGTCCTCAGTAGTACTTTCAGAATGGGTATTTCTCTTTAGATTACTAGTTTTCAAGTTTCTAATTTCCATTTTTATCCAGGAACCCCCATGGTGCAGGAGGTTTATAGATGTAAGAGTGAGTAAATGGGTGTAAGATGATCCTGTATCACATTACCCGCCTACATGCCTATATACCCTGCACTGGTTATTATACCCCCCCCCCCCACCTACCCCCTACCCCCCCCCTGATTACCCTCACACACATTGGGCAGATTTTCAGAAAATGTACAATTGGCAGCTGTACACATTTAGTAAATTCTGCTAAATTAGGCTGCAATTTGGTTATTACTAGGTAAATTCGAGTATATTCAGCATTGCATTGATTCTAGCAATCAGTTTGGTTAGGTTGAACTGTATTTTGAACTTTATTTTCGTCTGAAATTTGGGTTATTTGAGAAGATTGCTGAAGTTGAATTGTACATTTTCTGAAAATCTGACCCGCATACAACCATTGCCGTCTAGTTAGAGTGTGTCACTGTAGGTTTGTGGTTGATCCCCAATCATGCACTAAGTGTAGGGCAGCATCATATACTTAGATGCACAAACGTTTATTCAATACTGAGATTGCGATAAGAAGCTAATGGGAGGTTTTCAATCCTTATAATATAGATGTTGTCAATGACTGAATGTGATTGGATCCTGCTGTTGCAGCTAAATGCATTCCAGGACAAAACATAATAGGAAAATAGGAAGCGCTCAGTGGTCTACACTTAGACTGTCTGATATAGGAGACTTTAAAAGTGAATTAGTATGTGGGTCAGATTTTCAGAAAATGTACAATTCACCATCACCAATTCTCTCAAATAACACACATTTAAGACAAAATTCAGGTTCAAAATACAGTTTAACCTAACCAAACAGACTGCTAGAATCAATGCAATGCCCAATATACTTGAGTTTACCAAATTAAGTATTGACCAAGTTGCAGCCTAATTTAGCAGCATTTACTAAATTATGTGTACAGCTGCCAATTGTGCATTTTCTGAAATCTGATCCATATGTGCATTCTACAACCGGGAGTTCCATATCTGTGATGTGATGTAGAACTAGTTCTATATTGACCAGACTTGTTTATAATGTCACACCGCGGACACTAAAAAAACAATGTTTTATCGATGATCGTTTTTTGTGATTCCTCTTGTAATAATCCATACAAATGAACAACGTAAACATCTACAGAAAGGAGAAAGTCAGATCTGCAAATACATCATGTTTCATCAATGTGGATTTAGATATACTTTCCTATTTTCTTGATTGTTTACATGTAAATTCTTCCGGACTACTTGACTGCAGTCCTAGCCTACATAGCTACCAGTAGGCCTACATAGCTACCAGTAGGCCGACAGAGCTACCAGTAGGCCTACAGAGCTACCAGTAGGCCTATAGAGCTACCAGTAGGCCTATAGAGCTACCAGTAGGCCTACAGAGCTGCCAGTAGGCCTACAGAGCTACCAGTAGGCCTACCATAGCTACCAGTAGGCCTACAGGGCTACCAGTAGGCCTATAGAGCTACCAGTAGGCCTACAGGGCTACCAGTAGGCTTATAGAGCTACCAGTAGGCCTACAGAGCTACCAGTAGGCCTACAGAGCTACCAGTAGGCCTACAGGGCTACCAGTAGGCATATAGAGCTACCAGTAGGCCTACATAGCTACCAGTAGGCCTACAGAGCTGCCAGTAGGCCTACAGAGCTACCAGTAGGCCTACAGAGCTACCAGTAGGCCTACAGAGCTACCAGTAGGCCTACAGAGCTACCAGTAGGCCTATACCTATCTTAATTGTTGTCTAAAGGAAGAAGAGGGAACATATACTATTAGACCCGGTTTGGTCAGATTCTGGGGTGTATTTTTTCTCACAATAGACCACGGCATTCACTTCCGGCAACTTCCGGTAAGGAATGGGGGTTATAGACGTTGAAAGAACTGGTAAATAAAAGTCAGTAAGTGGTAAATTACAGTCGAATCTGACCAAACCGCGTCTAAAAGCAACAATACCCCTCAAATTGTCCACCAGGCAACAGACCACCTAGACCACCCAAAACCTCGGTATTATTGCTATAATAAACTTATGGTACTCGTTCTACGCGTGCAAGGGAAATGTAGAAATCGTTTTTCGGCGGCTTTGTGTCACTCCGCCTCCAAACGTGTTCTACATTTCCCGCCCGCTCTCTGTACTCTGGTTATTAGACATACATGTGCACACATACAATCCCTCTATTGAGAACAAAGTCCCTCCCAAATCGGCAAAACTGTCTCTATTGATAAAATTTCACTAATGTAATTGGAATTCATCTATAATTTGTTCATTTATATCAATTATTTTCAATGACTTCCCATTAAACAAACTCTTTTCTGAGATAACAGTCATTTAATTTGGTCCTGTGTATAATTATATTTGCTCAAAATGGCAGGGAACGATCTCAATTCTGAGAGTACCGCGGGATGGTCTGCTATCAAATCTAATCAAGTGATTATTCATTATTGATACACAACAACCTCGTTTCTACGAAACTGTCACATGAAGATGTAATGTCACCAGTAAAGGGACTGTCAGTGACTGTCAGTGACTAT
Source organism: Sthenelais limicola (assembly GCA_942159475.1). NCBI lineage: Eukaryota > Metazoa > Annelida > Polychaeta > Phyllodocida > Sigalionidae > Sthenelais > Sthenelais limicola. The sequence goes on along the minus strand of OW804098.1, from coordinate 127,029,287 downwards.
CAGAGACTGCCAGTGAAGGGTTGTGATAAGGCACATATGTTTGACTGTTGGGCAGAGAAAGTTTATATTATAAATTTGATTTTGAGATTAAAAGATGTATTTGAAGTGAAATCTCTTCTAACATTAAACTATTCTCCTAGTTAGAAGTCCCAGTTTTTCATTTGGTAAACCACTGTATGACTCATC
>OW804098.1:126965334-127028901 GCA_942159475.1 Sthenelais limicola | reverse complement strand
TTCAGGCTCTAGGTATGTAGGTAATCACAAAATTGTAAATAGCAGCTAGATTGATACATTTCAAGATTCTGAATTGCTGGATTCTTAATTTCGGTATTTTAAATTGTAACATTCTAATTTGTGGGATTCTAAATCACAGTATGTTGCAGATCATAAAGTGCAGGATACTAAATCACGACTTTTAACTTGCAGTACCGGTATCCTAATTTACAGGATTCTAAATCATAGAATTCAAAGTTGTGGTAGTCGCAAAACTATAAGTTGCAGATTCTAAATTCTTGGAATTTAAATAGTAGGATTCTAGAAGCGGGATTCTGAATAGCACATTTCTAAATGGCGGGTTCTAGATCATGGAACTCTAAACTGTGGATTTCTAAATAGTGGGATTCAACCCTGCATGACTTTAACAGACAAACATGAGCAATGATACATGCCCCTATGGAGGGTTAACAACCCTTCAACCGTTCTTACTCCCTCTCTTTTACTCCCTCTCCTCTCTCTCTCCTCTTTCTCATTCTCTCTCTCCTCTCTCTCCTCTCTCTCCTCTCTCTCCTCTCTCTCCTCTCTCCTCTCTCTCCTCTCTCTCCTCTCTCTCCTCTCTCTCCTCTCTCTCCTCTCTCCTCTCTCTCCTCTCTCTCCCTCTCTCTCCTCTCTCTCCCTCTCTCCTCTCTCCCCTCTCTCTCCCTCTCTCCTCTCCTCTCTCCTCTCTCCCTCTCTCTCCTCTCTCCCTCTCTCTCCTCTCTCTCCTCTCTCCCTCTCTCCTCTCTCTCCCTCTCTCCCTCTCTCTCCTCTCTCTCCTCTCTCCCTCTCTCTCCCTCCCCCTCTCTCCCTCTCTCCCTCTTGCCCTCTCTTTCCTCTTTCTCATTCTCTCTCTCCCCTCTCCTCTCTCTCCCTCTCTCCCCCTCTCTCTCTCTCCTCTCCCCTCTCCCTCTCTCTCCTCTCTCTCTCCCTGTCTCTCCTCTCTCTCCATCTCTCTGTCCCCCTCTCTCTCCTCTCTCTCCTCTCTCTCCCCCTCTCTCGCCTCTCTCCTCTCTCTCTCCCCCTCACCTCTCCCTCCTCTCTCTCCCTCTCTCTCCCTCTCTCTCCTCTCTCTCTCCCTTCCTCTCTCCTCTCTCTCCTTCCCTCTCTCTCCCTCTCTCTCCCTCTCTCTCCCTTCCTCTCTCCTCTCTCTCCTTCCCTCTCTCTCCCTTTCTCCCTCTTGCCCTCTCTCTTTCTGATGTCTCATTCTCTCTTCCCTCTCTCTCTCCCTTTCTCCCTCTTGCCCTTTCTCTTTATGTTGTCTCATCCTCTCTCCCTCTCTCTCGTATTCCCTTTCTCTCCCTCTATCTCCTCTCTTCTCTCTCTCCTCTCTCCCTCTCTCTCTCCCCGCTCTCTCTCTCTCGCTCTCTCTCTCTCTCCTCTTTCTCTTATTCCCTCTCTCTCCCTGTCCCTCTCCCTCCGTTCCTCTCTCTCTCCCTATCCCGCTATCTATACATCAGTAACAATTTATGACATATAAATATGGTTAAATAAAAAATGGCATGAAAGATGACACCATCTATAGGGGCTTATCAGGGACATTTGATCTCCCTCTGACAAAGGCGGCAACATAGGTTGACAAGCTATAATCACAATAATCATATTTTCTGTTGGAGATTTATGGATTTCCGATGTTAAACATGAGGTTTTTGTACTTATTGGTTATGATTGATGTCACCCAGCAGCTAACATAGGAGAGATAGCATCGGAGCGATGAGTCTTGGTGCCCGCGGTCTGGCCTCGCAGCAAATCTACTAAAAATATTATTTTTTAAAACAAATTTTATTGGCCGGAATGTCGCATAATGTTTCACTTGACTATTGAAAAGAATAAACATAATACCTGGGGAATTGGTTTCTTAGGAAATCTATTAAAAATATACTTCATATTATAGTAGATAAGGATGGGTGGATTTGGGAATTAGAAATTGATAATGATTTATGTGTTGTTGTGAGTGTAAGGATGCTGTATATGGGTCAGATCTTTAGAATATGTACAATCGGCAGTTCTACACATTAAGTGAATTCTGAAAATTAGACGGCAAACTGGTCAATACTAAGTATATATGGGTATATCTGGTATTGCTGTGATTCAAACAATTTGAGGGTCGCTGATATTTAAATTAACTAATAATAAAGTAAAATTAATCGGAACTAGTATATATATAGACTACTTGTGGACTCGTATTTGTGGACTTTTTTTTGTTGTTAAAAAAAGTATTTGTGGACTTGGTTCGTTACACGGACTGAATGCATGAATGAATGCACGCAAGTATTATTTGAGAATCTTCACTAAATGGTTTACAGAGATTCTGAAAAAAGGTTTTCTTTGTCTTCCAACATCGACTATATTATGGCTATAGCTGGGCCACCCATTCAACAACTCATAGCCAGCCCAACTGGTTATTAAGACAATTTTTATGAATTCAAAATCATTCTGAAGAAACCTACTTCGGTAATGTACGGGTTTTCTTACGAAGAAAACTCCAAATCATGGGTCCTTAAGACAATTCGTAGGCAAAATGTTGGCTCACACTGTACCAAATTCAGACCCGAATTGGTTCTACGATCATTCTTAAGAGCACTTCCCAATTCGTACAAATTAGAGTGAAGTACTGAGACAAATATTTTTTTCGAAGACCATTCTGCATTGTACTTCACCAACACATTTCACTTTAATTTCTCCTTCTGTACATCCCCAACATTTTAATGTTTTTTAGAATATTTCTTTTTTTTTTACAAGTGATGTGTCCGAGATAGCGGTAGATAGTGATAGAGATAGTGGTAGAGGGAAATATATGCCATAGGGTGCCTTAAGGCCCTGGTCCACTAAGCCAATTCTCATGCGATTCTCACAGAATTTAGAGCAAAACAGTCCTCTGCGACACAAAATTATATGGGAATCGGCTTTGTGGACTAGGCCCTTACCCTACGGTTTTCAAATGATAAAAATTCGTTTCTGTAATAAAATGCATTTAAATGATTTAAAATAAAATGATTTTTTCAGCAGAAAATCATTCATTGCCCCATAGCTCACATATCTTTATGTGCTGAATTGCATTGTCATTTATTTTATTGATTAAATTTTTAATTTAATTAAATCTTTAATTTATTTTGAGTGCTCTGGATGGGCAATCATATCACCTCCTTAAACTAACATTACACCGTCTGTAATGAAAGACAGGGACAAAGCAACCTGCCGGTATTCAACATTTTGAAACAAAAATAGTTCTATTAGAAATTTTTAAAAAATGTCCCAAGGTCGATTCAATTATTGTGTAAATGGAGTATGTTTCACTGACATTTACTCATTGCCTAACCTCTCATAAAGCGGGCAAATAAACCGGCGCCCACAAATTATATGTCAATTTCAGACATTTTTAACCAATAGAAAGATGTGGTGAGCGATGGTGCATGTTACAGTCCTGCAGTGAAGTTACCATGGGAACCGACAACTAAGTGTAACCTATGATTAGTGGAGGGAATCATCTAATGTGTGTGTATAAGAGGGGGGCATAGAGGGCTGTGCATCGTCTTTAAAATAACTTGTAGGACTTTTGAAACAATACTGATTACCCGATTGCCAGGTAGGAAAAAGCAACCAACTCTGTCTCAATAATTATTATAATGTAGTAGCCCTGGTGGTTGGAATCTGGTTGTGACCTGCTGAAGTTGTGCCAGCCTCAATAACTCAGTTGGTAGAGCATTGGAACGTTAATTCAAAGGTCTGGGGTTCCCTGTCCAGGCAACAGCATTGTTCAGCTTCAATGATATATTTTGAAATCTTGGAATCTTGAAATAGGTATCTAATCCCTTCCCCCTCCCACACTCCCCCCCCCCCCCCCCCCCCCCCCAGTTCCACTGTACAACAAGACTGGTAGATAATATACCCCGGTCGTGTAAAGGCGCCACGGTGTGGGACGAAACATAAACATTTTTACTCCCATCATGGCGTCAATGGAGAGAGAAAAATATTTAATGTATCCGTTCATGGGCTGAACCCATCTAACATAGGATTTGATGTATCAATCGATTTTCCGTCTGGATTGAAACTAGTTTTCAGCAAAAATCATCTTTTTTCAACACAGAAACGCACCATATCTGTCCTTGTTCCCTTTGTACAGTTGTTTTCATGTGAAGTGGAAGATGCTGGTGAGACAGTGATTTAATATATACGGTCCCACTGTAGGATAGAATAGATAAACAAAAACACATCTCATGTCTTAAAGAAGAGTAATATCAAGGTGACTGGGAGATATCACTGTTTATTATACCTCTTGGTGGCAACAGCGCAGGAGAACTGTATCTCTCACCAGGCGATATTTGCATATTGTATTTACCACTGGTGCAATTTTTGTTGAAAAAATAGGCCCAATGTTCGCATCTTTATTTTTTTGTATTTAAATAATTACTTCCACGGAATTACATCATATGTATAATGATATAATAATAATTATGATGATAAGTAACTGTGAAATTGTGAATTTATTGCATATTTAAATTGATAAATATACCCGAAAATGAGTGAGATGGATCTGAAGTGAAGTTAAGTGAGAGCGTAAACAAACCGAGTAGTGGAGAGAGTTTGTTGTCCCACTCTCATTTCCATCAAATTTTCACTATTTTTTCACACAAAAACATTGGGAGAGGTATAATAAATACAAAATAGACTTCTGGCACTGTAAGAGGTGGTTGGGCAATGTTGCTATGCCTGCGGGAGATAACCACTGCACTGCAGACACCCCCCGACGGGCAGTAGGCGGAGGACCCTACTACCTCCACAAGGGGATCCAGGCTTCGCTTAACACTACAGACTCGAGACCCGCTGCTGACCGAGATACTTCTGTTGTTCAAATTAAGCACCCTTGTTCAGCGACAATACCTTTGTAACTGTATACCTTTGGGTAATAAAACGGTTCAAACACCTCGTATTTGTGATTCTCTCTCAAATTTCGCAAACTTGTGCCCACGAATCTGCAGTTCACTACAGATACAATTATATAGTTCTTTCAATTGAGTGATGAGTCAGGATTGCACATGTGTGATACCGCCTCGGGACCACTTCCAGAATAAAATATCTCTGTGTCAAAGTTTGGGTGGATAATATGTCCAACCGCTCCTCCAAGGTAAATAAGAATATATAGAGAAAATACTTTGTAATTTCAGTTTTTATTCCTGAACTCCATTGCTGAAGTTGTGGTCCATGTTTCCCAACCTGACAATACAAATAATTGGATGGGACCTTATTAAATCATGGACAGATACATTGAGTTATTTGCCATATAAATCAGGAAAGCATGTGATTAATAATGAAACATGACATAAAATAACATGACATAATTATACTCATATTTAACAGGAGCTGGAACAACGTCGAACATAAATGATGATTGAAGTTATAATGCATGAATATTTACCAATAATAGAAATTATTAATTATAACATCATAATATCTCTGGAATACCTTCTGCTCTGGATATAAATACCCCATCAGGGTCGGAGGAATTACATCAAATCCCGGAGGCATCCTTGAGGTATCCTGGAGGCATCCCGGAGATATCCAGGAGGTGTCCCGGACATGTTCCAAAGATCCAGAGAGATCACAAAATTGAAAACGAAATATGATTCGAGAAATTCAAAAGCTTCTAGCACCCTTCTGATAATACCTACACCATAGTTTCACTGTATTTTACAATAAAAGTGCTGCTAATACATGTGTGTGGCATTTATAGCACTACATCATGTACATAGGGATGTTATAAGTGATATACTTTTATAGTTTATGTGTCTTATATACCTGTTTGGTATTGCAAAATGCTGTGATCTAAGCACCCTAATGATTGTGCATATAAATGTCCTTAGTGGCTTTGGTAGGCCAGACCCTGCAATCAACTGAAACACATCACATGAGAGGTCGCAGGCTCACAAAGATTAAAATTGATGAGAATAAACTGATGCATATAAACAGAGGGCAACACATGCACCACCCTCAACTCTCTCCGGAATCTCCAGGGAATACTTATACCCTTCAAACCTTTCTGAGAAAAAATATACTGAAAATGAAACTGCCCTGAAGTGTCTGATTTATTTCAGATGCTATTGATACAAGGAATCGCTAGTATATATATATAATACTTTTATTCAGAATACAATTTACATTTGCAATACTATGTTCGGTATACAAATATTACAATAAAATTCAGGAAGTGGGTTAGGACATCTGCATATGCAGTTTTTCCAACCACCTCCCGTAAATAATATATAATAAATCAAGTTTTCATTTCTTGCTTATAATCTAACAACTATTTTTAAGTATACAAATATCCTGCTAAAAATGTTTGCATTAATATTGTGTGATACCCTTAGCGTGATCATCTTGCGATCATTGCACAATAGTCATTTGCTCATTGAGCTCCAAACACAGCAGGTGTTTAGTGTAGTAGTAGGTTTGGGCTGGCGAGGACCATAAGAACCTGATTGTGTTGTTATATCTAGTCCCATAGCCACTATGATACATGCAAAATAACTAGACACTACAATTGTAGCTATCAAAAGTTTAAACTGTATCACAAGTACAAAGGCAAATTATTAAAATATCATAAGAAAAAAGAAGGCCTTAAGATGAACAAATTTAAACGAGTTAAAACAGAACACAAAAATAATATTGATATGATTTTCATAATTCGTCCACTCGCTCTCCTCTCAGTGACTTATACACAGGCCCATCAAGTAGCTGCTGTACTATAGCTCTGTGGTCCCTGGTAACCTCTACATCTAGTGTTACCTCTGGGTACATTAACTCCAGTTTGTAAAGGTTTTGTTGCACCTGGTGTAGCTGTGTGATACACCCCAACAATTGAGACATGTGGATCTGACCCTCCCACACTCTGATAGTGAGCTCTGCTGCCTGGGCCTGTGTGTGGCACTGTATGAGAGTGTGGAGGATTGTGAGCAGTGCAGTGGCTGGAGCATCTGTGAGCAAGAATATCTCTATACGAGTGTAAGTAAATATGTCCCCCTGTGTAGCCAGTAGTTCTGAGTAACTCCTGGGTGTAAAGTCAATATCATTATAGCTAAGTCTTATGTCTACCTTAATCTTGTCCCCCTGTGGAGGGGGTGCAGGTGTGTAAGGACCATTCAACCACTGCTGTACCACTTCTGTACAACCACTCACACTGTACGCCTCTATTCTGTAGGTGAGATGACCTGTTGGTTTCATGTGTGAAAGTGTGTCACTGCTTGTTGCTAGCGGTGCATTAGGATCCTCACCTGTGGGTGTTCTCCACCAAGGCATGGCTAGTACCTTCTGGTACTGCCAGGTGTCCATCACATGTGTATAAGCCTCCTGGTTATCAACCACTATTTGTGTAATCCACAGCTCCACATCAACACCTTCTGGTTTTACATTCAGCAGGTCACCCAGGGCCTGCAGTAACTCAGTAGCTGTAATACCACCATAAAAAGTGTTCACACTTGTACACATGTGAGTCTGACCACAGTGTGTGTAGCTTGCTGTTAGGCCCTGTATGATGGGCAGGATGTGTGCTGATGGCTTTATTTCATATGCTTTTTCATAGGGATACTCAGGTAGTTGCATGTATACCCTATCACACTGGGGCAGGGCTGAGAAGAGTTTGTTGTAATGGTCTGCAGTGTACATGGAGGCAGGTGTAGCACCAAATACATCATCAAGCTGTGTAACATTTATCCACAGGTTACCCATGTGTTGAGGCTTGTACTGGCTCTCCCTCCACCAGTGCAGGGCTGATGCCCCATCACTAGGGCACCAGCTGAATATATTGTAGTCGTTGTCTTCTTCCTTTATCCATGCCCACCTACAGGTACCCTCCACCCTGTAGTATGTGTAGGTTAACCCAGAACTGTAAAATATAATATTTTAGTGTAAGTGAGCAAGTTTTGGACAGGTCTACTGAGAATCATATGTGATTCATGAACAATTGTTAGTTATGCCATGATAGGTGTGCGTATCCACAAAAACATGGCCAGATTAGCCCATGGCATATGCATGCATAGATTGTGCTAGCAGATTCTGCTTTTCAAATGCAGCCAATTTCCTTCCGCTATTTTGATTGGTTACATAAATCTAGCTGCGCCAATCAATGACGCTCATTGATAAATCATTTTATGACGCTTTCTGACGTATTCACAAAACACTTGTGCGTTATTTTTCCAGAAAAACAATGCACTCATGTTTTGTGAATACGTCATGCTAGATCCATCTCTCGTTGAGTTATATTTTAAACTTCACTGTACAATGTACTTGTTTATCAATAACTCAACTGTCATTATTAAAGTGCTGTATAAAAATACTAATTAAAAAAAAACAATATTTCATTTTTAACCCTTTGATGAGAAAACCAAAATATTATTTATAACCCATCGACCAGCTGTAAAGATATTAAAGTGATAGTCAAGGCATTCTGTCATTAATTAACACATACTTAAGTTATTTACTAACTGTATATATAATCGTCATAAAAATATTAATAACACCGTTTTTCATGATTAAGTGGATTAATATGATATTAATTTGGAGGGAGTGAATCGATGTTAGGTATTCTTCAATGGATGGGTACATTTATCGATAATAAAACTGGTTTTATTGCTTAATTACGCTTCAAAACACAGAACTACTTTCTTTCCGAAGCACCGCAGTGTATGGATATCGGTACTACTTTTGGATTCTTCATTTTGCCGCCGGATCCTGCCGAGGCAGATCAAGCTATAACCATACATTGTATGCATAGCTCTGGCCTATGGGATACCAATACTCCGCTGGAATTTGTATCTATCTACTCAATGAAGGCTTGAAAGTAAAGATTTTTCATTTTTCATCATAATTAGGTTCTGTTGAGATGGACATCAATCAATATTTCTTTTATATAATGAAGCGTGGACTCCTCAGAGTTAGGGGCTAAGTTTACAACTTAAGACAGGTAGAAGGGTATAATTAATTTCATGATAAAGAAAGGCACCGAGGACATGTGAACTCTCGCTATTAAATGTTTTGGGCGTGTAAGTGAATAAAAAAAAAAAAATAAAGAACTACAACTGTAAGACATGATAAAAATACAGTGAATCAGTTAATGAATAGGTGAACTAATTTGTCACAGAGGGCACAAACTTGTTACTTACGTTTCAAACTGAGTGGGTAGTAACCTGTCCATGGTGCCCTCTATAACCTTCAGTAGACGAGTCCCAGTGAGGTGGTTCAGACATGCATACAGCTGTTTGGCTGTGAAGGTAGTAGTTACTTCTGTCTGTATCATAATCTCATGCCACCAGGCATTCTTCTTTATAGATTCATCCTCAGTGAATATATGGTCCAACTGTTTACAACACTTATCCAGGCTCTTGCTATCAGTCGGTGGTCCTGACATGAAAGGTTCATACAAACTGTCATGTTGTACCTCAGCCTGTCCAATGATCAGAGCTTGTACCTCCTCCACGACTTCACAAACAAGTTTCCACAAACGAGTTTCCTCCTCCACAACATCACACAGTTTCCTCAAGTCTCTGTACACCGTGTCCGCTCTCATATCCTTCACATCTGGTACACATATCATTATAGCACGGGCCATCAATGTCAACAATTCAACCTTCTCCCTTTCCCCCATGTCAACTTTGTCATTTATGCATTGAAATATCAATAACTGCATGTTGGCCCAGTCACTGCTAGAACAAAAGTACAGGACCAACATTAGCCTTGTTTGAGGGGGCAGGGACATAACACCCTCAACTACCATGAACTCCCTGAAGCTCTCATGGAAAGCTTCATAACTGTCATGGTAGTCACCACACATGTCTGGTGTTTTGTTTCTGATTAGTAACCTTGTCAAGGGACTGTCAGGGTCTTGGTCAAACCTTCTGAGAACATCATTGGTAACCTTCTCATTACATATCATACTGTACAAGAACATTAGATTGAACTTTTGCAAATTGTCATTAGTTATACTTTGTCCCTCCCCTTTGGTTTTGGTTTCTCTATTTATCAAGGCTTTATATATCATTGAATACAATTTGTGAGTTTTAATATTGGCAATGTCCTCCATTTCTATCCACCCACTGCTTACACCAAAGCAGACAAGTGTTAATCGCATTGGATTCTTTAACACTAATTGAATGTTATCGTTTTGTGAGTTTTTGCTGAAATAATCAACAAGAGGAGAACAGTCATTTTTGTGTACATACTTTGCTACAAACTCTAGACCCTGATTTGCTGTGAACCCTTTTATCTCCATGTGTCGATCAAATGCCTCTTTCTCCACACCTGTGTTATCACGTGTGGAGACAAACACAACTACATTTACCAGAGATTTACATTCTGCTATAAAATCCCTGACATTCTGGACTGTAGCCTGATCTTTAATCTCATCAACTCCATCCAGGAAGACAAGTAGTTTCAACTTTTTCCCTTCCTTTACAGCCTGAAATAATTCTTTAGAGAAGTTTCCATGGATGTTGCTGGATATAGCTTTCCAAACACCAGCTTTTGTCAGTGTCTTGGCAGCAATGAAGACCATGAGGGACTTGTCAGGCTTGGACTTCTGCCTCTGTGTCCAGTCATGGATGATGCTGCGGGTGTAGGTGGATTTCCCAGACCCCACAGGGCCTGAGAGTAGAATGGTTCTGGGTGCGGGCTTGCCATGGAACTCCTGGAACACTTCCTCCTTCTCTATGCGTATTGGTGGCCTACAATGTGATATAGCAAATATTATGTGAGGGGAAACACTGTATTTCTCAGTGAAAAAGCCCAGGCTTATATTATTTGTATAGATAAGCTTTATGTACAGGCCAGGCTTATAATTGGGGACAGGCTTATATTGCAATAACAGCAAGATTCAACATCAGTCAAAAGTTAGGTAGAGCTAATATTTTTGTATATTATTAGTTTTGTATGTCTGTTGTATGGTTTTTTTTAAAGATTTTATTTATACTTGGGTACCGACTCCCCTTCTCGGGGTTAGTTCTGTCAAGCCAAGATGCAACATGCTTATATACATAATACTTTGGTGTTTTCTTCTTATATACATACATATGTAGACCGATAATTCCAGCTTTATACTTGATCAGAGAAAATATACATCAGGTATGTATCATAAAAGGCAGAGGTATAGGAATAAGGAAATGTGACAATGTGCCTTTTTCAAATTAAGTCTGCATTTGGATGATATTTCCTACTGAATGTTTGTAAAAGCATAAAGAAATTTGACCAATTTGAAATTTTCTCCAAAATATGATGCATATTTTCTAACTATAATGCACCAGATTCCACATTTTGACCCTGAACTTTGCTCTCAATATTTCTTTTCATTAATAATCGAAAGCTTGTAACTTAGGTTGTTCCAAAAGGTGAGTGAGATTGGTTGCTTTACGCCCTTATCAACACATTTAATGTCGTTATATCAAGGGCGGGAGAGCTGAGAGTGAGTGAGTGAGTGAAATTGGTTGCTTTACGCCCTTATCAACACATTCAATGTCATTATATCAAGGGCGGGAGAGCTGAGAGGGGGTGAGTGAGTGAGATTGGTTGCTTTACGCCCTTATCAACACATTTAATGTCGTTATATCAAGGGCGGGAGAGCTGAGAGGGGGTGAGTGAGTGAGATTGGTTGCTTTACGCAATTATCAACACATTTAATGTTGTTATATCAAGGGCGGGAGAGCTGAGAGGGAGGCAGTTTATGATCATACCCAGGAAATAGAAAGGGAGAGAGAGACAGAGAAAAAGAAACAGAAAGGGTAACAATATATTTGTCCTGTAATACCACTAAATATGGACTTACGCCTTTGGTCCGGCTTGCTGGTCCATGTTTATGAACACATCAACATAGTTGGTGCGGACATCATAGATGTCCCCCTTGAACAGATCCAGGAGTGGACCCTGCAAGTCATTCTCCATCCATCCACTGTGCTCCAGGATCCCTGTACGTGGGTCAGATTTTCAGAAAATGTACAATTCACCTTCACCAATCTTCTCAAATAATCCAAATTTCAGATGAAAATAAAGTTCAAAATACAGTTCAACCTAACCAAACAGATTGCTAGTATACATGCAATACCGAATATACTCGAATTTACCTAGTATTAACCAAATTGCAGCCTAATTTAGCATCATTTACTAAATGTGTACTGTTGCAAATTGTACATTTTCTAAAAATCTGAACCACATAGGTTTATATGGTAAGGATCATTATTGGTGGTGATTGGCCTGTTACAGGCAAGCATGACCCATTTACATAGGTTTATAAGGTAAGGATCATTATTAGCGGTGATTGGCCTGTTACATTTATGGATTGTGAATTGGTAAATGCATATGAGAACACAATGTAACTGCATGAAGACAAGAATAGAAATTCCATAATAATAATAGTACGTTCAGGATCATTTGATTCACTTACATTGAAGATATACTAATACTATACTTTTATTATGTATTGTATTTTATTATACCTCTTGGCGGGATGGTATGGTAAGCCATAGGCTTCAGCATTGGAAAACCGTATTACCCTCTGGGCGGTATTTACATATCATATTGCCCCCTGGCGGAATTTTTGTTGAAAAAATAGGCCCATGTTCGCATCCTTATTTTCTCTATTTAAATAATTATTTTCACGGAAAAAAGACTTGTAACACATCATATGTAATGATATAATAATAATTATAATGATAAGCAACTGTAAAATTCCGAATTTATTGCGTATTTAAATAAAAAAATAGACCCGAAAATGAGTGAGGTGGACCGGAAGTGAAGCTAAGTAGAGTGTAAACAAAACGAGTGGAGAGGTGAGCTTATTGTCTGACACCGAATCTGACATCGAATTTTCACTATTTTTTTCACACAAAATCATTTGGAGAGGTATAATAAATACAAAATAGACTTCTGGTTGTGTGGGAGGTGGTTATCTCCCTTGGGCTACCCAATTTTGTCAGGTGCTACGCACCCTTACGATATTGGTACGCCCGCGGGAGATAACCACCTCTCACACAACCAGGAGTCAATTTTGTCTATATATAATCCTGATAATTAAATTTGAATATGGCACAGAATGTTACATTAAGTGGTATTCTATCTCAGGGATGAATTATAGAGGGGAACAATGTAATTAAACTACATATTCATATAAAGTATTAGCATATTAAGTGACATGAGGAGCTAACACCCCTCAGTCAACCATTTGATACCAGAGATCCATCACCTCAATTGCTACTGACCTTGAAGCAGGGTAGACTCATCAGGCTGGAGGTGCTCACTGGACCCTCCAGCTGCCATGGGAGGGGTCAGACCTATAGGCACATTGCACAATACACAAATATATGGGTCAGACCTATAGGCACATTGCACAATACACAAATATATGGGTCAGACCTATAGGCACATTGCACAATACACAAATATATGGGTCAGACCTATAGGCACATTGCACAATACACAAATATATGGGTCAGACCTATAGGCACATTTCACAATACACAAACATATGGGTCAGACCTATAGGCACATTGCACAATACACAAATATATGGGTCAGACCTATAGGCACATTGCACAATACACAAATATATGGGTCAGACCTATAGGCACATTTCACAATAGTCAAATATATGGGTCAGACCTATAGACACATTTCACAATAGACAAATATATGGGTCAGACCTATAGACACATTGCACACTACACAAATACATGGGTCAGATTTTCCGAAAATGTACAATTGACAACTCTACACATTTAGGTAATTCTGTTGAATTAAGCTGAAAAATTATGAAAACTGGGTAGGGTATATACATATTGTCTATTACGTTTTCTTTATTCTATTTTTAGAGTCTGCTATAAATATCAATGTTCAAGGTTATTATTTAGTAACTGCAGTAAAATATATCTGGAGAATGGCATTCATTCTTAAGGTTGTTACAGAATAAATAAATTTGATGAACATACATGAAACAGTGCAACTTAACAACTATTGCTATTTTGTATAAGGGCGGGAGCACACTAGCTGCGATACGCCTCACAATAGGCTTTGCCACAGGCAGATCGCAGACGTGTCGGCCTCTTTGCAACAGGCTCTGCAATAGGCTTTGCAACAAGCCTCACGATAAGAATTGCATCGCCGTCAATCGCAGAAATATTAGACATGTTTAATATTTGTTGGCGATAAGGATTGCATCGTGGACGTCACCATGCTATTGTGATCAATCACAAAGCTGTATTGCAGAAGTGTGGCGACGTTTGCAACAGGCCTTCCCGATAGACCTCTGCAATAGCCAGGCCTATTGTGAAAGCCTGTTGCAGAGCCTATCGCAAGGCTTATTTTGGCTAGTGTGGCGCCGGCTTAAGTGTTTTTATTTTGGATTTGTTATACAATTACATAAAAGGTCCCTCTCTATGCGCACATAGCACTTCCAAGAGTGCCTTGAGGTGTTCTTTCTTGATTCATGTAAGCCATCTAATATTAGATGCCTATCTCAATGATATTTATTTTACCATCAAGATTTTTTTTTATTTAAGAATTCTACACTTATTTAATTAATTAACAAGGCTTACCAAATATTTGTGTGACCACTGCCCTCTGATCAGTCTCCCACAGAGCGTGTAGAAATCCATCCAATCTGGCAATGTCTCCATGTTGAACATGACTCAGCAGATTTCTCACTTGGAGAAAATTGGTTTTCTCTGCCTAAATAGAAATAATGTTTTGTTCACTTAAAGGACACAAGAATAAAGAAAAAAACCTCGATGACAGGTCATGTTGAATAAAACCTTTTAAAAGAAAAGAAAAAAAGAAAGAAATCATCAAGTTCTAGGATTCAAACTAGTTTAAATGGTGAATGTTTCTTACATGTGTTCATTGTTATTGTGTTTATTAATTATTGTTACCTACCTCTAAGAGTTGTACATCTAAGTCCTGCATAACACCATTGTTACCTACCTCTAACAGTTGTACATCCAAGTCCTGCATAACACCATTGTTACCTACCTCTAACAGTTGTACATCCAAGTCCTGCATAACACCATTGTTACCTACCTCTAACAGTTGTACATCCAAGTCCTGCATAACACCATTGTTACCTACCTCTAACAGTTGTACATCTAAGTCCTGCATCACACCATTGGCCAGTAACCATGGTATCAACGTCTGAATAGTGATAAGCTTCTCCAGCTGTGGACCATTTTTCCTTATTATGTCCTCAAACTTTGTGCGCATCAATAGTTGGTGTTTGTTTTCCCCAGTACCAAAGAAATCCACTGGAAGGAAGTCAGTTTATTTTATGAATTAATCTTATGTATTAAAACTGAATCTCACTATATTGTTGTAGTGTGGGATGGACTGGGACGGACGAATGATGTATAGGGTACATTTGTCTGCCACCAGGGGGCAGGGTCTCACATTGTGAGTGAGGACGGATCTCTGGGGGGTATAAATAGGGGTGAGATTTTAGGGTAAGGGCAGTTGCAGCCCAGACATCAAGCAGTCCACATCTACCTTTCAAGATACTTCAATAAATGGGCTACTAGCTGAGACCAAGATTCATCTCTTATTGTTGTAATTGTTAGACAATGCAGGACGTCCACTCGTCCATTCGTCCATTCGTCCATTCGTCCGCATTCGTCCGAACTAAGTAGAATGATATTCCAGCAGAGAACTCAATGGCTTTCTCCTTATGTATTAGTGAAGTAATGACGGCTACAACAATGGTGGCAGCGGTTGGGATCGTTTCAGATGAATCCCACCCTCTCTAGCTGTCAGGAGTAGGAGAGAACCAAGGGAACTGGACGAATTGGAAGAAGACGAATTGGACGAGGACGAATTGGACGAGGACGAGGACCTCAGACGAGGTCGAGGACCTAGGAAAATCCATGCTGGGGAATCTGTGAGGCAGAAAGAAATGTGGAAGAATGCCCTCGGGACAATTTTTAAGATTGAACAGTTGTCTGGACAAGTTATCCAGACAAGGACGAGTTGTCTGGACAAGGACGAATTGGCCAGACAAGGACGAGTCTTCCAGACGAGGACGAGTCGTCCAGACGAGGACAAGTCATCTGGATGAAGACAAGTTGTCTGGACATGGGCAAGTGATGAAATGGCCCATGTGAGTGAATGAGAGACAGAATGAGGATGAGGACGTGAGTGAGGACGAACAGGACGAATGGAGACGAATGGAGACGAATGGAGACGAATGGAGACGAATGGAGACAAATGGAGACAAATGGAGACAAATGGAGACAAATGGAGACAAATGGAGACAAATGGAGACGAACAGGGACGAGCTGGCTGGATGGGGGCTAGCTGGACGAAGGAAACTCGATCACTGTGTGGGACAGGTGGGACCTGTGGAGGTAGGGAGGGAGTGCCATTTCCCTCAGGTAACCTACCTGGAAGTAGGGAGGGGTGATAGTCCCCTCAGGGAGCCTACTTGGACGAATCAGCAGGCTAGGGTTGGAGAGTGAATTACCAGGGTGAGGTGATTGGGGAACCCAACTTGCTGGAATCGGGCTTACACACGGTGGTACTGGAGGTAGAGGGAGAAGTTCCCTCAGGTACCAGGACGAGTCTGCTGGCTAGGCAGGGGAATATTGAGCAGTGTGAAGAAATGAACAAATGCCCTGGACGAATCTACTACTTTAGGACGAACCAAAGAAGAGGGAGGACGAACCAAAGAGGGAAGAAGAGGGAGGACGAACCAAAGAGGGAAGAAGAGGGAGGATGAACCAAAGAGGGAAGAAGAGGGAGGACGAACCAAAGAGGGAAGAAGAGGGAGGACGAACCAAAGAGGGAAGAAGAGGGAGGACGAACCAAAGAGGGAAGAAGAGGGAGGACGAACCAAAGAGGGAAGAAGAGGGAGGACGAACCAAAGAGGGAAGAAGAGGGAGGACGAACCAAAGAGGGAAGAAGAGGGAGGACGAACCAAAGAGGGAAGAAGAGGGAGGACGAACCAAAGAGGGAAGAAAAGAGGGAGGACGAACCAAAGAGGGAAGAAGAGGGAGGACGAACCAAAGAGGGAAGAAAAGAGGGAGGACGCACCAAAGAGGGAAGAAAAGAGGGAGGACGCACCAAAGAGGGAAGAAAAGAGGGGAGACGAACCAAAGAGGGAAGAAAAGAGGGGAGACAAACCAAAGAGGAAAGAACAGAGGAGGGACGAACCAAAGAAGAAAGGAATTCGTCCATGCCTATGAAGACAGAAGAATTAATAACATACTCTTGAAAATACCACTGTTATATTTAACCAAGTAATGACGTTATAAGATCAGTGGGTGTTCATGTTAAAATTGTAATTTTGGGGTCCAAAATTTATAAAGGGGAGGGTAGTGTTGTAGTGTGGGACGGACTGGGACAGACGAATGATGTATAGGGTACATTCGTCCGCCACCAGGGGGCAGGGTCTCACATTGTGAGTGAGGACGGATCTCTGGGGGGTATAAATAGGGGTGAGATTTTAGGGTAAGGGCAGTTGCAGCCCAGACATCAAGCAGTCCACATCTACCTTTCAAGATACTTCAATAAATGGGCTACTAGCTGAGACCAAGATTCATCTCTTATTGTTGTAATTGTTAGACAATGCAGGACGTCCACTCGTCCATTCGTCCATTCGTCCATTCGTCCGCATTCGTCCGAACTAAGTAGAATGATATTCCAGCAGAGAACTCAATGGCTTTCTCCTTATGTATTAGTGAAGTAATGACGGCTACAACAATATATATCTAGATCTAGAGATCTGGCTTTTTATTTTCGAAGGAACAAAAATGTGATGCGTTTCAGTGAAATAAGTCACAAGTCGCTAAATTGATATTTTTCAAAGTGTTTTTTCACAAGATCTCTTTGTTGAAATGTTCTGATTTTAGTGGGTGTAGTACTCATGATCAGATAAATCCATGTAACAAATTTCGGGACATTTTATCAAATATGTCCTTACGTTATGGAGTATATTTAGTTACTTTATGACCAATGAAACATTCAGGATAAACTGGGTCATGTGTTTCTTCCCCAGTGAGGAATGAAACATATAATACATACATATTGTATAATTATAACAAGCCTATACAATGTCTATGGACACTCTGTTCCAAAGGTGAAATAATACAGCAATACTTACTGTTCCCACTCATTGTCTGTCTGGCGAGGCTAGGTATCAAATATTATCTTGGTCCTATGAGATACAGAATGACGACAACATGAGATAATACTAATGGGTCAGATTTTCAGAAAATGCGCTTTTCAGTTATACACATTATCTCAAATTCTGCAAAAGTAGAGTGAAAAATGATAAATACTGAGTATAATTATTTGAGTGCATTCTCTATTGTATTTTTAAACCATGTCTGGTTAATTTGAACAGTATTTTGAACCTAATTTTCATTTTAAATTGAAAAATGAGTTATTTGAGAGGATTGATGAAGGCCAATTGTACATTTTCTGAGAACTTGACCCTTATCATAAGATGAGATACGTGAATACATGAAACTATTTACATCATTTACATTAAATTATTTACATCATTTATATAAATAATTTACATTATTTATGTCATTTACAATAATAATTTTCCATTATTTGCGTCATTTACAATAATAATTTACATTATTTACGTTATTTATATTAATAATTTACAATATTTACATAACTTGATACATCATAACCAGTCCGCATGTTCTTTTGTCCCACAGCAGTTATATGGGTAGAACCGACATTAATAATGTTATAATTTAAAAAATAAAAAATGGACATTTAGTTTTAAAACTAAACAAAACACTATTTTTATTTTTTCCCCATCCAAAACAAATGTCATCTTTCTAATTCTTTAGTATACGATTACTGAAGTGTTTGTGTCCATACAATTTTAAAAATTCATCGTGCTAGTTTCTGTATAATGGCGCTTTGAAGTTGGGTACTACAAAGCTGTAAACCCTATATGGATAACAAACGATGTACCTTGCCGTGCGTAACCGTGCGTACATGCTTTATCATGCAGAAAACAATGATATAATCACAACAAATGGATTCTACAGATTATAAGGATTCTTTAAATATTTTAATTTTCCAAATCCATTGATTTTGAACAGAGTTATGATCAATTATATACGAAACTAATTTGGTGCTTGCTGTCACTGGAATTAGCTTAAACAAGTACGGTGCAACGTATTTTATACTTACATGTGGTTTCTGACATGTGCACTGCCCAAGGAGATGGATTTCCTGGTACTTTTGGAGAATCAGAGTATTCCCGACTGGTTGAGGAATATACGTTGTTTTGTGGCCGGGTGGACTTGTGTTGAACATTGAAACTTGTGAGTGGTCAATGGGTCACATGATCACATGATCACCTTATCTAAGGTCAGTTATCTCATGCGTTATCTCGTATAGAATAGTCACTAATGACAACTCTGTGTCCACTCTAAATCTAATACCCATGTGGGTCAGATTTCCAGAAAATGTACAATTGGTAGCTGTACAAATTTAGTAAATTCTGCTAAATAAGGCTGCAATTTGGTTAATACTAGGTAAATTTGAGAATATTCGGCATTGCATTGATTCTAGCAATCTGTTTGGTTGGACTGTATTTTGAACTTTATTTTCGTCTGAAATGTGGGTTATTTGAGAGGATTGGTGAAGATGAATTGTACATTTTCAGAAAATCTGACCCATATGTATACACTAGTAAAGTACTCGTCCTCTGGACGGTCACCCTCTCACCCCACACTTCCCCCCTCCCTCTTTTCCTCCACCTCTTCTCTGACTTTCATACCCGTTTTTCTCTCCCAACCCCATATCTGATTCCGCCACCCCCTCTCCCTCCCCTTATCCTCATGCTCCCCCTCCCTTCCCCTACATCTTCTCCCTCCCCCCTCTACCTTCCCCTACATCCTTTCCCTCGCCTCTTCCCCCCTGTTCTTTCCCTCCCCTCGATCCCCCTCTCCTTTTCCCCCACCCTCCCTTTATTTTTTAATAAATGTTATTGCACGCATTTTCACAGTGTATATACTACATACATGTCTCATTCGACAATTTACAATATATTGTATAAATCGGTACATAAAAGTATTTTAAGAATTTCATACACAATCTTTTCCTAACGCTCCCCCTCCTACACCCTCTCCATCCCCTCCCTCTCTCCAATGCCCTCTCCCTCCGCTCTTCTTCACTCTCCCACTCCTCTGCATGCAGTTTAATTAAGATTAACATTAAGATACTTTTATTTTCGAATTTTTCGCTATCAGAGAACATGCCTCCAGCTAATTAATCAAATATTTCTTCTATTATATTTCTGAGAAACCATGATGGCTGGTACACATAATATTTGTTATATAGATCACTAAAAATGGATAAAAATGACTATTCATGAATATTGATGGTAAAATCGAAATGAATCCCGTTGTTTTTATTTTTCGTGTAGCAACTTCTCTTATTCAGAAGTAAAACCTAATACAATAAAATAAAATATGACTGATGACCTGATATGTACGCGATATATCACTGATAAAGATGTTGGTACTTCAATGTAAAGAATAAGTAAGTACCTCACTGTAAATAATAGTATCTATTGCGATAAAGAATTCTTGAAATCTCAATGATCCTTTAGACTGCGTTCCATGAGATTATCATTGTAAAATGATACTACACTCAATAAAACATTATTTACTAACATGTATCTAAGATCATTGTCATTAACTTACTACCACTCAAGATGCTCCCAAAATGTACACCCAAAGTAATTATTGAACTTTAAATCATCGAAAATATTATCGAAAAACTTTGACATTATTCATGGAATTATATACGTACATATTTTGCTGTATAGCAAAGGTGTTATGTAACATTACGTAACATTGTGTAACCTCATTATCTATCTAAATATCACCCATTAATTATAATATCTCATTATTAAATTCGCTAATTATACTTAGCTATCCAGTACTGTGCAAGTCTACTTATTCATGCTAAGCCATAGGTATTACGTAAGGGCTCCGCCCCCTACTCTTTCTCACATCCTGTAGGAACATGTGTACAGATTCTAGTTCATTAAATCAGTTGCTTAGTTCTTCTCACGAAGACCACACGTTCGTTTGCTATTCTTCCATTCATACCTTAACACTGGCGGACAACCCGCTCGATCTTGGACTTATAAAATCTCACATGAACAAGCGAGTTCTTTCCTGGAATATGGAGAGATTATTTGAACATTTCATCAGATAATAAGCATGGAAGATGCTCCGAATTCGCCTGAGTTGGCAATGTTCGACAGACTAAAGAAATCAGTGGAACGATTGGTGGCCATCCCTCAAGCGATTGTGACGAGAAGACAATTGAGAGAAAATCGTGGTAAAATATTAAATCAACAGCCTAAACAACTTGTTTTCGAGGAACATCCCTATGAAGTGCCTCATGCTATGGAAGATGAGCAGGAAAGACAAGTAGAAATAAATCCACAAGCAATTCCGCTACCCCCTCCTCCAGCACGTGAACAGATAGAAGAGCCAGAACAAGTTCAACAGGAAGGAGTAGTGAATAATCATTGGTTAGACGATATTATGAACAGAAATGTGCAGCAACTAGCTGGGAATAATATTGGTCAGGAACGGTTAGTTGAAGATAATCCAGTCGACGAGGAGAGAGCCGGCGACCAAGCGCTAGAGGAACATTTAGCGCCCAACCCTGACGACGCGGTGAATGATAATTATTATTTCATTCTATAATTCACTTCATATGAAACCCATTGACAAGATATTAGACGCACTCTTACACATATATATTTCATTTAATATTTGTACTTTACATGTATATATGTCTACTATAGTTTAGTACTGCACTCTGTACCATGGTAACGACCGGAAGAACTGGATCGTATCTACCATGTTGTCGTCCCTCCTACATTTAGTATTATTCCATCCAATTCAATACTTAGTAAATATATCATGATTCAGGCTAATGTGACAAATGTGTAGAGCTGCCAATTGTACATTTAGTGAAAATCTGAGCCATATATTGATGCGGAAGACTTGATACTATTGTTGCACGCCGCGGCTTCAAAGACAAACTGACAGACAAACACAGATTGTGTATGTTTGTATAAAAGTTCCTTCCATTGTCACACACTGGGCCGACCTCCCACACGCCCATTGTCACACTACCTTGGTCACCTCCCACACTGTCCCGTGGTTCCCAGGCAGCCGTAAGCGTGTACGTGCTCAAGTACGTAACGTTATTGTGGACGTAAGGTGAGGTGGGAGAGTGTGTGTAGGGGTGTTTACAATGTAACCTACCACACTACCACTGTGGGATTCAGAGGTTGTCACAGCTCTGTTGAATGTCCCTTGAATGTGTGAGCTGAGGAGTGGATCGGGGGGAAATACCAGTCAAAAATGACCCAAATCCACTTCAAATATTCAAACAATCGAATATCAAAAGGCCAAGGAGAGGGTTTGCTAAGGAGAAAACTAAAAATATAAGATATAACATCTTTACGTGGACTCAAGTCCAGTATTTACATTACAGTGCATTGCACAGTGTTTGTAGAATTACCTGGTACAATGTAATGATATAATTCATGATATATATTACTTTGAAGTCTGGTGTAATCCAATCTTTTTACTTTCATTTCCTATATTAGAATAATAACTACGATTGCTTTGATAATAACTGATTTTATTCATATATAGTTGAAAACCAGGTAGTAGCGGGGTTGGTAACTGTTATCTTCTTTATTTTAGGAAACCACCTCCCTGGACGTGAAAACAAATGTCTGTTTACAATAGTTGTTTAAACAATAAAAATGTGCCTTGTAACGATTCTTGGTATGGAAGACATATTTCCCGCTTTTACTAGTTTATTTTTTAGAAAATCAAAACGTTAGTCATAGTCAACCATTTGTAGGTGAGCTGGGTTTCTCCTGGTAGCGGGGGTATATGAGAAACACCTTTTCCTTGTGTTATTTTCCCTATATAGGTGATGTTCCAATAATCGTTTGTTCAGATAATCGTTTCATTCACGTCATATGAATTCGATAGAAATAGAGTTTTTTAAAAGTATTCTTATATCACAATAGTTCAGACCGTGATTCAGATTTTCAGAAAATGCACAATCTAAAATTCTAATTCTAAGAACCATCTCTCAAATTCTGCTAAAAATGATAAATACTGAGTATATCTGACTGTATTCTGTATTGTATCCATTCAGTAAATCTGTCTGGTTATATTGAAATGTATTTTGAACCTGATTTTCGTCTTATATTTGGGTTATTTGAGGGATTGGTGAAGGCTAATGATTGTACATTTGCTGGCGACCTGACCCAGGTCCATTTTTGTGCTTGGCTACAGAGGCTGAGAAGGCTCTTGGTCTCCTTCAACAAAAGATTTTTCTTTAAAAAAAAGACCAACGGGAAATAATCATTTCACTACACATCACCTTTTCCCCTTGGTCTTCTTCAACAAAAGATTTTCTTTAAAAAATCATTGGAAATAATCATTTAATTACAGATCACCTTTTCCCCTGCAAGCAATTTCCAGATCAAGTGCCATTAAAGATGGTTACGCGGAGTAATTGCGGCCAATTTCATATAAAAATCAATAACACGTTAAAGGCAGTGTTTGATTGTATTGTATGTTTCCTTTATTGGTTCTACCACTCCAGGTCCACATTTACATGAGTTATTGACAGGAATATCCATTATACAATATAGAAGACATGAAAATAACATACACATGAACATTAATTCCTCCCCATTGCATTGAAGAATCACTCATAAATGTCTCAAATATATCCGCAAAAAATATAATTTCTCCCCTATACATCGGTGAATCGTACTTGTGACATTTCACACAAGTAAAATAGAATGATTATGTTTTTTTAGCCTCGATATGACGTCTATATTTACACTTTTGGAGACGGTTACGTCTTCATTTCCTCCACACAACCGCTGAGGTGTATTGTAAGTCTACAGATGGGTCAGATTCTCAGAAAATGTACAATTGGCAGCTGTACACATTTAGTATATTCTGCTAAATTAGACTGAAAAATGATGAATACCGGGTATATCTGAGTATATTTGATATCGCATTGATTTAAAGTATCAGTTATGTTGTGTTAAACTGCATTTTGAAGCTCATTTTTGTCTTAAATGTGGGTTATTTGAGAGGATTGCTTAAGGTGGACTGTACATTTTCTGATAACCTCACCCAAATACACCTTGTCATTACCGTTAAGCATGTTTTATTAGTTTAAATTCGCTTATTCAGTCCAAGCATTACAACTCAAGTGTTCCCAGTTCATCCTATTTAATGGTCTGGACAAAAAATGAACACAATGAGATTTATCACTATTGTGAATATTTGACAAAGTAAAAATGTTCTAAAAAAAAATATAAATCAGGGTGCCAATATAACCATAGCGACTCAATGCCACTACTATAGACATCTCTATATTAATAAAATAAGGGTTTGGAGCCTTAAACTGCTATCTTCTCTGAAACCGCTGGCCAGGGCCCTGTTGTATAAGCTAAGGAATAATTTTTTTTGTGGGAATTCCTACGTTTTTTTCCTTTACTTTGTTGGGAAATTCCTACGCTAAAAAGCATTGAAAGTATCTAGGCTATTCCTTCCCTGCACCATTCCTTCCCAGCTGCTAAGCAAGGAGAACTGAGGGAATTCCTTCAGTCCTATGCAATTTCAATATGTTTCTCTGGGAATTTTCCTACGGCTTTTCCTTCCCACCAAGCAGATGTAATCATGTAGGAATTTACTACAATATTTCCCTCCTTGAACCACTCAATATCCCCTGCCCACTTCAAACAACAGTCTTCAAGGTACATGGTAAATGGGGGGACATGCCTTGTTCTCACTAGTAATCAACACTCTTGAGGCACAAACAATTGAGACAAACTAGGTCAAGGACAAATTTTGATTGGTAACTAATGAAACTCTCAGGTTGGTGGTTCAATCCCCACCCAGTGCTGTTTGTTTTTTCCCAGAAAGGCTCCCCTCTCAGGTCCATGGTTCGAATCCCAGCTTGGGAGGCTTCTTTTTTCTATTCAAATTATGTTAATAATCAACAAAAAATCATCTAACAGCAGAAACTTTGTACTATAATGATAGCAGATATATATGACTAGTAAAATCATATTTTTGCAGTCAATAAATCCTAAGGAATTCTTGAGGGAACACCTAAAAGGTGTTCCTTAGTTTTCCAGTCTTTTCATGTTTAATTCAGAGGAAAGAATGAGGGAAATTACTTCGGTAGGAAAACTTCGGGGGGAAATTCCTACATAGGGAACAACTACAAGTATCAATGTAGGAAATTCCCACAGCTAAATGGGTCAGTTTCTAGGTCATGCCTGTGGATCTAGATTCTAATCCATTCGAGATAATCTGCATCAGATTTGAAGGTATAAGAATCAATGCATCTAATATTTTACCCACTTTACCACTTCAAATTGAAGGAAATGTGTTATTTTAATCTTTAAACCCAAGAAATGAGTGAATCCTATGCATCCTATTTACCTTCTACTTTGCTGACCCACACCTCTACAGCAAGGAATATTCCTACGAGCTGGGAATTTTCTGTAGGAATGAATGTAGTGAGGGAAAAATTCCTACAGAAAAAATTCCTTGCTTAGCTTATACAACAGAGCCCTGATCTTCATTATATTTCACATGCACATTGCAAAAAATGGTGCCGAACCATTCCACTATGTTTCATTAAAAATTTAAGGTTGGAAAGGGGTTAGAAATGGGTTTACATTGAGCACCCCCATCCAGGGCCCCCAGCGCTGCCTGAAAACAAACCTATCCTACACCAGGTTTCTGGGTCACCCAGAGCATGACGTCATGGACGGGCACATCATTGCTTCACTACGGGATGGGAGTTGATATATTTCCACCGATAGGAGCATTGTCAGAGTTGAATCAGTTCATAAACTATTGTTTGTGATGGTTTTTGAAGTCGAGCGGGGGGAACCCACCCACTAACTACCTCACAATGAAAGAGGGAACAGGAGAGGGATTAGGACAGGGATTAGGACAGGGGCAGGGACAGGGACAGGGACAGGGATGCTATATTTGCCTTATGTTGCACCGTATTGCAAATATTCCATAGAGTTGCCCAATATTGAATAGCGTCACCCAATATTGAATAGCATCGCCCAATAATATCGAATAGCATCACCCAATAGCGTCACCCAATATTGAATAGCGTCGCCCAATATCGAATAGCGTCGCCCAATATCGATTAGCGTCGCCCAATATCGAATAGCGCCGCCCAATATAGAATAGCGTCGCACAATATCGAATAGCGTCACCCAATATCGAATAGCGTCGCCCAATATCGAATAGCGTCGCCCAATGCCGAATAGGGTCACCCAATATCGAATAGCATCATATTTTGAGTCAGTTATCTCATATTAACTGAAAAGAGGAGCAACCTAAGCCTGTAATAAATCAGAACAAAAGAACCCTAGAGGGTTTAAGGCCAGTAGCACAAGCCCCAACCCTGTGCATTATATACCTAGTCCACATAACCCTCCTCTACTGACGCCTACTGACGCTTATATCACCCCAGACAACATCTAGAAGCGTCAATCTAAAGTGTCAACAAGCCCTTCTACAATTAAGCGACTTTCCCACAGGATCTTTTCCACCAAAATCTCCAAGTAAAAGAACAATATTTGAGTCTTTCTGTGCGGCTTAGCCGTGGCTTGGTGAGTAAGTGGGAAGCGGCGGGTAGGATTTACGGCTGAACTCAGCAAGTGTGGAGTTTACTTAAGGCTGATGTAACATAAGGTCACCCAGGTCTGTTAAGGCTGACCTGACGTAGGTTGGGATCAAGTGGGACGTCAAACAAGACCTTGTGTCCCTTGTAGCCTCTGTCTCCTCTTGCTCTTTTCTCTTTGTTCTGAGGAAGGGCACTTTGTACAACCTGCTGTATGTTACCACAGGGCACTTTGTACAAACCTGGCCCGCGTTTCATAATCTACGCAGCGCTCGCTAAAAAACGGAATGTAGCGATGCTCTGGTAACGGCAAAAATACCGCGCGTTCGTTATTCCCGTTTCATAAAGCCTGCGTTAACCATGCGTTAATCAATGTGTCGTTCGTTAAGCTAACAACAGATTTTAGCGCCCGCTAATTTTTGCAAGCAAGCGTTAGAAGAATTGTATAGATGCGCCACCTATAAATAGCTGCGTAACCAAATTAGTGAAGCATATTTCTCCACACACCTACGTCCAATACAAGAGCCTTCGAATCATGTCATGCCAACGTCTGCCTTCTTCACGGAGGTCAATTTGACCACGTCAATGCCACCCACTGAATAGGGGAATTTGCATAGCCACCAGGAACTAAAGAAATTGATCCAACACATCGATGGGTGATTTTAGACTAATACATGATTCGCAATTGCTTAAATCATATATATTAATTTTTATTTGATGTCAAATGATCATGGCCTAACTCACAATTCAGAGTTTTCAAAAAGTTAGCTTTTAATGTCTCTTACATTGTCCACTTCATTGTTTTAATTTATTCTATCAAATGGAATTTGTATGAATTCATGGGGGGAAAATAGAACATACTGCTGGTCAACCATAATGACTTGTTCTAATATGCATGTATCGATAATCCAAAGTATAACCTCACATTTTCTGAATATCACTGCTATTCATACGCCAACAATTACAGAGATTCAATCTTTTGGGTTTGTTCTTAAACAATATGGCCTCCTAAATTGAAATGATGTCCATTTGGAAGAATTACTCATATGAGGTAAAATAAATATTTATATGATATCATCAGTTGAGAGGTTTCAGAGATACTAGTGCTTGGTTCCGAACAATTGATTATGAACTATGGATATGTGTATACACGGATACATGTATAACAGTAAAGTCTTGGAATTCAGCAGTCAATTACTTGATTAATTAGTCAATTAATGGATTGATCCTTGCTCTGTAGACCTTTCTGTCTCTTGACCTAACGCCATGTTTGCTTTGATTATGGCACAGCATATCCCGTTAATTGATAGAGATTTAATTCTAACCCACAAAAGTTAATAAATTTGCAGATAAATGGCTATTTTTCTTTCTGGTACTGAGATAAATTACTAAAGTTAATATTAGTAACATTTGAGATGACACAATGCAACGATTATATTAATAATAAGTAAATGAAAAATTCCGCGCTATATTAACGCAACGATTTCTGCGTTGCGTTGATTAACCACAAAAGTTGTTCATTAATGAGCGCTGTGCACAAATTTGTCGTTGCGTTAAAGCATTATGAAACAAAATGGTGTTGTTAAGTCCAATAGCGCGCGCTGGTCTTGATTATGAAACGCCCACCTGTATGTTACCACAGGGCACTTTTCCTGACGGGACTGTTCCTGACGGCCTTCCGACACTTGTAGCAATCAATGATTTCAAACATAATGTCAGGGATTGTAGCTGGCAACGTAAAGGCATTGCCGATATTCAGGACAGTTGGCGACGATACTTGGTTGCATCGCTACTATCAGAAGCTGTTGTCAACATTTGATATCACTAGTATCAGAGTCAGAACTTGGGTAGAGACAAATTTAATGAACTCCATGCATGCATGCATGGTTTGCCTTGACTTGAGATTATGCACTACATAGAACTAGTCCTTGTAACAACCCTGGACAAGGCTGCATGAAACAATCTACCCCCAATGCCCTGCCCTGGGTTTGACCTAAGCACCCTGCCCTGGGTCTGCCCCAAGTGTCCTGCCCGGCTCAGTACTAGACTAGATATAGGGGTGATCCCTTGTGACAACACAGCTGTGGAGCCTGTATCTACATGGTCACATCAACCCCCTCCCCTGTCCTACCCCCTCCCCCTATTCCTCCCTCCTGCCCTCCTCCCTCCTTGCCCTACAACCCTGTTCAGTTGCAGTGGAGCCCCAACAAGTCCTTTTATTAACTGTTAACAATAACAATTACAGAACCCTACATCCCTGTTCCTTCTTCTATTGTTAATTATGAGTTAGTTCTCTCCATATTTATCAACTTTTTCTGTCAATAATATGACACAGTTTACTGCCTTCGAAAATATTTTGAAAAATATAAAAGAATATAAAACTGTCTAACTTGGGTAGGGTAAAGTGCTCAGTCTATGCTCATAGCCACTCATATCAGATAAGAATGGTATGTCAGTGATTGGACGCCTACTGCGCAAATGGCTTTCCATACCCGGATTGTCCACTCTATTCAGATTTCATTCAGATTGTATTCACTTTATTATTAAGGTCCTAAACCCTAATTCAATTATTAAAATATCATAATTATTAGACAAAACAGTGCTTCGTGGTTTCTACCTTAAGTGTTATGACAAAATAAGGCCATTCAGCACTCAGTACTACGATATAACAGCAGACTATTGTATCCTCCCTCACTGACTCCACTCCACTCCTCCTCCCCACTCCCCTCCCATTCTCTCACTGTATTTACTCACATATATTCCTCCTACTTGAGGCTAATAAGTGGCTTAGTCTACATATAGACCCATAGAATAGAATAGAATAGAAATATCTTTTATTCATCACTGGGTTTTTACATTAATTTTGTACGATGAACAGGTCTACAGGTTTCTAGGTACCTTATAGGATTTACACCTAGGTCTTCCTACCGTTCCCTTTATCTACACATAAAAGCCTTATATATATTACAGTTTGCTTGGGTGAAACCATATCCCTTGTGTCCATGTGTGACCCCGCCTCTAACTGCACACAAAAACACTGTCTACATCTACATTATAATATAGCAGAGATGTGTCTCTACAATATATGGGTGAAGTCACCAGAGTATGTACAATTCACCTTCACTAATTCTCTCAAATAACCCAATTTCAACCTAATTTAGCAGCATTTTCTAAATGTGTAGAGCTGCTAATTGTACATTTTCTGAAAATCTGACCCATATGGGTCTGCTCGCCTAGAACTGTACAATCCGCAACTCTGGTTAAATAGGCTGAAAAATGATACCATTGAATCTACCATTGAATATCTATCAATCTTATAAGGTTATCCTAAGGAGCATATTTAATTTCTTAAATATAATGTTTACCATCAATGGAATCCCCTTGATCTCATCTTTTCAATTATGATGATATCTCAGAATACATTTTTTGTGACTGACTTTTCTGTAAGAAACCTTTGTCACTTCAATTTTGATTAATAGAAGGTGGGTTGTATAACGTTGAGGGTTGAGCCTATTGTGTAGACTGTGCACAATGGGGGCTGTATATGTATTGTTACTGCAGAACACAGGGGCAGTGGGCTAGTCCTATTCCACATGTCTGGGGTCGATTGAGGCCACTACAACATGTAGCAATTGTTACATGAATTCATGCATTTCTCCTGCAGGTTACACAAGTCTACCTTCTACCAGAGCAGGATACCCTTAAAGCTGCAGTCCCAGCTAAAGCCACCCTAAATTATGTTTTTCTGTTTTAGTTGGCTTCTTTATATGCCTATCTAGCCAGTCTTATCCCTTTTCCCGATTCCAAAAGGATTCCCAAACTTTATGAAAATGATAGAGAGTCAGACTGAGTGAGATTTCATAGGGTCCTCTAAATAATTACTACGGGGGGTGATGACATTTTACAAAAGCCTTTAAAACTCCATCTGGGTGACCTTGGGATGGGTCTGGAATGAATCGAACCACAAAATAGATCCTATAGACAATAGACCATGTCATGGCACCACATGAAACACTAGTGACTATGTCAATATGCCTTGTTGTTATCATTATAAACGTATACATACGTTTATAATGATAACAACAATGATATATACCTTGGCCCTAAAAATAGAAAATGTTTTGACGGAAATCCAGCTTTAATGGGGTATAAACGGGAACTGGCCTACCCAGATAGGTGTTACTGGTTACCATAGATGCCTGTAGGTGTTACTGGAGGCAGGTGTTACCCCGTCACACTGACCACTACCACTCACTGACCAGTGGTCACTACCTGGTCACACCTGACACGATAACATTCCACAACTTACCATTGCACATCTTCATCAACGCCAGGATTTAGTAAGTAACAAACAGAAACAAGAAGAAAAGCAACGGAGAGAAATAGGGGATTTGCATAGCCGCCATTTTGAAATTTGATTCGTATTGAATTATGGGACTATAAGTACAGTGTGAAATCTATTAAAAAAAACATGTTCAGCATGGGATATTTATTAATGCTCTAATGTCAATATCCATGTGTTATACACGTTTCCATGACACAAGTCCACAGCTTTCCCATCATGCATTTGGTTTCCATAGATCATTTATACAAGCTCTGATATTGGTGAAAACATTCTTGCAATTTTCGATAAAATTTTGCCAAATGTTTGTATGTCAGAATCCATCCCAGCGTGCACAGCAGTAGACATGCGCAGTGATACATGCAAATCCCCTATTCAAATTTTAAAAAATAGTTCTAAATGATTGTATTCACTAATGACCCTGTATCCATGTTACTAGTGGATGTCTATATAAGGTATAGTGTTACCTCCACCCCACGATAGCGTCACGATAACGTCTGTATCCATGGCTACATCTAGTGTTTACCCCTCGCCTATTGTAGCCATGATGCTATCTATGTACATACACCACCCAGAATAGAAGTAAATGAAAGTAGCTTCATATAATGCAGACCAAGTGATAGTGATACCCTTAGATTAGAAACCTTCAAATATCACCAAGAAACCTTACACAAGGAGACACCATTGCCTATACGGATACCACAATACTAAAGCTAGCGACTAGAATTATATAATTCTGACGACTTGAAGAAAACAGAGTCCTAGAGTGAGCAGAAAGTCTGAAATGCTGGTTAAAGAATACTACCACACCATTTAAAGCTTGATTCTCAGATAATATGAGGAACAAAATCTCCCGAAATTTACTGATAATATGACTTATAGGATTGAATTCATCAATATTGTGCTGCTAATAAGTTTATTCAGGCAGGTCCTCTAAATACAATGTTTTAGAAGCACTGAAGCAAAAACAACTAGACAGCCTTCCAAAACCTCGGTCAAAAGACTTTTAGATGGGTTAGAAAAGAATGAAAGTAAATGTTACCGACGTTAACTGAGAGTGTAGTTCTGATGTTGGGCTTGGCCTGGAAGTCCTCTATTTGATAAGGCCACAACAACTTTGTTAATAAACCATGAGGAAGACAACTAAACAAGAAATAGTTAACAGTGATCAGTTTACATTTATTTCTTTATTTCCGGTTCATGTAGAAGATTGCGTTTCCAAGGGAAACGGAGATTGATGTCAGTTAAATGTAAAGTTCGAGAGGGAGGGATAGTAGGAGGGAGAGGAAGTGGAGACAGAAAACATGAAATCCCTATCCCATATATGACTGGTCATTCCATGTGATTCTGTTGGTCCCTTTAACATCTTTGCATATGAGGCATCTTATTTCGCAACTTGCCACTTTAATTCACATATGGTCTACCCTTTAATTCACACCTAAACGCCATCCCCTCCCCCTCCCAGCCATTACCAGCATGATTCTGATCCCATCTGCTGATATCAGAATCAACAGATTCTTCACACTGATATCCAGGATGGGAGGAGCCAAGATGCTATCAATGATTGACAGATCTCACTCCAATCCATTTAGATTGATGATAGCATCAATCTAAAAATTAGACAAACATAATCTAAATGTCAGTAGGGTCTTATTGTAGTTATCCAACTGCTAGAGTGGTAGCATTGGACAAATTGGAATTTATACAGTCTAAATTCAAAAAATAAAATACAAAAGGTGATCCAGAAAAATCCAGAAAAAAAGGAGGAAATTGTAACCTCTTTTAAAATAGAACACCGTCTGAATAAAAAAAATAAAAAACAAAACGAAATTGAGCGCTAGCTAAAGGTAGTAAAACGGTCTGGATATTAGACTGACTGCATTTCTAGCTAAGTACATCATAAACATTAATAAAAAAATAAAAATAAATAGATACAGGCCTTGAGTGGGCGGCGGTGACAGGTGCTGTATCCACTGGGACTCAATCATTATATAATTCACTCCATTTTCCCACACCAGTTGATATTGTGACTCAAGAAAATCCTCAAAAAAAGGAGGAAATTGTGAAATGATGAGGCATTAGTATTCATGTCTGGGGTTGTGTGTCGCAAAGTATTCTGAGGAATAGGGGACTTGTATAGCCGCCATTTTGTATATTTATTCGCATGGCATTATGGGAGGAGTGCTCTGTTGCCGTTGTGCAAGAAGTATGGCACAGGACTGTTAGCATGTGTTTCAATCGCGTAGTAGTTCAATGTCTGTAGTAACATGTAGTGTTTCCTTTTTAGTTGCTCGT
The DNA here is from genome assembly GCA_942159475.1 of Sthenelais limicola. Taxonomy (NCBI): domain Eukaryota; kingdom Metazoa; phylum Annelida; class Polychaeta; order Phyllodocida; family Sigalionidae; genus Sthenelais; species Sthenelais limicola. The sequence goes on along the minus strand of OW804098.1, from coordinate 126,995,528 downwards.
CATCTCTCACACTTTGTCAGTGATTTGCGTTGAGGGCATGTATTTTATTCTGTATTGAAAATCTGTAATATGTATGTATCGTATTATAAGAAGAAATGCCTCTAGAAATGTAATTTAATTAATCATAACTTATATTGTATCGACACAATCTATTCTTGTAACCTTACTTATTTTTTGTAAAATATTTTTGGCAAATCAGGCTGTCCTGAGAATATTTGTACTGTACGTATGAAAATTTCAATGTCCTGAATAAAATATTTTTAAATTTTAAATCTTAGTTCACCGCGGCATGAGCCTACACTTATCCCCTAGCCGCTATTTTGAATCTTGATTCGCATGGAATAATGGTACTTATGGTACAGTATAAAATCTATAGAAAACATGCCATGTACAGCATGGACTATTTGTCAATGCTCTAATGTCAATATCAATATGTTATACATGTTTCCATTACACAAGTCCCCTTCTTTCCCATCATGCATTTGGCATTTGGCTCTAATGTCAATATCCATGTGTTATACATGTTTCCATAACACAAGTCTCCCTTTTTATGATCAGCATTTTCTGGTGATAGCATTTAATTTTTCATAGATCATTTATAAAAGCTATGATATTTGGTAAACATTCTTGCAATTTCTAATAAAAATGTTGCTAAATATTTGAATGTCAGTCTTAAACAGAACCTATCCCAGCATGCACACCTGCGCAGTGGCACATGCAAACCCCCTATTGTGAATGTTGGTAGGTCACATGTGTGTTATGTTGGGATATGTATTGAAGCGATGGTGATATCAGTAACATTGAATGGGGCTTGTTTACTTCAGAGTCACATTTTAAGGGTCAGATCTTCAGAAAATGTACATTTCGCCCTCACCAATCCTTTCAAATAACTCAAATTTGAGACGAAAATGAGCTTCAAAATGCTGTTTATGATAACAAATCTGATACTTTAAATCAATGTTATACCAAATATACTCAGATATACCCGGTATTCTTCATTTTTTAGTTTAATTTAGCAGAATTTCCTAAATGTGTAGAGCTGCCAATTGTACATTTTCTGATAATCTGACCTTTATACAACTTAGAATAAACATTCTCAAATCAAAATCCAATCTCTCTTATACAAATAATGGACAGGACTTCCCCCCCCCCCAACACACACACACACACACACCTCATAACCATTCCATGGGGAAAGGTCCGGGGGATTAGACCTAAATAGCGATGAATAGATAATAAGTAGAATTGACTGTATATAGTTCTTAACGGAATAATTATTTTGCGGTGATATTTCTTTGATGCAGATGTGTGGAAGAAGGAATGTCATTAATCACAATTAATTTCTCATCTCCCCCCTTATTCAAATTAAACAAACAGATTGCATTGACGCAGTTTCAAATATAATTAGATAAATCCAGAATGTATTCTTTTCCCGCCAAATCCAGCAGATTTGTGTAGATTGTGTAAATGTGTAGAGCTGCCGTCGTGTGTACGTTTGCTGGCGGTCGGACCCACGTACAAAGCGCGCCTTGTCCCTCACCAAGTGATACATTAAACTAACCACCCTGTAGCAATACATTAAACTAACCATGGTTTAATGGACTATACATTACCCAGTATTATAACTGGGCCGTTATATGCCGCAACCATCAATAGCACTTAGTGCACAAACAACAACTATAGCTGGAGACACCATAATGCAGCAGTTCTGGGATTTCAGTCTGATATCTATAATACATGTATTATGGATTATCAACAAGATAGAAATAAATCCGTTTACTCCAAAGGCAGGGGTAGGTAGATAGATTGGCTTTCTCATCATAAAAACGCAAGCCATGGGTATAGATCTTAGCCAACAGAATCCAACAAAAGCCTAACTTAAAATATGCCCTGCTAATTTATCGTTGCTTAGGTTACACATTAGAAGCCATAGAAAATACCAGAGTTGTTTACATCGTAGTTAGATACCATATTATAAAGTCTGAGTAGGCAGGTCGCAGATATTCCGATTTCGATGTAGTCCTTTGTCCAGTTATTAACTTAATATGTGTTTTCACTTGATTAGACAATACTTTATTACAACAGTAGCTGAACAAGAAGCTGTAAAACTTATAGTTTGGTCGTGCAGGACTCGTGCTCCAGGGCTCAATGATACACATGGTACACATTTATATTTCGGGGACCCGCCGAAATCCTTCCCCTCAATATGAGGAAGATTTGGTTTCGTTATAGTTGGGAATAACCAGCTTTAAACTCTAGTTTTTAACTTTTTTATCTCCTAAAATTTGGTAGGAAGAAGGTCTATCAATATGATATGAAACAAGGCTTTCTGTTTTCTGTCTGTTTTCTGTCTATTTGTTTTTTTAAATATTAAATATTTATCATATGTGACGTCATTGTGTAACAAATTAACGTACACATTTGTTCGTAATCTAATGATGTAGGTAAAAAGTCCAGAAGTAATATTGTATATGGGCCAGATTTTCAGAAAATGTACAATTGGCAGCTGTATACATTTAGCAAATTCTGCTAAATTAGGCTGCAATTTGGTTAATACCAGGTAAATTCGAGTATATTCAGCATTGCATTGATTTTAGCAATCTGTTTGGTTAGGTTGAACTGTATTTTGAACTTTATTTTCGTCTGAAATTTGGGTTATTTGAGAGGATTGGTGAATATGAATTGTACATTTTCTGAAAATCTGACCCATATATTCATGAATCGCTTTATCACAGTATTATTCTGTAACTTTATTTCTTCGTATCATCGATACATTCTCTCTTTTTAATCAGTTAGTCAGAATATAGTTTTGAACGAAATGTTTATGTTCTCCTGAATAGAAAAGTCTAAATCTAAAGATGGCAAGCTGTAGTTTGTATATATATGTCTATGCTGCAGTGTAGTGGTCTATAAGTATACAGTTAGTGAGAGATATGTATATATGTCTATGCTGCAGTGTGGTGGTCTATAAGTATACAGTGGGAGATATGTACAACTGTCTATGCTGCAGTGTGGTGGTCTATAAGTATACAGTGGGAGATATGTACAATTGGCGGCCAATTTGCAGGAAGGTGGAGAGTGGGTAATGGCCGACCTCTCACCCCACCATTCAACACAACCATTAGTTCCCCGCCCTGCCGCTAGGCCGCGCTGCAGGCAACAATAGCCTCGTTGTGGCCTCACCTGGGGGCTGTTGTATAAACTAAGGAGCGGAATTATTGTGGGAATTACTTCACTTGTAGGACGGAAAACAAACCATTCCCTCGGAAAATTCTCAGATGGTAGTAATAGCCTATATGTGATGTGTTACAGGAAATTGATTAATAATTCGCAAAAATGGTATTTTTCATATGTCCTTATCACAAGAACTCATTGTAGGAATGTTTTCACTTTTTGACAGTTGTGTGTTCTTAGTAGTAACAGTACATGTATCAATTGTATCAAATTCCAGGACTGTGTACTAAATGTATCTATGTGTTTCTGACGTTATCCTGAGTATCATTTTGTCAAATTCACTAATGATTGACTAACAAGAAATATAGCTAACTCCTTCTTTTATACATAAAATAATATAGAAATGTATTTGAGATAACATTTACTATCTTTGGAATTGGCTTGATCTCATGGTTTCAAAAATGATGATATCTCAGAATCCAATTTTTGCGACTTTTTTCTGCAACCCATTTATGTTTCTACCTACCGAATGAGGTGAAAAGGAATCCCCCCCCCCTTCCCCCCCGTCACACACACACACACACACACACTGTACCGTTCCTTAGCTTGTGCAACAGGCCCCGGCCAAACTTGGGGCGGTGATTTACCCGCCTTTTGCTGTATTTCCATGGCAACATATTCTCCCCCAGCCCCAACACTCACACACAATCATACAATGTGGACAAACAAGGCTAAATGTTTGTACAATTCAGTCAATCTCTGTGAAACGGCGACCATTAAAGTGATTTGATTTAAAACGCGCAGGTTTGGAGCGATAATTGGGGTATTTGCGTCCATTGTCAGGTGTAGATGGTACTTAGGCACGTAAATGTGTACGTCTTGTGCCCACCAAGGGGGTGTTGTATTACTATAGGCCTCGAGTGAACCGTTTGATATCAGATTATTGTGCGATGTATCAGAGAATATACGGTGCGGAACGTTCTTGTAATATCATGCTTCATTATTTAACTTCTATATTTGATTTGATGATTAAAACAAATCAAATCAAATTAAATATAGTTAAATAATGAAGCATGAGTTATCATGTTGGTAATGACACTATCTGAGTGAATGTTGAGATAAATATATGTCTATTATTTCACGAATGCAATAATCTATTCGGACTGGAATTTACGATTGTATAGTTTTATGAAAGCCATCGTAGACTACTGATAGTGAGACACTTGTTAAGAACTGTCTTAAATTTAAGATTCCACGTAAATCCTTACGATATCTTAGACCCATTACACAGCGCTCTTATATCTATGTATAAGATTAGGCTTACGGGGCAGATTTTCAGAAAATGTACAATCAGCAGCTCTACTATAATGTGCTAACTTCTGCTAAATTAGACTGGGGAATTATGAATAACAGTATATCAGGGTAGCTTAGGCATTGTGCTGATTACACATGTCTCTTTCATTGTGTTGAACTGTATTCTGAAGATCATTTTTACTTAAATGTGGGTTATTTAAGAGGATTGGTGAAGGTGAATTGTACATTTTCTGGCGATCTGACCCTGACGACGTTGTATGAAACACCCCAGTGTAGAGTGAAGTAGGTCGGTGGTACAAAGACGAACAAGAACTAGAGTTAAGAGTTGATTAAGTTTGATATATTATAAACACGTATGTACATATATCAGCACGATGCACCACTAGTGAAATCAGCACATATTGGTCGCAACCACAACATGTGTACAACTGGCAAAAACAATTATTGGAAAACAAAATAAAATTGGGATGGAATTATCAGAAACAGCATGTAATGTCTTCCATGTGCCACTGCACATGTGTGTACAGGGTATGCTGGGATAGGTTCAGTGCATATCAGAGATATTTTAATAATAATATTTAATGTATTAATACTTAACAACATGAACCATTGTGCAAAGTATTCGCTCTAATATTGTAACACCATTAGGGGACAGAATTTCATGTTACACTAAATTTCATGTGACACTAAATTCATGCGAAACATAATTTTATCTAACACGTAATTTCACATGAAACATGTCATGTTAAACATAATTTCATGTTAAACATAATTTCATGTTAAACATAATTTCACGTGAAATTATTATGTTTCATGTAAAACATAATGTCAAGTAACACTTAATTTCATGTAACATAAAATTTCATGTGAAACATAATTTCATGTAGAACCTAGAATATATCTGTAGACCTTACCCAGCAAAACCTCCTAATTACATAGTCTTTCTAACATCTCCCAATATTCCAGCTTTCACTTGAAAGTCTTAAAAACATCTCTTCCCCAATTGTACACATCTTAGCAGTCGACCCACATAAAGGGTAAACAGAAACAATTAATCTGACCTAAATAACAAAACTAAATCCTAAATTCTCACACTAATGCACATAAAGTTAAGTTTAAATAAACTAAATGCGTAACAAAAAACGTGAACCGTTAAACATAGTACCACGAGCTAGCCAATGGCGGTAAAATAATATAAAAAATATAAAAATACACATTAATCAAAATAAACACTTCACTAATGAATTAAAATACATAAATTCTTCAATACAAATAGCATACCCTGCATCCTTTAGTAAACTTGGAGTTTAATATAAAAAGTGTTACACACAAAATAATTAATTAGTTTTTTAAATCCCTTCATTCGTGAGATTTTGCGAAATAAATTGTTTACTTTAGAAGCCTTTTCGTAAATCCACCTCTATTTCGTCCATCTTGTTCAGTTTTGTTTTTCACTTTTTATAAAATCCTTTTAAAGTTTCTTTGATCTTGCGCTTCTGATTTTATAGCTTCAAGTGTTCATATTTTGGAATTAATCATGGATATCATTTGATACATTTAATGCACTTTCCTCCGTGTGTTCTTCACAAAGTTGTTTTTATTCACTTGTATTTCTCTTTCATTTAAAGAGTGAAAAATCCAGTTTCAATTTTCCAGTTTTTAGAAATCAATCATGGATTGTGATTAAGACTGTTACATTTGATGCACTGTCTTCGCTCTTACAAGTTTCCTTCAGAAAGTCCTTCACAAAGTTGTTGTTTTTTATATTTCTTTCATTTTCTTTTGACGAAACAGTGATAAAATCCACTATACACACATATGACGGTTGCCTGCTCACCTTCTAAACTTGATCAATTCACTTTATTTAAAAGAAAGTTGAAAGTAATAAATCCATTTAATTGATGCACAGTCTTTTGCCTCTTCCTTCTCACCATCCACTCAGGCATATCACACACTTCACACCAAACGGTGTGCAGCGAATTGTCCTTGTATTGCTTTAAAACACTTTAAAATTTTTTATACTGTGTCTAACTGGCGGAGGGTAGGATTGTTCAGTCTAGGCTTACAGCCTCTCATATCAGATAATGGTATGCCAGTGATTGGACGCCTACTGCGCTAATGACTTTCCTGGCCCTCGAGTAGCGTCTATAAGGGATTATAATGGCATTGAGTGATGGTTTGGTGCGATAGATAGGCTTTCCCTAAGTTTGAAGGGACTCTCTAACTCTGAGCCTAGACTGGAGAGGCTTTCCTCAGTTTGAAGGGCTTCTCTCAACTCTGAGCCTAGACTGGAGAGGCTTTCCCTAAGTTTGAAGGGACTCTCTAACTCTGAGCCTAGACTGGAGGGGCTTTCCTCAGTTTAAAGGAACTCTCCTACTCTGAGCCTAGACTGGAGAGGCTTTCCTCAGTTTGGAGGGACTCTCTTAACTCTGAGCCTAGACTGGAGAGGCTTTCCCTCAGTTTGAAGGGACTCTCTAACTATGAGCCCAAACAGTAAATGCTATCCCTCAGTTTGGAGGCACTCTATCATTCATAAGCTCTTGGCCTAGATTGGAGATGTTTCCCTCTGTTTGGAGGGATTCTCTCAGCTCTGATCCTAGACTGTTTAACCCTCCCCCAGCCTCAGGCAACCATAACTCCTCCACTAGAGAGTAAACAAAGTTTAATTCACTGCAGATAAGAAATGAACAAGTTGTGAGCAAGCGTTCCATGGGTAGACACTGACGGCGTCCCTGGTATAATAAACCGTGCGTAGTGGTTGTGGCGTCGGACCTGCGTCTCATCTTTACTTTGATCCGCCGCCAGGTGAACGCTGGGTATCACGTGGTTAAGTCCCCCTGGCGACGGTTGCCCCGGGTGACGGACTGTCACATGGCAGTAGTTCCGCCGTGGTAAGTAGTCCGTAGCGCGGGTGGGCGTTAATGCAGGCTTATATGTACACGGGCGGAGTTGTCTGTCCCCGTCACTATGTCATGGCTCCGGCTGTATAATGAGGCGGTTATGTACAGATTTAATCGCTTTTTCATTGACTTTTTTTGCGTGTAAATACAAGAAATCAAGATTATTTTTTTCCTGTTTGATTTTGTCTCATGAATGTGAAGATGCACAACTTATGCTGTAGTCCACCCCGCACCCACGGGTTTATATGAGGGGTGGAATAATGGGGGGGGGGGGGGGGGGATTCTCTTCTTTCTCTCTCTGTAATTGTCTCATTATGTCCTTACTCAACTTCACAAGTGATATTGAGCTTACCTATTGCTTACTCCTTACTATAATATACAGTAGACTACAGTGTATTGTGCCCTTTTGATGTTCATCCATTTATGCTCTCTGTTACATGAAGTATCCTTTATACATACTATGTTCCAGGCACCATCTATTGGTAGACTCCATATAGGTGCACACTCTAGTATCGATCATTTAATAGTATACTGCCACCAATGTCCACCAATGAGCTTCAACCGTTCAGGCCTACTCCATATATAAAGTAGTATACTACTACTGGGTGTTGTAACAGCATGGTAATCATCCATCGTCCAGGAAGTCTGTCCTGTATTATGCAGTAGTAAACCTTCTTACACACTATGTTCAGATGCCCCTACGGGCTTACACCATACTCACATGTAGTATACTACCGGGTATCCCGGGGTTCTAATGATCAATCTTACTTTGTAGTAGCTTTCATTATGCTTCAGGCGCTCCCTAGTGGTCAGTATTAGACCTTGGACCCCGGCAGTGAATCAATGGAGAGGCGGGCAGTCATACATTACTTCAGTGGATAGTATACTGCCACCTTTTTCTATAGTATGCTCACCGCCAGTCCCCCAGTGATATAGGCATTATACTACCAGAAATGGGATAATGTTATACTCCAGTATTTTGCTACTTGTTACATCTGATGGGTTCTCACGTCCATGTTATATGTCCCAGATCACAGTTACATTTCATGATGTAGTATACTGCTGACTATTTCTCTTGGATTGCACCTATTTGTCATGGCATCCTCAGAACCAAATCAAACCTATTTCCTCCAATACTTAGAGAGTCATCGTCATTTCACCCTTCCCTAGTTTTGGACAGCTCTCTTTGATACAAGGTATATTATTGCAGCACTAATCGGAAGAAGTATTCTTCAACAAATGTCTCAAACCAATCACATCAATCAACTTATAGTCGTACAATTGGCAGTTTACTCCTCATGATTCCTTAGTTGATTGGGGTAGTAGTTTTACTCTCTTGAGATAGCAACCAACAACCTTTATGAAGTATACTTGTATCAATTTGAAGAAACATTTACATTAATCTGATACTCGTCACTTGGGAGCATACAACCATTCCTGGTTGTTGTGACCTATGATGACAGAAGCCATTGTGTTGTATACAACCAGCTTTTACTAGACCTTACTAGACACTTCTCTATCGACTTCTTAGATATTATCATCAATCTAATAATCTTTGCTGGGATTGTTAATGGTCACAGAAAACAGGCAGTATAGCGTTTCCTTTGTAATATTCCTTAGCCATAAGGCCTATCATAACTGGATCGGCCATCTTGGATGTAGTAGCATTACTGGCCTGTACTAGAAATAGACCTTTCCAGTGAATTATTAGGTCTAGATCCATATATTAATCCTTGCAAGTTGTGAACCATTCCGGGGTAATGCCATGAGACATAGGGCCTATGATATTGGTAGCAGTATCTTGGATGCAGTTTACTACCATCTTTTCAAGAGGTTTAATTCTGCACCTTTACTTTGCACAGGTTTGCTTCTTTGTTCAGAGATACTTTCCCTCAGCCTCTCAGGTCTCTATACAAGGTAACATACTGCCACCTTATGTGCAGTATATCAGATCTGTGCATAAGATGGTAAGACAGGGTGGGTAGTATACTACCAACTTTCCTGGAGATACACCTCTGCAGACTTCAGGAATGTATAGATTAGAATACAGAGTAGTACACAACCAACCTTTCTAGAGGTCGAATTCAGCAGGCTTTGATATGTATAAATGTGAACACAGAGAGAGGGTAGTCTACTGCCACTTTTTTATAGAGTTCCACAACTGCACCCCTTCATGTATATGTAATCATATGCTAACACAGCGTACCCCCTTAAACAACATTTCAGGAAACTTCTGCGGTTTCACAAGGCATCCACTATCCAGGATCAGGAATACTTCCGCCAGTTCCAACTCATCCTTCCTTAGTGTTGAGATTATGTATGAAGCTAACACAGAGCCTACGCCACAGGTCAAGAGGTCAACCCTCCAGTAGTGGTGAACAAGTCCAGTACATCCTCCAGTGTGTTGTCAAGGTGACAGCCACCTCCTCCAGTGTCCAGCATACCACTATACCCAGGAGGACCTGCTGGTATAGAGTGGTGGGTATCCATGGCAACTGGTGCTCCTCCTGGTAGGCTATCTGGGGTGGTGCAGGACATATTGGTACTGGTGGTGGTGGGTGCTATAGTGGGGGTACAGTCCATGGGGCCTATTCCTGTATCTACTCCTGTATCTACTCCAGTACATCCTAGAATACCTTCTACTCCTGTATCTACTCCTGTATGTCCTCCTGTGTGTCCTAGTACACCTTCTACAGTACCCACCCCAGTACCCACCCCAGGAATCCCTTCTGTATGTTCTGCTGTATGTCCTCCCATGTGTCCCACTGTAGTTCCTCCAATACCTCCTCCTCCTGCACCTCCTCCAGTACCTCCTCCAGTACCTATGTCACCCATCTCACTGGTCTCCCAATCACTATAGCCCAACATGTGCCTCAGTGCACTGATGTAGTTGAGTGCCAGCCTCAGTGTTGTTATCTTGGTCAGTTTGTTTGTTCCCTGCTCCAGGTCGTGGCTCGGTACAGCCTTCCTCAGGACCTCAAACGCATCGTTGATCTGTTGCATGCGGCCCCGCTCCCGACTGTTTGCGGTCTTGCGGCGGTACTTGCTGAGCGGCGGTGGCTTGGCCTTGGGTTTGGGTTTCTTGGGTTCACTGCGGCGCTGCTCAGTCTGGATGCGGTTAATGATGGAACTGTTGCGCAGGTTGTAGTCAACCCGCTCACTCCGCCGCCGCGTCACCATCGTGTGGGACTTGGGCTTACTGTCACTGGTAGTGTTTAGTGTGGGGGTATCAGTACCATTGTCATCTAACCCCCCAGTGGGTGTGAGGGTAGAGTCTTTACTAGGTTCATGAACAGAGGATGTTGAGGAATTTGAGGTGTTGGTGGAATTTGAGGAATGTGAGGAATGTGAGGTGGTGGACGAGCTCTCTGAGGACGACCTGGAGGAGGCTGATGAGACTGATGATGAGGTAGGGCAGGCAGGAGGAGAGGCTGATGCTGAGGCTGATGGGTAGGCAGGGGGAGAGGCTGAGGCTGAGGTAGGGCAGGCAGGCGGGGAGGCCGACCCATCACTGTCTATAGAGTAGGAGGACACAGAGCAGTCGCTAGACACACTCTCCGTCTTGTCTCTAGACGAGGCGTGGATGGAGTGGTGGTCAGTAAAGAAGTCATCCTGCACCAGGTGGGTACAGCCAGGTAAATCATCCTCCAGGGTCTTCATTATAGCCTCAAGGTCAGTGTTGGGGTCAAGGTCAAATGTCAGGTCAGCCTGAGCGGCCATAGTTGCTATTGCCATGGCAACGTTTTATTATTACTGATACAGAAATGTGATATTTCAGATGTCACTTATGCATTATTTTCATTTCACATATAATAATTCTCACTGATTCTGTCATTGATTATTTAGAAATATTTTTCAAATATTTTCACAACGTTTGGTATTTTTCCAGTATGATGTATCAGGAGCTATAGTTCATACTATTAGTCATAAACATAACATCCAGTCTTTTATTATTTCAGGTAATGTTGAGGATGATGCAATGATGAATATAATCCATTTATCCACATCCAATATCAGTGAATGCACACACCATGCCTGTGTCACCCTCCCAGCTATAGTTAGTTATCACTGAACACACACATAGCCTTAGAGGCAACACATATCAACATGAGATATGTGGGTTCCCAGTGTAGACTACAGTGTCACAGTATGTGGGTTCACAGTGTAGGGTATAGTGATAACTCTCCACATGTCACAGTATGGGCCCAATCACTAGTTATTCACAGAGTAGAGAAATGTATCACTGGGTCCTGCAGGCAGTTAATGACAAGTCGTTTATTATATAACCTCCAGCCACGGGCTTTAACCCACTCATGCCTGACTCCATACAGGAGCATCCATACACGTGGGTTATAGGTTATAGGGTTATAGGGTTATAGAGAGGGTTATAGGTGGGCTGCTGCAGAGGGTATCCTGAGGGTTGGCAATCATTGCCTTTAACCCACTGAGGCCTGACTCTCTCTGTCTATGGGTTATACGTGGGTTATTCAGCTTCTATTTTGTCTTATTCTTTAATAACTCTCTCAGAACTTCTCTAGCAAAGAAGTCATTTATGTATTCACTAATTCTCAGAGAATTTCTGAAGCCAAGAAGTAATTTACATAATCATTAATTGTCTAAAAGTCCTCAAGCCGAGATGTGGGATGCTTCCCTTTGCCTCTGTATGTGTAGACGATCGTGCAGAATCCAATAATTCTTTAAATGTTGGGAAGCAAAGCTTTTATCGGTATGAAGTATATCAGTCACTGAATGACAAGGTGTTGCTTCAACCCCATCTAAACATTCATGTAAACGTGTTACAATAGAGAACTTTCACTTGATTTTCTCTATATAACTCTCAATATCCTAAGTCTCTCAAGTCTGCATTTCTTAAGTTTTATGGATGAATAACAAGTCACTGTCCTGCAGCCTTCACTCTACCTGTAAGCATGGAACGATGTATGGTAGAGGATGGTCTGGTATACAGGTGTAGCCCTACCTGCAGGTATACACACCTGTACAGGTGAGATAGACGCGGAGGGCCCTTTAATGACTCCCACCTACCTGTGGTGTGTCAGGTGTTACCATGCTACAGCACCCACCAGCCCTGTATATAGGTAATGCAGGAGTAAGTGGTAGAGTATGAATTACACAACTTTACAATTAAACGTTATGATCTGATTCCTGGAGTTTTCTCATATTTCATTGAGTGGATTTGTGTATCAGAAGTTGGTAGACTAGATATTGATCAAGCACAGATAACGAGAGAAATAATGGGGCAGGTAGAGGGAGAAATATAATGAATTGTTATATCAATAAACTTTAATTTAATTTCCTCCTTGTGTGTGTTTTTCTGTATATGCCTCTTCTTTCTCTTCTCTGTGTCTGTTTCTCTTTCTTTCTTTTCCTTTTTCTTTTCCACTTTGTTTCTTTCTCGGGTTGTCCCTTAATATAATAATATCAAATTTTAAATTTGTGATGTAACCACCTTCTCATGTATGTATTTTCTCTATGTGTCTCTCCTTTCTTTATCTATCTCTCTCTCTTTCTCTCTGTATCTCTTTCTTCTTGTCCTGCTGTCTTACTCGAATGACAGTTCAAGAGACAAATGAAATGAAACTTTAAAATTGATTAAATCGCATGCCTGTGTATATATGTGGGTTTTTTTACTCTCCTTTCTCTGTCTCTTTCAGTTTCTCTCTGTGTTTCTTTTCCTTCTTCTGTTCCTCTTCCTGTGTGTCTGGGGTGGTCCTTATGCCCTCATGTAGCCCCGTGTTGACAGGCTGTGTAATAGACTTAACTGATATATATCCGCTCCTGTGTCTCTCTCTCACTGCTTCCTCTCAATTCAACCTTCTCCCCCACTTCTGGTCCCTTCTTGTAACCAGTCGCGTCTCAAAGAATAGTTTTGTTCCCTCGAAAGATTTTACACAAACGATTTCAGAGGTTTTTGATGAATTGCTACTGGTTTTATATAGTAGTCGACTTAATTTACAGTTCACTGGGAGTTTTTACTGCGGATATTTACTGATTTAGGTCTCTCTCTGTCTCTATTTCTCGCTAGCACCGAGTTTTGAAAACAAGTTCCCAATTTATCTCATCAGTATTTATATAAAGCTCTCAGTTTAAGACCCAGATCATCGCTGTGGGGCCTTTATATATTAACTGTAGCATCTGATATTTCCTGAATCTCCTCGCTTTTCCTGAAAGTGACTCAGGGATTTGTTTGGCTCTAGAAGCTGTTTTAGATTCAGCTTTTGTATTTAGAGCAGGCGGGTATGTTTAATTAGTGTCTAATGAATGTGTGTTGCTGTTTAATCCAGTCCTTGATACAGGCGGTGTACCTACATCGCTGGGACGTCTCCTATGTGGATCACTTACTCACTGTGGCTGCTTGGGCCTGACTCAGTTTGGCCGCCCTGGAAGGTATTTCAGATTGACTTTATTTTCTCTGATTTCTTCCTTTATATCAATTTTTCAGTTCTTCACATCATTTCTCCTCCACAATCACAACAATACTGAATCTTCCAGCAGTCAATATTATTATATTTATATAGTAATTTAATCGGAACCAATTAATTATTTAATTAATATATTCCAATGTGAGTGTATATAACCACACAGTTCATTGTGTATTGTTTATAGATTTATTTCTATTTCCATTCCTCCCTGAATGTATTCAGTCTATTGCTCTAGTGCAGTCTAACCTGACTCCCCTCACTGTCTCACTCTCTCCGCTTCTCTCCTCTCACCAGCGGCTCAGTAGCGACACCAAGTGGGTGATTCATGCACTAGGCTTCCCCAGTGGGAAGGGGACAGAGATCGCGCACTTTGCCCAGTCAGTAAGCGCGCGATTATCTCTCTCTCTACTCTCTCTCTCCCAGTCAGTGAGGCATGGACAGGGGGTAAATGAACAACCACCCCACACACCCCACACACCCCTTCACCCCTTTACTCCACTCAATGGGGCATCCTCCTCCTCCTCCTCCTTCTTCTCCTCCTGCTCCACAGGGTGGTAGAGTAGATATAAAGCCTATTATCCGGACGGACAGAATCAATGCGGGATCAGGAATTGTCGGTAGTCAATGAGGCAGAAATACAGGTACATGATACACCTGTAGCTACCACAGGTAACACAGCTAACACAGGTAACACAAGGGGCTGGGGTACAATTGTTATACAACCCTTGTGTATGAACCACTGATTCCCATCCACCTCAGCTCACACGCTCCTTTAAGATGATCTCAGCCTGGGATCCAAGCCACAGTAAAAGCCACAATCAATGCAAAGCTGGAGAAAATCCACCATTAAATCATAAATCCAACAATCCATTTACAGTAGCTAATGCTTCACATGCTCCATATATGTATCGCACAAGTACATGTATACACATGGGTGGGTAGAAAGTACATACATACACCTGGGTGGGTAGAATGTGTATATGGTAACTAATCCAGCAGCAGAGGAAATCACTTGCTTTTAAAATAATCCACTTTAACAACACTTACTCCACCGATCCAGACACGAGATGTAAATATTCTCAGTCACACAATAATCCTCTTTTGTGCATCAGTTGATCTAGTAATCAGTAATTATGTATAAATGATATATAATTGACACAACATGGTCCTATGTAAGGTGGTATGGGTAGGTATAAGCCGTATAAGGGTGGTATAAGCACTGTAAGGTGGTAGGATGGTAAGATCCAAGCTCGTCTATCTCCCCAGGTGTAGTGTGGTGGAGGGGTAACTGTATGGTGTAATATTGTCTACCTGTATTACAGGTGGTGGATCCTACCCTCTGTATTCACTGGGGCGTGACGGGTGGTTGATTGGTTGGTCGGTGCTGGGGACACACCCCTCCTGTGGGGTGTGGGTGGGTGAGTGACGGGTGGAGGGGATCTTGCTCTTTTACTGGTCATGTGTATTGACTTCTTTGTCGCTCTCTTTGACTTGTTCTTCTCACTCCTGTTCTCTCTCTCTCTTCTTTCTTCTGTCCTCTTTCATCTTTCTTTCTTCTCTCTTTCTCATTCTTTCTTCTCTCCTCTTCTTTCCTCTCTCTCCTCTCTCTCCTCTCTCTCCTCTCTCTCCTCTCTCTCCTCTCTCTCCTCTCTCTCCTCTCTCTCCTCTCTCTCCTCTCTCTCCTCCTCTCTATCTTTTAGTTCCACTCCTCTACTAGCCCCCTCTCACCATCTCTCTCCTCTCCTCCTCTCTCTCTCTTCCTCTCGCCCTCCTCCCTCTTTCATTCTCTACCTCTCTTTCTCCCACTGCCTCATTCTCCCTCTACATGTAATTCCCACTACCTTCTCCCCATCCCCTACCCACACCTATGTACTTCACTTCCCCCCCCCCCCCCGCCTTGTAGTTTATTTTTCCTCCGTTCCGTATATTAATCTCCCTCTGCTCTCTCCTACTGTTGGACCTCTGTCATCTCTTCTTATCCCCCCTCTCTCTCTCTCTCTCTCTCTCTCTCGGTCTTCCTCTACTCCGTTCACTGTCCTCTCCAGCTCTCTCTTTCCTTCCTATCCTTTCACTTGTCCCTATATCTTCTCTTCCCTCTCACCTCCTCTACATCCCCCCTGTCCTCTTCCTCCCTCTCCCTCTGCCCCTCTGCTCCTGCCTCACTCTTCCTTCCCTCCCCCTCTGCCCCTGCCTCACTCTTCCTTCCCCTTCCCCTTCTCCCCCCCCCCCCCATCATATATCTCCTCCGTGCTGTAACATACTGGTCCATACGATCCTCCATCTATACCTCCCCCACCTCACCTGTCTACCAACACCACTCACCTGTGTCTATCTACCATAGCGGCGGCTGGCCCTTTTAGAGGCTGGTCCCTTTAAGGGCCTATAGCCACCGTGTGTACAGGCATGGGCCTGGTAGTGGAAGTGTATGGGTAGATATGGGTAGAATGATGGTTTAAGCAGCGACGAGGAGGACGGTTTGATAGTTTCCTATAGTTTGCCTTGATACCCTATAGATATATATATGGGTTAAACTGTGGAGATTGATCTGCTTTTAAACATGGGTAGGCTTTCTCCCTCCTTTTGGTTTTACGGTCTCTCTCCCTCTTCTCTCTCTCTGCTCTCTCCTTTCTCTGCTCTCTCTCTTTTCTTTCGTTGCCCTATGTTCTCTTTCCCCTCTCTCGCTCCTCTCCCTCTCGCCACTTGTTCGTCTCCATCGTTCCCTCTTGTCTCTCCCCTCTTCCTCCTCCTCTCTCCATCTTCGCTCTTTACTCTCTCCTATCTCCGCTCTTTACTCTCCCTCCCTCTTTCTCCTCTCTCTTTCCCTCTCTTACCTAATGTTTATTTATTGGAAGACTTCCATCATCCAGAAAATATTCTCCATATTCTCCGTAATGTTCTCCAGAGAAGGAAAGAGAGAGGGAGAGGGGAGAAGAAAAGGAAAAGAGAGAGGTGCGAGTGTGGAGAATGAGGGCGATAGAGAGGAGAGAGAGGAATGAGAGAGGAGGGAGACAGAGGAAGAGAGAGGAGACAGAGAGGATAGAGAGAAGATTGTGGGAGAAAGAAGAGAGAGAGAGGAGAGAGAGAAGATAGGGGGAGAGAGGAGAGAGAGGAGAGGGAGGGAGAGAGGAGAGAGAAGAGAGAAGAGAGAGAAGAGAGAGGGAGAGAGGAGAGAGGAGAGAGAGGAGAGAGAGGAGAGAGAGAGAGGAGAGAAGAGAGAGAGGAGAGTAAGGAGAGGGAGGAGAGAGAGGAGAGAGAGGAGGGAGAGAGGAGAGAGAGGAGAGAGAGGGAGAGAGGGGGAGAGGAGAGAGGGAGAGGGAGAGAGAGAGGAGAGAGAGGAGAGAGGAGAGAGAGAGGAGAGAGGGAGAGGGAGAGAGAGAGAGGAGAGAGAGGGGAGAGAGGAGAGAGGGAGGAGAGAGAGGAGAGAGAGGTAAGAAAGGTTGATATATATGAGATGTAAGAGAGAGGCTAGTGGCGAGGGCCCTAGGGTCTGTAGACAGACTGTGGTGCACATAATGCCCTTATAGCTGCTGCCCATACAGACCACCTGTGCTGTAGTGCTGCAGTGTCCCCAGACGGGCATCAATCACAGCTAAGCAGTTGCCATGGTTTCGCTGACCATTCAACAAACAGAAATACAAAATTATTATGAAGAAAGTGGAGACAAATGAACTGAAAACATCTCGCAATGATTTTTGTTCAGCAGTTTATTGAACGCGAAATAAGAGATATCATAAAGACTCACTAGATATTATGGATTTAGAAGGTTGTGGTTTGGAGGGAAGAGTCTTATGGCATGTGATAGAGGACGAGCGATAGCGAGTTCTCTATCACATTGTTCTCATTAGAGATGTCTTAAAGTGTACACATGACGTAAAAAAATGAAATTGTCTATTTATTGTTCTATTCATTCCAGGCTCATCCAAAGGTCACCCAGATAGAGTATTAAAGGATTTTGACCTGTAGTTCTTGGTGTAACAGTTCATTATGGAGGGCAATACAAATATGTAAACACAAATCACAGTGTCTGACTCTCTATCATCTTCTTAAGATTAGAGAATCCTTTTGGAATAAAAAAATATTCTAGAAAAAGCCGTGAATTCATGACAAACTCGGGAGATTCGAGGAAATATAAACTTGAAAAATATATCATCTTTATTTGAAGCTTCCATTCTAAAAGCGCTCAGGATAAGGGAAAGATAAGACAAGAACAACTTTTAGGGCTTGCTTTAGCTGGGACTGCTACTTTAAGTACAAATAAGGAGTTATTCTGCAACGCGCCTTGAAGGGTGAAATTTCCACAAAATGCACAATTCACATTTAGAAACCCTCCTAAATAACCCGGATTTAATACGAAATTGAGACTCAAAACACAATTCAACATAACCAAACACAACTTTTGAATCAACTCCATACTGAATATACTCAGATATAGTTAGTATTTATCATTTTCCCGTTGAATTAAGCAGAATTTACTAGATGCGTAGAGTTGGCGATTGTACGTTTTTTGATGGCCTGACCCTGCAGCCCCTTATTATGTGCTCACACATGGGTCAGATTTTCAGAAAATGTAAAATTGGCAGATGTACACATTTAGTAAATTCTGCTAAATTAGGCTGAAATTTGGCAATACTGGGTAAATTCGAGTATATTTTGTATTGCATTGATTCTATCAGTCTGTTTGGTTAGGTTGGAGTGTATTTTGAACTTCGTTTTTGTCTTAATGTTGGGTTATTTGAGAGGATTGGTGAAGGCGAATTGTACATTTTCTGAAGATCTTACCCTCGAATGTAATGTACGAGCTACAATGACAACATCTCCGCACATTTACTCTACAATTTATGCAAATCTCAGGTGCAATTTCGAGCCAATATTGAGACCAAATTGTTGTTGTAATGCACAGTTGTAGATCACAATTTTATATAAAAAAAATGTTTAGAGTTTAATATGTGTATCACTGGTCTAGCCAAGGATGACGGCTCAAGCACATGAGTTGTGGGTGTGTGGGGGTGAAATCACTGAAAATGTATAATTCAGTCTAGGGTCAGAGCTGAGAGAATCCCTCCAAACTGAGGGAAACTCCAGTCTAGGCTCAGAGTTAATCCCTCCAAAGGGAAAGCCTCATGTCATTGTAATCCCATTAGGACTCCATGGCCATGAAAACCATTAGTGCAGTAGGCGTCCAATCACTGACATACCATTCTTATCGGATCTGGAGTGTTTTATAGCAAAGAGTGTTGTAGAGGGCCGATGGATGCTGGAGGATCTAACAGAGTTGATACACTGGGCACGGATGAAATTCAAACCAAGTAAGTCAAGAAGCGTCGTACTCAAGTGGGGCAAGGTCCAGGACAGATTCAAGTTCAGGATAGCTGATGCTATAATACCTACTCTTAGCGAAGCACCTGTGAAAAGCTTGGGCAAGTGGTTCAAGGATACCCTGGTGGACAAGGATAGCATCGACGAGATGATACAGAAAGCCAAGCAGTGGATGGACACCATAGAGAAATCTGGACTACCCGGGAGATACAAAGCATGGTGTTACCAACACGGAGTTCTCCCGAGGATGACATGGCCCCTGCTAATGTATGAAGTACCAATGACAAGGGTTGAGAGCCTAGAGCGTCTATTTAACCATCACCTACGTAGATGGCTCGGAGTGCCAAAGTCATTCAGCAGCATTGGACTGTACAGCAGGAGCTCCAAACTGCAACTACCACTAATGTCAATCACAGAGGAGTTCAAAGTGACCAAAGCACGGCAGGCATTGATGTTCCGGGATAGTGAGGACACCATGGTACGAGAAGCCAGGATTGATGTCAGGACGGGACGAAAGTGGAAGGCAAGCACAGCCATTGAGGACGCCAAGAGTCGACTGCGCCATAAAGAGATTATTGGCACAGTTGCAACAGGTAGATTGGGGTTTGGCTCAATACCCAGAGCCTCATGGACAACAGCAAGCAAGCAGGGCAAGAGAGAACTCATCCTGAAAGAAGTGCGACTGACAGAGGAAGAGGCTCGAGTCACTAAGGCAGTAGGAATGAGCCAGCAAGGACAATCGACCAGATGGGAGCAAGCCCGACCCAGGAGCATGTCCTGGAAGGACATCTGGAAGATGGACGGGTATAAACTATCATTCCTGCTCCGATCAGTCTACGACGTGCTGCCTTCACCAAGTAATCTCAGGATCTGGGGATTAGCGGAGGATCCAAACTGCAAGTTGTGTGGAAGACCAGCTAATCTGGAGCATGTGCTGTCAGCATGCAATGTCGCGCTAACAGGAGGGCGCTACACATGGCGCCACGACCAAGTTCTGCGGGAGATCTGCGCAGCCCTGGATTTACATCGGAGAAAGAAGAGAAAGATCGAGAAAGGGCCCAAGTTTATCAACTTCGTAAGAGGCGGAACAAAAGGCAGCTCAAACAGACCACCAAGCGGCATCCTGGCAACAGCCAATGACTGGCAGATGCAAGCTGACGTCTCTGGGAGATCAACATTCCCAAGACAAGTGGCAATAACAACACTGCGACCTGACATTGTGCTGTGGTCTCCAGGTACGAGGCAAGTGGTTCTAGTGGAGTTAACAGTGCCATGGGAGACCAGACTGGAGGAAGCCCATGAAAGAAAGAGGGAGAAGTACCAAGGATTGGTCGAGGCATGCCTAGGAAACAACTGGAAGGCTTGGAACTTCCCAGTCGAGGTAGGCTGCCGAGGCTTCGCATCCAACTCCCTCTGGAAAACACTGGGCTTCCTAGGCCTCACTGGAACAGACAGAAAGAAGCTAGTTGGTGTAGTAGGACGGAAGGCAGAAGAGGCATCCTGCTGGATATGGAGGAAGAGGGAGGAGCCATGGAAGAGCTAGTCGGACCCTGGCTGAGTCTGATCACCTCAGTCGGCGCGCCCCCGGAGACCGTAGTGGTACGCGCCGAAACGGTTGATGAAAGGGAGTTCCACCTGATGAGGGGTCTGACTTAGCAGTTCGGTGTTCAAGGAACGGGGGAGTTCCACTGGATGATGGGCCCGACTTCGCAGCGTAAGCTGTATTCTAAGAACTAGAAAATTGTAAATGTAGAGAAGACATTGTTTTTATCTTTCTTCTGAACATTGTGTAGATGTGTAGAGCTGCCGCTGGTACTATTTCTGACACTCTGCCCCATTATCGCCCAGCCTATACAGTTATAGAGACGTCCCTATAAACAACATTATGTAGTTAGACGTATAGTTAGTTCTATTTATATTATTTTATCTGATAAAGTCGTCGCAATTGTTCATCCTAAAACAGCCTTGACCTCTGTACTAGCGTTATTGTGATTATTCAGAGGATGTAATAATTATTAGATACGTTTAGATTGTATACAGTAATACATATACAACTCTATTTAACTCCAGGATATGATATGTTTCATTTCTTTAACCAATTTTATTGACAAATATTTCATACTTTGTGATACATTTCAATTCACCAACGTTGATGATGTGAGATTTAAACATTACAATTTCTGTACAATCACTTTTACAATATAAACAACTATAAACGATCTAAGGAGGAAATCTGTTTCCCTGACAACAACATGTATCAACCACATGATGACCCTTTACCAAACCAACAGCAAAGGTACAAAATAGTTTAAAGTTGTTTTACCAAATTGAATTGATGAAGAAATAAATAATGACTAATTAAATACTTTTGGAGGAATAAAATGAAACTTTCGAAGATGACAACTTGAGTGATATTTTACCAACAAAATCTAATTAAATACTTTATTCCAATCAAATTGTATATATCGTTAAATGCACAATAATGATTCTATTTAATAACCAAATATAACCAGTTTTCATTTAAATTAAGGGAAAACACGAAATGGTAATATTTGTTAGACTTCCCACAATGCAATTGGGTAAATAGAGCCAGAGTGTGACATGCAAGTGCTCTATTGTATCTCTGGTAGAAAGGACATAATGGACTTAGCGCTCCAGTCATGTACAAGGTGTTTTAATAAGTAATCCAGTAAATAAGGCATTCTAGTCAGGTACGCCACCTGGTGGTAGGCAATACTTTCACTGTGACACCATGTGATGCATTATAAGGTGTCACGCTGGTAAATGCAGTAAATCACGGGTGTAAAGCAACATTAGACTAACAACAGTAGACGGTGTGGGGTAGACCTTAGCAGGGAGAACACTCTAGCAGGTCTCTCCCTCTCCACTGGTACAACTCTCTCACTATCTCCCCCTTCTCCCCTCACTTCCTCTCCCTCTCTCTCTTCTCTGCTCTCTCTGCTCTCTCTGCTCTCTTTCTCTGCTCTCTCTGCTCTCTCTGCTCTCTTTCTCTGCTCTCTCTGCTCTCTCTGCTCTCTTTCTCTGCTCTCTCTGCTCTCTTTCTCCCCCTCTCTCTCTGCTCTCTCTCTGCTCTCTTTCTCTCCCTCTCTCACCTCTCTCTCCTCTCTCTCTACTCTCTTTCTCTCCCTCTCTCACCTCTCTCTCCTCTCTCTCTACTCTCTTTCTCTCCTCTCTCTCTCTCCTCTCTCTCCTCTCTCTCCTCTCTCCTCTTTCTCTTCCTCTGCTCTCTTTCTCTCTCCCTCTCTCTCCTCTCTCTCTGCTCTCTTTCTCTCCCTCTCTCCTCTATCTTTCCGGCCATGGCTTCTGCTCTCTCTCTCTCCTTTGTATCTCCATTCCTCCCTCCTGCTCCTCCTCCTCCTCCTCCTCCTCCTCATCTCTCTGTCCTCCATATTTCTCGTATTCCACTATTTTGACTTTGTTTCCCTATCGTTTCTTCACTTTCCACTCACTTTCCCCTCACACTTTCTCCCTCTCTTCTTTCCCCCCGGTCCTCTACCCCCCCTCTCTCTCTCGTTCTCTCTCTCCGTGCGTCCATATCTTCTGCTGCCTGTGCCTTTGTCTTTCATTCCACTAAGATTAATAGAATTGATCCTGCCCCTGCCAGAGTTATAGTTATATCTGTAATGGACCTGTGGCCAGGGTAGTAGTGTGTGGAATATGCTGTAGATGGCGCGCCCTGTCTACCACCACCACCTATAGACTTTCTATAGCTTTACAGGACCTAGCTGAACCTGAAAATGGGATAGATTACCTATACACACACACGGCCCATCTTTCTTTTGTCTTAGTACCCACCAAACTTAACATATATAACCCAAATTAAACAAGGACAAAGTCCAAAAAGCATTTATATAAATACACAAAGAAACCCATAGTACGGGTCCCACCTTGATAAAGGTATAGCTAGTTCATCCCATTGCAATAGAGTAGGTAACTAGTCACTTTATACCACTATATCTATAAAATGTAAATTAAAACTCTAGTCTAAGGGACCCTCTGGAAGAGCTATGGCTGCCATAGAAGAGAGAGGACCCATTTCCGGTGTAACTTATCGTATATCTATTATCATGTACTGTTTTCAGGAAATAAACAGTATACATACATACAAACATACATACATACATACATACATACATACATACAAACAAACAATAGCAATCTCTGTAAACCTCTTATTGGGGCTTTTATTAGTTTAGTCTCTTAGGTTTGTAACTTTGAGCAAAGACTCCTTATTTCATGTCCATCCAATCATAAGGTTATCATTGTAAACAAACTGCAGATCTTGTGTGCAGGATTCAATTGGCCAACATTGAGGTGCTGCTGGGGCACTGCTCGGTGCATAAAACTTTTATTCAATAAACATATACATTTCTGATATAATGAAGTATCGAAAAGGAATGGTCCCTCTCAAAGTATTACATACAATGAGGTCTTCCCCGTTTTAAATAATATGTTGTTGTGATATGTTGTTGTAATGACAATGTAATTGATAATAACAGTGAAATAATAATCCTGCGGTAGGCCTGAAATTGAGAAATAGACGCAATGTGAGATGTAGATCTATAGCCGCCCCCCTCCCACCACGGCGGTAGACTGAATGCGGGAGGCCTATGGGCCAGATTTTCAGAAAATGTACAATTGGCAGCGATACACATTTAGTAAATTCTGCTAAATTAGGCTGCAATTTGGTCAATACTAGGTATATTCGGGTATATTCGGCATTGCATTGATTCTAGCAATCTGTTTGGTTAGGTTGAACTGTATTTTGAACTTTATTTTCGTCTGAAATTTGGGTTATTTGAGAAGATTGGTGAAGTTGAATTGTACATTTTCTGAAAATGTGACCCCTATACTACTGTCTACTGTTCCTCGCTCTCTGCTCCTCTACATTTTAATTTACTTTTATATTTACTTCTACCTGTCAGGCTCCTCACTGACGTGTCATACAGAACTTCATTTCCTCCTTATGTACTCTTGAGACTTTACTTTTTAAGGTTTTTTTTATCTTATTTTTCTGTGATTGTGTTGTTTTATGCTTAACTGAGAGGCTGACCCTGTGTTAGGATATGAATATAGACAGTGCAGGATTTAGAGGATGTGGAGAGATTATGGGGGCCGGAAGGCTTGAGGGTGGCTGGAGGGGGGTGAAAGAAGCTGAGAGGGACTGGGAGAGACTGAGAGGGTTTGAAAGGTGCTGAGAGGGGTTGAGATGGGTTGAGAGGGGCTGAAAGAGCCTGAGAGGGGCTGAGAGGCGTTGAGAGGGACTGAGAGGGGTTGAGAGGGTTGAGAGGGGCTGAGAGGGACTGAGAGAGCCTGAGAGGGGCTGAGAGGGGCTGAGAGAGGCTGAGAGGGGCTGAGAGGGACTGAGAGGGACTGAGGGGGACTGAGAGGGACTGAGAGTGGCTGAGAGGGGTTGGGAGGGGCTGAGAGGGGCTGAGAGGGACTGAGAGGGGCTGAGAGGGACTGAGAGGGACTGAAAGGGGCTGAGAGGGACTGATAGGGATTGAGAGGGGCTGAGAGGGACTGAGAGGGGCTGAGAGGGGCTGAGAAGGACTGAGAGGGACTGAGAGGGACTGAGAGGGGTTGAGAGGGACTGAGAGGGGTTGAGAGGGGTTGAGAGGGACTGAGAGGGATTGAGAGGGGTTGAGTTGGACTGAGAGGGGCTGAGAGGGGCTGAGAGAGACTGTGAGGGACTGAGAGGGACTGAGAGCGACTGAGAGCGACTGAGAGGGGCTGATAGGGGCTGAGAGGGGCTGAGAGGGGCTGAGAGGGGCTGAGAGGGGCTGAGAGCGATTGAGAGGGATTGAGAGGGACTGAGCGGGGCTGAGGGGGGGGGGCTGGGAGGGATTGAGAGGGCTGAGAGGGACTGAGGGGGACTGAGAGGGACTGAGAGGGACTGAAAGGGGCTGAGAGTGGCTGAGAGGGGTTAAGAGGGGTTGAAAGGGGTTAAGAGGGACTGAGAGAGGCTGAGAGGGACTGAGAGGGACTGAGAGGCAGGGTGTGCTCTCCCGATCTAAATCTAATCTCAGTCCCTCTTATTCCAAATTCAGGGTTATTTGGAAGACCTGTACACTTTACTGAAAATGCTCCTTTTATGTCACCTCTGGAATCAATGTCATCAATGTCATGACAGCCGTCATAAATTCAATCGTTAATGGAACCATGCCACGCCATCGCTATATTTCTCTCTCAACAAGTTACCGAATTAAATTACTAATTTGTTTAAAATTGTTTCCGGCAGTGTAGACCCTCGGGGCTACACTGCACATCGACCCCTCAAGTTTCCCCCGCCTCCAACTCAGTGAAGAACGATCGGAAATACATAACTGCGGTTAGTTCTGTCTATTTCCCATTTCTCTTCATATCAAACATCTAGTCCACACTTATATTTACATTTGTAGATGTCTTGTGGAAATAAAAATCTACTATTATTATAGAGGGGCTGAGAGGGGCTGAGCAGGATCAGGAAGGACTGAGAGGGACTGAGAGGGGCTTGAGATGTGGGTTGAGGGACTGAGAGTGACTGGGATGGACTGAGAGACCTCAGGTAGTATTTATGACACTATCATTGCCTCCAAACAACTCTATGTACTGAAGCATTATAACTATTCCTCCCAGGCTTATAGCTGATTGTGGGTAAGCTCTATGAGTCTCTCTCCTACAATACAAATAGAGATGGATATTATCTATATGACAATGTGGCGGGTATAATATGATTCCACCTGCCTGCACTCCCTGCCCCCGGCCACTATTGTTCCCCTGTGATACACAGGTGGAGGCTATAAGCTGCCTCTAGCCTGAGATAAAGTACTAGAGCAGGCAATGAGGCAAGGGTTCAGCACTAGAGAAAAGTCTTGGAGATGGTAAAAAAACAACTTTATAGTTTCCCTACTTTGATGATATTCCCTTCAATTCAAACATTTTTTATTCAAGGGATATTTTACAGATTTATAAGTGAGGTCAAGTTGAGTTTAATATTTTCATGAATTTTGGTCATGTAGTGAACCACAGGTTCAATGGGGTTAGAGTCGCAAATTCAGCTGAGTTTGATTAGCTCAGCAAAACAATCACAAAGCAACTACAGAAACATGTTGATCGGCGGGCGACACAAATCAAGGTGTACACTCTGCAAATTTAAATTTCTTTGCGATATGAATATGAAAATATGTATCTACCTGTCACTGGTCAGGGGGTCAGGAGGGGTTGGGGGTCAGGAGGGGTTGGGGGTCAAGGTGTGTGGGATTAATATAGGATTAATGGCTGACATTGAGGGGCTGCTGGTGCACTCTTTGGTGCATACTCCTGAGGTTAATACCTGACATTGAGGGCTGCTGGTGCACTCTTTGGTGCATAATCCTGAGGTTAATACCTGACATTGAGGGGCTGCTGGTGCACTCTTTGGTGCATAATCCTGAGGTTAATACCTGACATTGAGGGCTGCTGGTGCACTCTTTGGTGCATAATCCTGAGGTAAAGCTGACTTGAATAGGGGTTTAGAGAGGACTGATTAAGCAGAGGACAGGCTTTTTCACCCCAGATACCTTCACAAACCACATATCCAGACAGGGTCAACAGACCTGTACAGACCAGAAAAACAGCTCAGGACATAACAGATTAAAAAAAACATGAAGGGTTTAAACTCACATTTTCACCGCAGATACCTTCACAAACCACATATAATGTCCTCCAGACAGGGTCAACGGACCTGTACAGACCAGAAAAACAGCTTGGGACATAACAGATTCCAATAACATGAACAACAAAAAACCCTTCTTGAGCTTCATACATAGCTATAGTTATACCATCGGGCAATACCAATATTTAAAAACCATATACTAGGTAAACAGTATTATATTATAAGTATTTTTTGCTCCTTCTATGGATATTCGTGGAAGACATAACACTGTAATTGTATGTCCATGTTTGAGTTTGTATTGGTTCTGAATCGATTAATGAGATCTTTTTTATAAGGCAACATACAAAGACATCACTGAGTGATACACTACGTTTTTTCAAATGTTCGGATAAATATTATGTAATTGGCCTTTAATACAAGAAAAAAAAAGAAAAAAAAAAGGTACAGTTGAGTAAAAGCCTGTTCACTGATGTAGAGCTGGATCTTAAACCTCATTTTTCTTTTCACATTTATTCTCGAGTGTGGGTGAAGCTGAAAGGTACATCTCCATCTGACTTCACCGACCGACACGCGGTGAAACAGATTGATCCATCCATTATTTCTCTGATTAAATTAAAAGAAAAGTTGACAAGTTTGACACGAGTGATCCTCTTCTCCGCGCCGCACCCGCGCCTCAAGAGTCATCAGCAGGCTGCTACAGGGGGCGTTGTTATCCATCACCATGGTAACCGCCATTGTTTGCACCTCCCCAGCTTGTTGCCATGCCTCCATTACACCGTCACCTGTCATGGCCGCCAAGCCACAAGTGCACATTAACTTCTTACCTTGAGATTTTTTATTAAACTTTTCTCAAAATCTTTTAGAATTTTCAGAAGTGAGCAAGTGAGCTTTCCTGCTTGGACATGTACTTCATTTAGTGACCTGTCACTCATGGAGGGGGGCGTGTCACTCAGGGAGAGGGTGTGAAGATGAGATGTTATTGATGGACTGATAACACTTATATTAGGGGCAGATGTACAGAAAATGCACAATCTACAGTTCTACACATCTCTTAAATTCCGCTAAATTAGAGTGAAAAGATTATAAATACTGAGTATATCTGAGTGTATTCTGTATTGCATTCATTCAATAAATCTGTCTGGTTATGTTGAACTGAATTTTGAACCTGATTTTCGTCTTAAATGTGGGTTATTTGAGGGGATTGGTGAAGGTCAATTGTACATTTTCTGAAAATCTGACGCATTTGATGCAAATATACAGATCTTGCCAGAAGAGACTCATATGTAAATAGGTTCTCCACCATTTACTACAAATACAATTAGACCTGTAGTTATTAAAGGTATATAACATAACGGTTAACTAACTCGTGGGTCTCTTAGATTATTGCTTTGTTGGTGCAAATCTTAAAGAGATATTATTAGGTGACAGAACCGGCTACATCTATATCACTCTTTTTTTGAAGAATTCAGGATCATTCTTCACTAAATATTTAGGGTCAGCAGTTGGGCGAGAAATGAATCAACGCAACACACAGAGATGTATGTTTAATAGCCAGAACCGCACCAAGTAGAATGAGCTAATGCTGGTAAAGAACTGAACAATTTTTACTTTTTGTTCCATTTTTTCCCAACTCATCAATTTTTTTTTTTTTGACGATTTTATTTTGACAGCTTCTCCAGCGTTGGACGCGAGAACAGGCGTCTTACAAAACGTACAAGGTTTTCGTCCTGCTGCTGTATACTAAACTACTGAATATTAGAATATTCAAATGAAACATCAAATGGGTCAGATCGTCGGAAAGTGTACACCAAAGTGTGGCCTTCACCAATGCCCTCAAATAAGCCATATTTAATGTTCAAAATACAGTTCAACACAGATGTTATGAATGAATACAATACAGAATACATACAGGTTAACTAACGAGTTGGTTGAAAGAGCGTGAATATTGCACGAGTTGCGCAGCAACAAGTGCAATATTCTAAGCGACTGAAACCAACGAGTTAGTTAACAGATTTATTATACATGTTTTCAATCATGAAAATAGAAAAAAAATTGAGTCATAAATTTGAATTTTATCGGTAATCTTAGTAAAAAAAAAAGAAGAAAGATTGGTTGCCATGACAACCCCACGTAAATCACTGGTGATATACGCACTATGCGTAAATCACTCTAGATACGTTTTTTCTTCAGAGCAATGCGTGTATAATAAATTCAGATATACTCAGTATTTATAATTTTTCACTCTAATTCAGCAGAATTTGAGAGATGTTTATAATTGTAGAATGTGCATTTTCTGAAAAGCCTAATACTCGGTATGAGTGATATGCACCAATTGATGTTATATTGATCCATTGTCATCAATCAAACAAATCTTTTATCATTTCCAAGTAATCAGAAAGACACTGGATGAACTGAATGAAATGTACTTTCAGGTCCGTGTCTTCTTTTTGTACACCTCCTTCACGTATAAATAAAATATGCTTTGAATTGAATTGAAATCAACTTCAGTCCAATACAATAAAGCACTACAAATGGGAAAATAAGGGACATTAGATCTACACAAAGGGATGAGTGACTAGATAATAGTGTACATACCATAGAGTAAATAACACTAATATCTCAGCCACACCAATACAATACTAATGACAATACAGGTATTAACCTACCTGTACAATACAGGTATTAACCAGCCCTACCTCTACAATACAGGTATTAACTAATAAGTACAATAGTACTACCAGCCATACCTGTCTACCAATCTATACCCTATGACAGGGGACGCCTGACTGCCCCACAATGGTAGACGCTACATACACGCCTGGTATCCACTTACTGCCCTTTATACCAGCACCAGTCTCACTCCTCCTGACTCCTGACCTTGGCCAAGGTCATTGTGAGGATGATGAGGAGGTGTATGTGGATGATGTATGTAGTGTGGTTAGCTATCTGACTGCTTGTATACAGTGGATACAATAGGTATTATATGGACTGGCAAGTTGGTCTTTGTTGTTCTCTACTTTAAATATTTCTCTCGTTGTTGCTTGCTTCTTTCATCTGTCCTGCGTTCTTCCTATTTTCTTGAGCTATTTTCTCTCACCGCTCCTCACATACACTTGATATCCTCTTTTTTTATTTTAGTTCCATTCTCTCTTTTCCCTCTCCTCTCCTCGCACTCGTCTCCCTCTCTGTCTCCTCTCGGTGGTCTCTAGACTCGTTTTCTTGCCTCTCTCCTCCTTCGCTCTTTCTCCCTCTTCCACCTCTCTGTCCTCTCTCTCTCTCCCTCTCTGTCTCTCTTTCTCTTTTTCCTCTCTCCCACCTCTCTGTCCTCTCTCTCCTCTCTCTCCCCTCTCTCTCTCCTCTCTCTCCTCTCTCTCTCTTCTCTCCTCTCTGTCC
>OW804098.1:126908214-126965134 GCA_942159475.1 Sthenelais limicola | reverse complement strand
CAAGGGTTTCCCAGTGTTTGTTATACCAGTAGATAGCAAGGGTTTCTGAGGGTTTGTTATACCAGTAGATAGCAAGGTTTCCCAGTGTTTGTTATACCAGTAGATAGCAAGGGTTTCCCAGTGTTTGTTATACCAGTAGATAGCAAGGGTTTCCAGAGGTTTGTTATACCAGTAGATAGCAAGGGTTTCCCAGTGTTTGTTATACCAGTAGATAGCAAGGGTTTCCCAGTGTTTGTTATACCAGTAGATAGCAAGGGTTTTCCCAGGGTTTGTTATACCAGTAGATAGCAAGGGTTTCCCAGTGTTTGTTATACCAGTAGATAGCAAGGGTTTCCAGTGTTTGTTATACCAGTAGATAGCAAGGGTTTCCCAGTGTTTGTTATACCAGTAGATAGCAAGGGTTTCCCAGTGTTTGTTATACCAGTAGATAGCAAGGGTTTCCCAGTGTTTGTTATACCAGTAGATAGCAAGGGTTTCCCAGTGTTTGTTATACCAGTAGATAGCAAGGGTTTCCCAGTGTTTGTTATACCAGTAGATAGCAAGGGTTTCCCAGTGTTTGTTATACCAGTAGATAGCAAGGGTTTCCCAGTGTTTGTTATACCAGTAGATAGCAAGGGTTTCCCAGTGTTTGTTATACCAGTAGATAGCAAGGGTTTCCCAGTGTTTGTTATACCAGTAGATAGCAAGGGTTTCCCAGTGTTTGTTATACCAGTAGATAGCAAGGGTTTCCCAGTGTTTGTTATACCAGTAGATAGCAAGGGTTTCCCAGTGTTTGTTATACCAGTAGATAGCAAGGGTTTCCCAGTGTTTGTTATACCAGTAGATAGCAAGGGTTTCCCAGTGTTTGTTATACCAGTAGATAGCAAGGGTTTCCCAGTGTTTGTTATACCAGTAGATAGCAAGGGTTTCTGAGGGTTTGTTATACCAGTAGATAGCAAGGGTTTCCCAGTGTTTGTTATACCAGTAGATAGCAAGGGTTTCTGAGGGTTTGTTATACCAGTAGATAGCAAGGGTTTCCCAGTGTTTGTTATACCAGTAGATAGCAAGGGTTTCCCAGTGTTTGTTATACCAGTAGATAGCAAGGGTTTCCCAGTGTTTGTTATACCAGTAGATAGCAAGGGTTTCCCAGTGTTTGTTATACCAGTAGATAGCAAGGGTTTCCCAGTGTTTGTTATACCAGTAGATAGCAAGGGTTTCCAGTGTTTGTTATACCAGTAGATAGCAAGGGTTTCTGAGGGTTTGTTATACCAGTAGATAGCAAGGGTTTCTGAGGGTTTGTTATACCAGTAGATAGCAAGGGTTTCCCAGTGTTTGTTATACCAGTAGATAGCAAGGGTTTCCCAGTGTTTGTTATACCAGTAGATAGCAAGGGTTTCCCAGTGTTTGTTATACCAGTAGATAGCAAGGGTTTCTGAGGGTTTGTTATACCAGTAGATAGCAAGGGTTTCCCAGTGTTTGTTATACCAGTAGATAGCAAGGGTTTCCCAGTGTTTGTTATACCAGTAGATAGCAAGGGTTTCTGAGGGTTTGTTATACCAGTAGATAGCAAGGGTTTCCCAGTGTTTGTTATACCAGTAGATAGCAAGGGTTTCCCAGTGTTTGTTATACCAGTAGATAGCAAGGGTTTCCCAGGGTTTGTTATACCAGTAGATAGCAAGGGTTTCCCAGTGTTTGTTATACCAGTAGATAGCAAGGGTTTCCCAGTGTTTGTTATACCAGTAGATAGCAAGGGTTTCCCAGTGTTTGTTATACCAGTAGATAGCAAGGGTTTCCCAGTGTTTGTTATACCAGTAGATAGCAAGGGTTTCCCAGTGTTTGTTATACCAGTAGATAGCAAGGGTTTCCCAGTGTTTGTTATACCAGTAGATAGCAAGGGTTTCTGAGGGTTTGTTATACCAGTAGATAGCAAGGGTTTCCCAGTGTTTGTTATACCAGTAGATAGCAAGGGTTTCCCAGTGTTTGTTATACCAGTAGATAGCAAGGGTTTCCCAGTGTTTGTTATACCAGTAGATAGCAAGGGTTTCCCAGGGTTTGTTATACCAGTAGATAGCAAGGGTTTCCCAGTGTTTGTTATACCAGTAGATAGCAAGGGTTTCCCAGTGTTTGTTATACCAGTAGATAGCAAGGGTTTCTGAGGGTTTGTTATACCAGTAGATAGCAAGGGTTTCCCAGGGTTTGTTATACCAGTAGATAGCAAGGGTTTCTGAGGGTTTGTTATACCAGTAGATAGCAAGGGTTTCCCAGTGTTTGTTATACCAGTAGATAGCAAGGGTTTCCCAGTGTTTGTTATACCAGTAGATAGCAAGGGTTTCCCAGTGTTTGTTATACCAGTAGATAGCAAGGGTTTCCCAGTGTTTGTTATACCAGTAGATAGCAAGGGTTTCCCAGTGTTTGTTATACCAGTAGATAGCAAGGGTTTCCCAGTGTTTGTTATACCAGTAGATAGCAAGGGTTTCCCAGTGTTTGTTATACCAGTAGATAGCAAGGGTTTCCCAGTGTTTGTTATACCAGTAGATAGCAAGGGTTTCCCAGTGTTTGTTATACCAGTAGATAGCAAGGGTTTCCCAGTGTTTGTTATACCAGTAGATAGCAAGGGTTTCTGAGGGTTTGTTATACCAGTAGATAGCAAGGGTTTCCCAGGGTTTGTTATACCAGTAGATAGCAAGGGTTTCCCAGTGTTTGTTATACCAGTAGATAGCAAGGGTTTCCCAGTGTTTGTTATACCAGTAGATAGCAAGGGTTTCCCAGGGTTTGTTATACCAGTAGATAGCAAGGGTTTCCCAGTGTTTGTTATACCAGTAGATAGCAAGGGTTTCTGAGGGTTTGTTATACCAGTAGATAGCAAGGGTTTCCCAGGGTTTGTTATACCAGTAGATAGCAAGGGTTTCCCAGTGTTTGTTATACCAGTAGATAGCAAGGGTTTCTGAGGGTTTGTTATACCAGTAGATAGCAAGGGTTTCTGAGGGTTTGTTATACCAGTAGATAGCAAGGGTTTCTGAGGGTTTGTTATACCAGTAGATAGCAAGGGTTTCCCAGTGTTTGTTATACCAGTAGATAGCAAGGGTTTCCCAGTGTTTGTTATACCAGTAGATAGCAAGGGTTTCCCAGTGTTTGTTATACCAGTAGATAGCAAGGGTTTCTGAGGGTTTGTTATACCAGTAGATAGCAAGGGTTTCATAGTGTTTGTTATACCAGTAGATAGCAAGGGTTTCCCAGTGTTTGTTATACCAGTAGATAGCAAGGGTTTCTGAGGGTTTGTTATACCAGTAGATAGCAAGGGTTTCCCAGTGTTTGTTATACCAGTAGATAGCAAGGGTTTCCCAGTGTTTGTTATACCAGTAGATAGCAAGGGTTTCCCAGGGTTTGTTATACCAGTAGATAGCAAGGGTTTCCCAGTGTTTGTTATACCAGTAGATAGCAAGGGTTTCCCAGTGTTTGTTATACCAGTAGATAGCAAGGGTTTCCCAGTGTTTGTTATACCAGTAGATAGCAAGGGTTTCCCAGTGTTTGTTATACCAGTAGATAGCAAGGGTTTCCCAGTGTTTGTTATACCAGTAGATAGCAAGGGTTTCCCAGTGTTTGTTATACCAGTAGATAGCAAGGGTTTCCCAGTGTTTGTTATACCAGTAGATAGCAAGGGTTTCCCAGTGTTTGTTATACCAGTAGATAGCAAGGGTTTCCCAGTGTTTGTTATACCAGTAGATAGCAAGGGTTTCCCAGTGTTTGTTATACCAGTAGATAGCAAGGGTTTCCCAGTGTTTGTTATACCAGTAGATAGCAAGGGTTTCTGAGGGTTTGTTATACCAGTAGATAGCAAGGGTTTCCCAGGGTTTGTTATACCAGTAGATAGCAAGGGTTTCCCAGTGTTTGTTATACCAGTAGATAGCAAGGGTTTCCCAGTGTTTGTTATACCAGTAGATAGCAAGGGTTTCCCAGGGTTTGTTATACCAGTAGATAGCAAGGGTTTCCCAGTGTTTGTTATACCAGTAGATAGCAAGGGTTTCTGAGGGTTTGTTATACCAGTAGATAGCAAGGGTTTCCCAGGGTTTGTTATACCAGTAGATAGCAAGGGTTTCCCAGTGTTTGTTATACCAGTAGATAGCAAGGGTTTCTGAGGGTTTGTTATACCAGTAGATAGCAAGGGTTTCTGAGGGTTTGTTATACCAGTAGATAGCAAGGGTTTCTGAGGGTTTGTTATACCAGTAGATAGCAAGGGTTTCCCAGTGTTTGTTATACCAGTAGATAGCAAGGGTTTCCCAGTGTTTGTTATACCAGTAGATAGCAAGGGTTTCCCAGTGTTTGTTATACCAGTAGATAGCAAGGGTTTCTGAGGGTTTGTTATACCAGTAGATAGCAAGGGTTTCATAGTGTTTGTTATACCAGTAGATAGCAAGGGTTTCCCAGTGTTTGTTATACCAGTAGATAGCAAGGGTTTCTGAGGGTTTGTTATACCAGTAGATAGCAAGGGTTTCCCAGTGTTTGTTATACCAGTAGATAGCAAGGGTTTCCCAGTGTTTGTTATACCAGTAGATAGCAAGGGTTTCCCAGGGTTTGTTATACCAGTAGATAGCAAGGGTTTCCCAGTGTTTGTTATCCCAGTAGATAGCAAGGGTTTCCCAGTGTTTGTTATACCAGTAGATAGCAAGGGTTTCCCAGTGTTTGTTATACCAGTAGATAGCAAGGGTTTCCCAGTGTTTGTTATACCAGTAGATAGCAAGGGTTTCCCAGTGTTTGTTATACCAGTAGATAGCAAGGGTTTCCCAGTGTTTGTTATACCAGTAGATAGCAAGGGTTTCCCAGTGTTTGTTATACCAGTAGATAGCAAGGGTTTCCCAGTGTTTGTTATACCAGTAGATAGCAAGGGTTTCCCAGTGTTTGTTATACCAGTAGATAGCAAGGGTTTCCCAGTGTTTGTTATACCAGTAGATAGCAAGGGTTTCCCAGTGTTTGTTATACCAGTAGATAGCAAGGGTTTCCCAGTGTTTGTTATACCAGTAGATAGCAAGGGTTTCTGAGGGTTTGTTATACCAGTAGATAGCAAGGGTTTCTGAGGGTTTGTTATACCAGTAGATAGCAAGGGTTTCTGAGGGTTTGTTATACCAGTAGATAGCAAGGGTTTCCCAGTGTTTGTTATACCAGTAGATAGCAAGGGTTTCCCAGTGTTTGTTATACCAGTAGATAGCAAGGGTTTCCCAGTGTTTGTTATACCAGTAGATAGCAAGGGTTTCCCAGTGTTTGTTATACCAGTAGATAGCAAGGGTTTCCCAGTGTTTGTTATACCAGTAGATAGCAAGGGTTTCTGAGGGTTTGTTATACCAGTAGATAGCAAGGGTTTCCCAGTGTTTGTTATACCAGTAGATAGCAAGGGTTTCTGAGGGTTTGTTATACCAGTAGATAGCAAGGGTTTCCCAGTGTTTGTTATACCAGTAGATAGCAAGGGTTTCCCAGTGTTTGTTATACCAGTAGATAGCAAGGGTTTCCCAGTGTTTGTTATACCAGTAGATAGCAAGGGTTTCCCAGTGTTTGTTATACCAGTAGATAGCAAGGGTTTCTGAGGGTTTGTTATACCAGTAGATAGCAAGGGTTTCCCAGTGTTTGTTATACCAGTAGATAGCAAGGGTTTCCCAGTGTTTGTTATACCAGTAGATAGCAAGGGTTTCTGAGGGTTTGTTATACCAGTAGATAGCAAGGGTTTCCCAGTGTTTGTTATACCAGTAGATAGCAAGGGTTTCCCAGTGTTTGTTATACCAGTAGATAGCAAGGGTTTCTGAGGGTTTGTTATACCAGTAGATAGCAAGGGTTTCCCAGTGTTTGTTATACCAGTAGATAGCAAGGGTTTCCCAGTGTTTGTTATACCAGTAGATAGCAAGGGTTTCCCAGTGTTTGTTATACCAGTAGATAGCAAGGGTTTCCCAGTGTTTGTTATACCAGTAGATAGCAAGGGTTTCCCAGGGTTTGTTATACCAGTAGATAGCAAGGGTTTCCCAGTGTTTGTTATACCAGTAGATAGCAAGGGTTTCCCAGTGTTTGTTATACCAGTAGATAGCAAGGGTTTCTGAGGGTTTGTTATACCAGTAGATAGCAAGGGTTTCTGAGGGTTTGTTATACCAGTAGATAGCAAGGGTTTCCCAGTGTTTGTTATACCAGTAGATAGCAAGGGTTTCCCAGTGTTTGTTATACCAGTAGATAGCAAGGGTTTCTGAGGGTTTGTTATACCAGTAGATAGCAAGGGTTTCTGAGGGTTTGTTATACCAGTAGATAGCAAGGGTTTCCCAGTGTTTGTTATACCAGTAGATAGCAAGGGTTTCTGAGGGTTTGTTATACCAGTAGATAGCAAGGGTTTCCCAGTGTTTGTTATACCAGTAGATAGCAAGGGTTTCCCAGTGTTTGTTATACCAGTAGATAGCAAGGGTTTCTGAGGGTTTGTTATACCAGTAGATAGCAAGGGTTTCCCAGTGTTTGTTATACCAGTAGATAGCAAGGGTTTCCCAGTGTTTGTTATACCAGTAGATAGCAAGGGTTTCCCAGTGTTTGTTATACCAGTAGATAGCAAGGGTTTCCCAGTGTTTGTTATACCAGTAGATAGCAAGGGTTTCTGAGGGTTTGTTATACCAGTAGATAGCAAGGGTTTCCCAGTGTTTGTTATACCAGTAGATAGCAAGGGTTTCCCAGGGTTTGTTATACCAGTAGATAGCAAGGGTTTCCCAGTGTTTGTTATACCAGTAGATAGCAAGGGTTTCCCAGTGTTTGTTATACCAGTAGATAGCAAGGGTTTCCCAGTGTTTGTTATACCAGTAGATAGCAAGGGTTTCCCAGTGTTTGTTATACCAGTAGATAGCAAGGGTTTCCCAGGGTTTGTTATACCAGTAGATAGCAAGGGTTTCCCAGTGTTTGTTATACCAGTAGATAGCAAGGGTTTCCCAGTGTTTGTTATACCAGTAGATAGCAAGGGTTTCTGAGGGTTTGTTATACCAGTAGATAGCAAGGGTTTCTGAGGGTTTGTTATACCAGTAGATAGCAAGGGTTTCTGAGGGTTTGTTATACCAGTAGATAGCAAGGGTTTCCCAGGGTTTGTTATACCAGTAGATAGCAAGGGTTTCTGAGGGTTTGTTATACCAGTAGATAGCAAGGGTTTCCCAGTGTTTGTTATACCAGTAGATAGCAAGGGTTTCTGAGGGTTTGTTATACCAGTAGATAGCAACGGTTTCCCAGTGTTTGTTATACCAGTAGATAGCAAGGGTTTCCCAGGGTTTGTTATACCAGTAGATAGCAAGGGTTTCCCAGTGTTTGTTATACCAGTAGATAGCAAGGGTTTCCCAGTGTTTGTTATACCAGTAGATAGCAAGGGTTTCCCAGTGTTTGTTATACCAGTAGATAGCAAGGGTTTCCCAGTGTTTGTTATACCAGTAGATAGCAAGGGTTTCCCAGTGTTTGTTATACCAGTAGATAGCAAGGGTTTCTGAGGGTTTGTTATACCAGTAGATAGCAAGGGTTTCCCAGTGTTTGTTATACCAGTAGATAGCAAGGGTTTCCCAGGGTTTGTTATACCAGTAGATAGCAAGGGTTTCCCAGTGTTTGTTATACCAGTAGATAGCAAGGGTTTCCCAGGGTTTGTTATACCAGTAGATAGCAAGGGTTTCCCAGTGTTTGTTATACCAGTAGATAGCAAGGGTTTCCCAGTGTTTGTTATACCAGTAGATAGCAAGGGTTTCTGAGGGTTTGTTATACCAGTAGATAGCAAGGGTTTCCCAGGGTTTGTTATACCAGTAGATAGCAAGGGTTTCTGAGGGTTTGTTATACCAGTAGATAGCAAGGGTTTCCCAGGGTTTGTTATACCAGTAGATAGCAAGGGTTTCCCAGTGTTTGTTATACCAGTAGATAGCAAGGGTTTCCCAGTGTTTGTTATACCAGTAGATAGCAAGGGTTTCCCAGTGTTTGTTATACCAGTAGATAGCAAGGGTTTCCCAGTGTTTGTTATACCAGTAGATAGCAAGGGTTTCTGAGGGTTTGTTATACCAGTAGATAGCAAGGGTTTCCCAGTGTTTGTTATACCAGTAGATAGCAAGGGTTTCCCAGTGTTTGTTATACCAGTAGATAGCAAGGGTTTCTGAGGGTTTGTTATACCAGTAGATAGCAAGGGTTTCCCAGTGTTTGTTATACCAGTAGATAGCAAGGGTTTCTGAGGGTTTGTTATACCAGTAGATAGCAAGGGTTTCCCAGTGTTTGTTATACCAGTAGATAGCAAGGGTTTCTGAGGGTTTGTTATACCAGTAGATAGCAAGGGTTTCCCAGGGTTTGTTATACCAGTAGATAGCAAGGGTTTCCCAGTGTTTGTTATACCAGTAGATAGCAAGGGTTTCCCAGTGTTTGTTATACCAGTAGATAGCAAGGGTTTCTGAGGGTTTGTTATACCAGTAGATAGCAAGGGTTTCCCAGGGTTTGTTATACCAGTAGATAGCAAGGGTTTCTGAGGGTTTGTTATACCAGTAGATAGCAAGGGTTTCCCAGTGTTTGTTATACCAGTAGATAGCAAGGGTTTCTGAGGGTTTGTTATACCAGTAGATAGCAAGGGTTTCCCAGTGTTTGTTATACCAGTAGATAGCAAGGGTTTCTGAGGGTTTGTTATACCAGTAGATAGCAAGGGTTTCCCAGGGTTTGTTATACCAGTAGATAGCAAGGGTTTCCCAGTGTTTGTTATACCAGTAGATAGCAAGGGTTTCCCAGTGTTTGTTATACCAGTAGATAGCAAGGGTTTCTGAGGGTTTGTTATACCAGTAGATAGCAAGGGTTTCTGAGGGTTTGTTATACCAGTAGATAGCAAGGGTTTCCCAGTGTTTGTTATACCAGTAGATAGCAAGGGTTTCTGAGGGTTTGTTATACCAGTAGATAGCAAGGGTTTCCCAGTGTTTGTTATACCAGTAGATAGCAAGGGTTTCCCAGTGTTTGTTATACCAGTAGATAGCAAGGGTTTCCCAGTGTTTGTTATACCAGTAGATAGCAAGGGTTTCCCAGTGTTTGTTATACCAGT
This sequence comes from Sthenelais limicola, assembly GCA_942159475.1. NCBI lineage: Eukaryota > Metazoa > Annelida > Polychaeta > Phyllodocida > Sigalionidae > Sthenelais > Sthenelais limicola. The sequence goes on along the minus strand of OW804098.1, from coordinate 126,956,106 downwards.
AGATAGCAAGGGTTTCCCAGTGTTTGTTATACCAGTAGATAGCAAGGGTTTCTGAGGGTTTGTTATACCAGTAGATAGCAAGGGTTTCCCAGTGTTTGTTATACCAGTAGATAGCAAGGGTTTCCCAGTGTTTGTTATACCAGTAGATAGCAAGGGTTTCCCAGTGTTTGTTATACCAGTAGATAGCAAGGGTTTCTGAGGGTTTGTTATGCCAGTAACTGATACAGGTTTCTCTATTAACAGCGGGGCCACCGCCTGCAAAGGTACCAAGAGTGTGCCCTCACTATGACGTACTGGCACAGCTCGGTCCTGAGTTACAGACCAGCATACAGATGGATCCACAGTTCTTGGCCTACCTGGTCAAGTATGATGTACTGGATGTCTGGACTAAACAAACCATTCAGGTAAACACATGCTTACAGCTAGGGTTAAAGCTACACTCTCAGCTAATGTCTTGACTAAACCATTCAGGTAAACACATGCTTACAGCTTGGGTTAAAGCTACACTCTCAGCTAATGTCTGGACTAAACCATTCAGGTAAACACATGCTTACAGCTTGGGTTAAAGCTACACTCTCAGGTAATGTCTGGACTAAACCATTCAGGTAAACACATGCTTACAGCTAGGGTTAAAGCTACACTCTCAGCTAATGTCTGGACTAAACCATTCAGGTAAACACATGCTTGGGTTAAAGCTACACTCTCAGCTAATGTCTGGTCTAAACAAACCATTCAGGTTAACACATGCTTACAGCTTGGGTTAAAGCTACACTCTCAGCTAATGTCTGGACTAAACAAACCATTCAGGTTAACACATGCTTACAGCTTGGGTTAAAGCTACACTCTCAGCTAATGTCTGGACTAAACCATTCAGGTACATACATGCTTACAGCTAGGGTTAAAGGTACACTCTCAGCTAATGTCTGGACTAAACCATTCAGGTACATACATGCTTACAGCTTGGGTTAAAGCTACACTCTCAGCTAATGTCTGGACTAAACCATTCAGGTAAACACATGCTTACAGCTAGGGTTAAAGCTACACTCTCAGCTAATGTCTGGACTAAACCATTCAGGTAAACACATGCTTGGGTTAAAGCTACACTCTCAGCTAATGTCTGGACTAAACCATTCAGGTAAACACATGCTTACAGCTTGGGTTAAAGCTACACACTCAGCTAATGTCTGGACTAAACCATTCAGGTACATACATGCTTACAGCTTGGGTTAAAGCTACACTCTCAGCTAATGTCTGGACTAAACCATTCAGGTAAACACATGCTTACAGCTTGGGTTAAAGCTACACTCTCAGCTAATGTCTGGACTAAACCATTCAGGTACATACATGCTTACAGCTTGGGTTAAAGCTACACTCTCAGCTAATTTATGGACTAAACCATTCAGGTAAACACATGCTTACAGCTAGGGTTAAAGCTACACTCTCAGCTAATGTCTGGACTAAACCATTCAGGTAAACACATGCTTACAGCTTGGGTTAAAGCTACACTCTCAGCTAATGTCTGGACTAAACCATTCAGGTAAACACATGCTTACAGCTCGGGTTAAAGCTACACTCTCAGCCAATGTCTGGACTTAACCATTCAGGTAAACACATGCTTACAGCTTGGGGTAAAGCTACACTCTCAGCTAATGTCTGGACTAAACCATTCAGGTACATACATGCTTACAGCTTGGGTTAAAGCTACACTCTCAGCTAATGTCTGGACTAAACCATTCAGGTACATACATGCTTACAGCTTGGGTTAAAGCTACACTCTCAGCAAATGTCTGGACTAAATCATTCAGGTAAACACATGCTAGGGTTAAAGCTACACTCTCAGCTAATGTCTGGACTAAACCATTCAGGTACATACATGCTTGGGTTAAAGCTACACTCTCAGCTAATGTCTGGACTAAACCATTCAGGTACATACATGCTTACAGCTAGGGTTAAAGCTACACTCTCAGCTAATGTCTGGACTAAACCATTCAGGTACATAAATGCTTACAGCTTGGGTTAAAGCTACACTCTCAGCTAATGTCTGGACTAAACCATTCAGGTACATACATGCTTACAGCTTGGGTTAAAGCTACACTCTCAGCTAATGTCTGGACTAAACCATTCAGGTAAACACATGCTTACAGCTTGGGTTAAAGCTACACTCTCAGCTAATGTCTGGACTAAACCATTCAGGTAAACACATGCTTACAGCTTGGGTTAAAGCTACACACTCAGCTAATGTCTGGACTAAACCATTCAGGTAAACACATGCTTACAGCTTGGGTTAAAGCTACACTCTCAGCTAATGTCTGGACTAAACCATTCAGGTAAACACATGCTTACAGCTAGGGTTAAAGCTACACTCTCAGCTAATGTCTGGACTAAACCATTCAGGTAAACACATGCTTACAGCTTGGGTTAAAGCTACACTCTCAGCTAATGTCTGGACTAAACCATTCAGGTACATACATGCTTACAGCTTGGGTTAAAGCTAAACTCTCAGCTAATGTCTGGACTAAACCATTCAGGTACATACATGCTTACAGCTTGGGTTAAAGCTACACTCTCAGCTAATGTCTGGACTAAACCATTCAGGTACATACATGCTTACAGCTTGGGTTAAAGCTACACTCTCAGCTAATGTCTGGACTAAACCATTCAGGTAAACACATGCTTACAGCTTGGGTTAAAGCTACACTCTCAGCTAATGTCTGGACTAAACCATTCAGGTACATACATGCTTACAGCTAGGGTTAAAGCTACACTCGCAGCTAATGTCTGGACTAAACCATTCAGGTAAACACATGCTTACAGCTTGGGTTAAAGCTACACTCTCAGCTAATGTCTGGACTAAACCATTCAGGTACATACATGCTTACAGCTTGGGTTAAAGCTACACTCTCAGCTAATGTCTGGACTAAACCATTCAGGTAAACACATGCTTACAGCTAGGGTTAAAGCTACACTCTCAGCTACTGTCTGGACTAAACCATTCAGGTAAACACATGCTTACAGCTTGGGTTAAAGCTACACTCTCAGCTAATGTCTGGACTAAACCATTCAGGTAAACACATGCTTACAGCTTGGGTTAAAGCTACACTCTCAGCTAATGTCTGGACTAAACCATTCAGGTAAACACATGCTTACAGCTTGAGTTAAAGCTACACTCTCAGCCAATGTCTGGACTAAACCATTCAGGTAAACACATGCTAGGGTTAAAGCTACACTCTCAGCTAATGTCTGGACTAAACCATTCAGGTAAACACATGCTTACAGCTTGGGTTAAAGCTACACTCTCAGCTTATGTCTGGACTAAACCATTCAGGTACATACATGCTTACAGCTTGGGTTAAAGCTACACTCTCAGCTTATGTCTGGACTAAACCATTCAGGTACATACATGCTTACAGCTTGGGTTAAAGCTACACTCTCAGCTTATGTCTGGACTAAACCATTCAGGTAAACACATGCTTACAGCTTGGGTTAAAGCTACACACTCAGCTAATGTCTGGACTAAACCATTCAGGTAAACACATGCTTACAGCTAGGGTTAAAGCTACACTCTCAGCTAATGTCTGGACTAAACCATTCAGGTAAACACATGCTAGGGTTAAAGCTACACTCTCAGCTAATGTCTGGACTAAACCATTCAGGCAAACACATGCTTACAGCTTGGGTTAAAGCTACACTCTCAGCTAATGTCTGGACTAAACCATTCAGGTAAACACATGCTTACAGCTTGGGTTAAAGCTACACTCTCAGCTATTGTCTGGACTAAACCTTTCAGGTAAACACATGCTTACAGCTTGGGTTAAAGCTACACTCTCAGCTAATGTCTGGATTAAACCATTCAGGTACATACATGCTTACAGCTTGGGTTAAAGCTACACTCTCAGCTAATGTCTGGACTAAACCATTCAGGTAAACACATGCTTACAGCTTGGGTTAAAGCTACACTCTCAGCTAATGTCTGGACTAAACCATTCAGGAAAACACATGCTTACAGCTTGGGTTAAAGCTACACTCTCAGCTAATGTCTGGACTAAACCATTCAGGTAAACACATGCTTACAGCTAGGGTTAAAGCTACACTCTCAGCTAATGTCTGGACTAAACCATTCAGGTAAACACATGCTTACAGCTTGGGTTAAAGCTACACTCTCAGCTAATGTCTGGACTAAACCATTCAGGTAAACACATGCTTACAGCTTGGGTTAAAGCTACACTCTCAGCTAATGTCTGGACTAAACCATTCAGGGAAACACATGCTTACAGCTTGGGTTAAAGCTACACTCTCAGCTAATGTCTGGATTAAACCATTCAGGTAAACACATGCTTACAGCTTGGGTTAAAGCTACACTCTCAGCTAATGTCTGGATTAAACCATTCAGGTAAACACATGCTTACAGCTTGGGTTAAAGCTACACTCTCAGCTAATGTCTGGACTAAACCATTCAGGTAAACACATGCTTACAGCTAGGGTTAAAGCTACACTCTCAGCTAATGTCTGGACTAAACCATTCAGGTAAACACATGCTTACAGCTTGGGTTAAAGCTACACTCTCAGCTAATGTCTGGACTAAACCATTCAGGTAAACACATGCTTGGGTTAAAGCTACACTCTCAGCTAATGTCTGGACTAAACCATTCAGGTAAACACATGCTTACAGCTTGGGTTAAAGCTACACTCTCAGCTAATGTCTGGACTAAACAATTCAGGTAAACACATGCTTACAGCTAGGGTTAAAGCTACACTCTCAGCTAATGTCTGGACTAAACCATTCAGGTAAACACATGCTTACAGCTAGGGTTAAAGCTACACTCTCAGCTAATGTCTGGACTAAACCATTCAGGTAAACACATGCTTACAGCTTGGGTTAAAGCTACACTCTCAGCTAATGTCTGGACTAAACCATTCAGGTAAACACATGCTTACAGCTAGGGTTAAAGCTACACTCTCAGCTAATGTCTGGACTAAACCATTCAGGTAAACACATGCTTACAGCTTGGGTTAAAGCTACACTCTCAGCTAATGTCTGGACTAAACCATTCAGGTAAACACATGCTTACAGCTTGGGTTAAAGCTACACTCTCAGCTAATGTCTGGACTAAACCATTCAGGTAAACACATGCTTACAGCTTGGGTTAAAGCTACACTCTCAGCTAATGTCTGGACTAAACCATTCAGGTAAACACATGCTTACAGCTAGGGTTAAAGCTACACTCTCAGCTAATGTCTGGACTAAACCATTCAGGTAAACACATGCTTACAGCTAGGGTTAAAGCTACACTCTCAGCTAATGTCTGGACTAAACCATTCAGGTAAACACATGCTTACAGCTAGGGTTAAAGCTACACTCTCAGCCAATGTCTGGACTAAACCATTCAGGGAAACACATGCTTACAGCTTGGGTTAAAGCTACACTCTCAGCTAATGTCTGGACTAAACCATTCAGGTAAACACATGCTTACAGCTTGGGTTAAAGCTACACTCTCAGCTAATGTCTGGACTAAACCATTCAGGTAAACACATGCTTACAGCTTGGGTTAAAGCTACACTCTCAGCTAATGTCTGGACTAAACCATTCAGGTAAACACATGCTTACAGCTAGGGTTAAAGCTACACTCTCAGCTAATGTCTGGACTAAACCATTCAGGTAAACACATGCTTACAGCTTGGGTTAAAGCTACACTCTCAGCTAATGTCTGGACTAAACCATTCAGGTAAACACATGCTTACAGCTTGGGTTAAAGCTACACTCTCAGCTAATGTCTGGACTAAACCATTCAGGTACATACATGCTTACAGCTTGGGTTAAAGCTAAACTCTCAGCTAATGTCTGGACTAAACCATTCAGGTACATACATGCTTACAGCTTGGGTTAAAGCTACACTCTCAGCTAATGTCTGGACTAAACCATTCAGGTACATACATGCTTACAGCTTGGGTTAAAGCTACACTCTCAGCTAATGTCTGGACTAAACCATTCAGGTAAACACATGCTTACAGCTTGGGTTAAAGCTACACTCTCAGCTAATGTCTGGACTAAACCATTCAGGTACATACATGCTTACAGCTAGGGTTAAAGCTACACTCGCAGCTAATGTCTGGACTAAACCATTCAGGTAAACACATGCTTACAGCTTGGGTTAAAGCTACACTCTCAGCTAATGTCTGGACTAAACCATTCAGGTACATACATGCTTACAGCTTGGGTTAAAGCTACACTCTCAGCTAATGTCTGGACTAAACCATTCAGGTAAACACATGCTTACAGCTTGGGTTAAAGCTACACTCTCAGCTAATGTCTGGACTAAACCATTCAGGTACATACATGCTTACAGCTAGGGTTAAAGCTACACTCGCAGCTAATGTCTGGACTAAACCATTCAGGTAAACACATGCTTACAGCTTGGGTTAAAGCTACACTCTCAGCTAATGTCTGGACTAAACCATTCAGGTACATACATGCTTACAGCTTGGGTTAAAGCTACACTCTCAGCTAATGTCTGGACTAAACCATTCAGGTAAACACATGCTTACAGCTAGGGTTAAAGCTACACTCTCAGCTACTGTCTGGACTAAACCATTCAGGTAAACACATGCTTACAGCTTGGGTTAAAGCTACACTCTCAGCTAATGTCTGGACTAAACCATTCAGGTAAACACATGCTTACAGCTTGGGTTAAAGCTACACTCTCAGCTAATGTCTGGACTAAACCATTCAGGTAAACACATGCTTACAGCTTGAGTTAAAGCTACACTCTCAGCCAATGTCTGGACTAAACCATTCAGGTAAACACATGCTAGGGTTAAAGCTACACTCTCAGCTAATGTCTGGACTAAACCATTCAGGTAAACACATGCTTACAGCTTGGGTTAAAGCTACACTCTCAGCTTATGTCTGGACTAAACCATTCAGGTACATACATGCTTACAGCTTGGGTTAAAGCTACACTCTCAGCTTATGTCTGGACTAAACCATTCAGGTACATACATGCTTACAGCTTGGGTTAAAGCTACACTCTCAGCTTATGTCTGGACTAAACCATTCAGGTAAACACATGCTTACAGCTTGGGTTAAAGCTACACACTCAGCTAATGTCTGGACTAAACCATTCAGGTAAACACATGCTTACAGCTAGGGTTAAAGCTACACTCTCAGCTAATGTCTGGACTAAACCATTCAGGTAAACACATGCTAGGGTTAAAGCTACACTCTCAGCTAATGTCTGGACTAAACCATTCAGGTAAACACATGCTTACAGCTTGGGTTAAAGCTACACTCTCAGCTTATGTCTGGACTAAACCATTCAGGTACATACATGCTTACAGCTTGGGTTAAAGCTACACTCTCAGCTTATGTCTGGACTAAACCATTCAGGTAAACACATGCTTACAGCTTGGGTTAAAGCTACACACTCAGCTAATGTCTGGACTAAACCATTCAGGTAAACACATGCTTACAGCTAGGGTTAAAGCTACACTCTCAGCTAATGTCTGGACTAAACCATTCAGGTAAACACATGCTAGGGTTAAAGCTACACTCTCAGCTAATGTCTGGACTAAACCATTCAGGTAAACACATGCTTACAGCTTGGGTTAAAGCTACACTCTCAGCTAATGTCTGGACTAAACCATTCAGGTAAACACATGCTTACAGCTTGGGTTAAAGCTACACTCTCAGCTATTGTCTGGACTAAACCTTTCAGGTAAACACATGCTTACAGCTTGGGTTAAAGCTACACTCTCAGCTAATGTCTGGATTAAACCATTCAGGTACATACATGCTTACAGCTTGGGTTAAAGCTACACTCTCAGCTAATGTCTGGACTAAACCATTCAGGTAAACACATGCTTACAGCTTGGGTTAAAGCTACACTCTCAGCTAATGTCTGGACTAAACCATTCAGGAAAACACATGCTTACAGCTTGGGTTAAAGCTACACTCTCAGCTAATGTCTGGACTAAACCATTCAGGTAAACACATGCTTACAGCTAGGGTTAAAGCTACACTCTCAGCTAATGTCTGGACTAAACCATTCAGGTAAACACATGCTTACAGCTTGGGTTAAAGCTACACTCTCAGCTAATGTCTGGACTAAACCATTCAGGTAAACACATGCTTACAGCTTGGGTTAAAGCTACACTCTCAGCTAATGTCTGGACTAAACCATTCAGGTAAACACATGCTTACAGCTTGGGTTAAAGCTACACTCTCAGCTAATGTCTGGATTAAACCATTCAGGTAAACACATGCTTACAGCTTGGGTTAAAGCTACACTCTCAGCTAATGTCTGGATTAAACCATTCAGGTAAACACATGCTTACAGCTTGGGTTAAAGCTACACTCTCAGCTAATGTCTGGACTAAACCATTCAGGTAAACACATGCTTACAGCTAGGGTTAAAGCTACACTCTCAGCTAATGTCTGGACTAAACCATTCAGGTAAACACATGCTTACAGCTTGGGTTAAAGCTACACTCTCAGCTAATGTCTGGACTAAACCATTCAGGTAAACACATGCTTGGGTTAAAGCTACACTCTCAGCTAATGTCTGGACTAAACCATTCAGGTAAACACATGCTTACAGCTAGGGTTAAAGCTACACTCTCAGCTAATGTCTGGACTAAACAATTCAGGTAAACACATGCTTACAGCTTGGGTTAAAGCTACACTCTCAGCTAATGTCTGGACTAAACCATTCAGGTAAACACATGCTTACAGCTAGGGTTAAAGCTACACTCTCAGCTAATGTCTGGACTAAACCATTCAGGTAAACACATGCTTACAGCTTGGGTTAAAGCTACACTCTCAGCTAATGTCTGGACTAAACCATTCAGGTAAACACATGCTTACAGCTAGGGTTAAAGCTACACTCTCAGCTAATGTCTGGACTAAACCATTCAGGTAAACACATGCTTACAGCTTGGGTTAAAGCTACACTCTCAGCTAATGTCTGGACTAAACCATTCAGGTAAACACATGCTTACAGCTTGGGTTAAAGCTACACTCTCAGCTAATGTCTGGACTAAACCATTCAGGTAAACACATGCTTACAGCTTGGGTTAAAGCTACACTCTCAGCTAATGTCTGGACTAAACCATTCAGGTAAACACATGCTTACAGCTAGGGTTAAAGCTACACTCTCAGCTAATGTCTGGACTAAACCATTCAGGTAAACACATGCTTACAGCTAGGGTTAAAGCTACACTCTCAGCTAATGTCTGGACTAAACCATTCAGGTAAACACATGCTTACAGCTAGGGTTAAAGCTACACTCTCAGCCAATGTCTGGACTAAACCATTCAGGGAAACACATGCTTACAGCTTGGGTTAAAGCTACACTCTCAGCTAATGTCTGGACTAAACCATTCAGGTAAACACATGCTTACAGCTTGGGTTAAAGCTACACTCTCAGCTAATGTCTGGACTAAACCATTCAGGTAAACACATGCTTACAGCTTGGGTTAAAGCTACACTCTCAGCTAATGTCTGGACTAAACCATTCAGGTAAACACATGCTTACAGCTAGGGTTAAAGCTACACTCTCAGCTAATGTCTGGACTAAACCATTCAGGTAAACACATGCTTACAGCTTGGGTTAAAGCTACACTCTCAGCTAATGTCTGGACTAAACCATTCAGGTAAACACATGCTTACAGCTTGGGTTAAAGCTACACTCTCAGCTAATGTCTGGACTAAACCATTCAGGTAAACACATGCTTACAGCTTGGGTTAAAGCTACACTCTCAGCTAATGTCTGGACTAAACCATTCAGGTAAACACATGCTTACAGCTTGGGTTAAAGCTACACTCTCAGCTAATGGCTGGACTAAACCAATCAGGTACATACATGCTTACAGCTAGGGTTAAAGCTACACTCTCAGCTAATGTCTGGACTAAACCATTCAGGTAAACACATGCTTACAGCTAGGGCTAAAGCTACACTCTCAGCTAATGTCTGGACTAAAGCATTCAGGTAAACACATGCTTACAGCTAGGGTTAAAGCTACACTCTCAGCTAATGTCTGGACTAAACCATTCAGGTAAACACATGCTTACAGCTAGGGTTAAAGCTACACTCTCAGCTAATGTCTGGACTAAACCATTCAGGTAAACACATGCTTGGGTTAAAGCTACACTCTCAGCTAATGTCTGGACTAAACCATTCAGGTAAACACATGCTTACAGCTAGGGTTAAAGCTACACTCTCAGCTAATGTCTGGACTAAACCATTCAGGTAAACACATGCTTACAGCTAGGGTTAAAGCTACACTCTCAGCTAATGTCTGGACTAAACCGTTCAGGTAAACACATGCTTACAGTTAGGGTTAAAGCTACACTCTCAGCTAATGTCTGGACTAAACCATTCAGGTAAACACATGCTTACAGCTTGGGTTAAAGCTACACTCTCAGCTAATGTCTGGACTAAACCATTCAGGTACATACATGCTTACAACTTGGGTTAAAGCTACACTCTCAGCTAATGTCTGGACTAAACAAACCATTCAGGTAAACACATGCTTGGGTTAAAGCTACACTCTCAGCTAATGTCTGGACTAAACCATTCAGGTAAACACATGCTTACAGCTAGGGTTAAAGCTACACTCTCAGCTAATGTCTGGACTAAACCATTCAGGTAAACACATGCTTGGGTTAAAGCTACACTCTCAGCTAATGTCTGGACTAAACCATTCAGGTAAACACATGCTTGGGTTAAAGCTACACTCTCAGCTAATGTCTGGACTAAACCATTCAGGTAAACACATGCTTACAGCTAGGGTTAAAGCTACACTCTCAGCTAATGTCTGGACTAAACCATTCAGGTAAACACATGCTTACAGCTAGGGTTAAAGCTACACTCTCAGCTAATGTCTGGACTAAACCGTTCAGGTAAACACATGCTTACAGTTAGGGTTAAAGCTACACTCTCAGCTAATGTCTGGACTAAACCATTCAGGTAAACACATGCTTACAGCTTGGGTTAAAGCTACACTCTCAGCTAATGTCTGGACTAAACCATTCAGGTACATACATGCTTACAACTTGGGTTAAAGCTACACTCTCAGCTAATGTCTGGACTAAACAAACCATTCAGGTAAACACAAACAATTTGTGGAAATTACTGGTGGTTTATTCCAAACTTATGCTAGCAGAGTGGGCAACTAAATATTCTGAATATAATCAGAATGGTGTATAGTATATAATTATGTGTATTATGAATATTTAATGTTTATTGACAATAGAATGTAAATGGTAAATCAAATTATAATTCATCACTTAGACATTAATTTTAACCATCACATGAAATAATACAAACACAGTAGTAAACAACACTAATGAATCATTACCAGCCAATACTTCGTTCCTATTTTCTTCTAATAGATATCCTGATACCTTAATAATCTAAGCGGACAAAGTTGTTTGTATAGAAAAAGGATAATAGGAGATTTGCACGTGCCATTGGACTTGTCTGTTGCAGTGACTCCTGGGATAACATTTTTATAAAAAATTGCAAGAATGTTTTCACCAATATCATAGCTTGTATAAATCATCCATGAAAACCAAATGTATGATGGGAAAGATGGAGACTTGTATGATGGAAACATACATGTATAACAAATGGATATTGACATTAGCGCATTGATAAATACTTCATACTAAACATGACATGTTTTCTACAGATTTTACACTGTACCACTAGTCCCATAATTCCATGCAAATCAAGATTACAAATGGTGGCTATACAAATGCTCTATTGCAGGGTGCTGTGGAGCCAATGCTGAAGGTAGACAGGTTACTGGACCACTTGATGAAGAATGACACACGCATGTATGAGGGCTTCCAACAAGCTCTCCGTGACACTAAACAGCACCGGGTACTGAGGCTCCTGTCTACCCAACAGACAACTCCTCAGCCTTCCTCTTCCACAACAGATACAGGTAAGCCTTGGTCCCAAGGTCCCTTCTATATAGATTAACTCTAGAACATTTAACATAACGGCAAAACGAGCCAAGCCTAAGAGCCCAATATAATATACATAAAGTGGCTATACATCTAACTCAAACACAGCAGAAGATAGATGGGGATAAATCGGGCGCAATTTTATTCACCTGAGGAATATCATATACCAAATATCAAATGTAAAAATAGTAGAAAAGTCATTTCTTTAACCTGCTCTTGACAAGGCTAGCTGAGTTTGGCCTATTGTTTTGATTACAGTAAAAACGCATTGTTACTAATAAAAAACACTTTTATTTTTCTGTGATATTACTGCTCCTCACTTTCAGCTTTCATTTATTTATAATATAATTATGGAGGATCAAATGTGACTATAATGATTTATTGCGACATCGCATATGATATCACATGTGGCATTGTGATATTGCATTCCCCTGTAGAGTGTGATATCGCATTCCTAGATTGCGATATTGCATAATGAAATACATGGGTATGTAGATATGAAAAAAGAGAGCCCAGGTCGCCAAGGCCCAGTCAACTCTAAGTATGCGGGCCTTTTTCTGTAGTGGAGGGATGTTAAAATGGTCTGTATTGATGTCAATAATGAATGGATTTTAAAAATTAAAGATTATCCACAATCCTGGGAGTGTGCAGTATCTTTCTGCATTGGTATATTTTGTATTTTTAAATTTATGGTGACGGTTTTTGTACCGGACCATATTTGTGTAATTATGACTATATTAAATCAGTCATAATACTGAGGAATGAACATTAATAATAAGAATCTCTTAGACTGAACTCTGCAATTTTCTAGAATACCTTAAAACCACCATGTCGATGATGGAGGAGACATTAGAAGCTAACTTATTGAACCCAACAATTTTTGAGTTAGGCCCTGATTAGATTATGAAAAAAAACATCAAATAAATATTCATATATTTAAGCAATTGCGAACTGTGTATTGTGTAAAATGTTAAATTTGAATTTATGGATATATATTGGAACTTTATTTAGTAGTTTCTTTTAGTATAATTTGATATTTGGTAATAAGTAAAGTTAGCAGACCAGCTAGGGGGATTATCTCTTGTGTATTGGGCGATATAGGCTTTAGTGGTGTAGGCTTTAGGACCTTTCATGCTTTAGCACTAAATTAGACTCAGAGCTACCCATGTGGATATTTCTCTGTTTAGCTTGTTCAATGATCATGTGACCCCTGTACTCTTTCTCTCCATTCATGGATTAGCTGTAAGGAATTCTCCTTGGTTACTCCTACGTTACTTGAGCGTACTAGGATGCTATACCATATAAATATAGCTGTTTTTGAGGTATTAGTCAATTTGTCTGTAACTTCGAAAAGAGGAATTCCGAATTCAGTCAGTTAGAACTGAGGCACTAGACTGTTTTAGGGCTCCACACCTATTGCTTCGACACTAACCTAGCCCTATCGCTTAGGGATGCATTGTAACTTAGCGCCGCCCACAACCAAAAAAGTTTTAGCACCAGGCCCATCGCACACACAATTGAACGCATCTTTCCTCTCTCGTCAATTGCAAGAACATATTATGTTGAGACGCTTTTTGAACAAAACTGATGTATATGTTTACCCTTTTCACATTGTGAGAAATGATAGTGATAATTTTGATGTGTAGCATCAGGCTCAACCTCAGGATATCCCATCAGCCAGTCCCATCAGATATCCCATCAGCCAGGCCTGACGTTCTCATAGCGAGTTATATTGCCCATAACAATCAGGTGTTTGTAGCTGAATAAACGGGCTTTGAGCCACACTTTCACCACTAAGGGGAATGAACTATGCATGCAACCAGGTTAGTTTAGTTGGCCAAAGTTATTAAAAATATTGCAGAGAACGATGCGTAAGTCTTTGATGTACAAATGGGCTGAGATAGGGTCCCGACGTACGCATCTAGCTCATTACCTAAGCAGCAGTGCAAGACGTGATGACGTATTACGCACAAAAGATAGGGTTAGGTTAGCGTCGGCGGGATAGGTAGGCTTGCTAAAACAGTCTACTGAGTCAACATGGACTGTAGAAGGCATCCAGGTTAGAACCCTTGAATACATAATTATATACCCTGTATATGTACCTACGATTTAATATAAGAAACTTCATACGCCTTCAACTAATATTCTTAATTATTCCCTGAATGCTATTTTAACAATTGGTCTAAAACTTATCACCCAGGTGTTGCCCCTGTTTACCACTCTTAGGTGGGGCAGTGGGCCATCATGTATAGACATGGCAAGGAGGTTCTGCTCTTTGATTAAAATCTAGATTTATCAGACCATTTTAAGTAAGGATTTAAAGCTGTTTTTCCATTTAAAATATCTGTTTTTGGTATTACCAGGTATATAAAGAGCTATTGTTCCTCGGATTGTTTTATATATTCAAGCTATTGTGAACGATGTATTGGTCTAAAGTTTATCACCCATGTGTTGCCCCTATTACTCTCTTATCAAAGGCTAAAATAAGCATTAGTACACATTCGGCACTTGATTTTAGGCAGCTTAGGCCTCTCATGAATTTATATATTTATAACCTGCCTGCCTCTAGGTTGTAAGAAGGTGGGAATGAGAGTATGACATCATGGGGGTGGATGAAGCAATATCGCAAGTGTCAGTTTGATGTCAGTTTGTATATTCGGGTGTAACAAAATGTACATACTGCAAAGCAAAATTAGGGTGTGGTATTGTAGTTGATATCGCAATAACATGGTTAAATATGTATAGAAATACATGTGATATCGTATGCAACATCGCAATACGTATATTTAGATAGGGCACCCAGGAAGACCCATCAACTACCAAAGGGTCTATTTATTTGAATAACATTGTATTCTTGAAATAAAATTACTTATTATATAGATCTATATGAGAACCATTCATTGTTTCAGGGGCGTCCCATCCATCAGCTACCAGCCCCACAGACATGCCCTCCACCAGTCAGCCACACTCTGCCACACAACCCTTCAGCTCTCAGCCACAGCCAGGCCTTGATGAGGACACATTGCTGCAAGGTTAGTCTACAACTTGTCTACAGTTGTATGGAAGAGCAAGGTATCTTTATCTTAGGGTGATATATTGATGGAGCTTAAAATGCAATACTGATGGAAACTTTTTCCCACATCTGATTGATATGAATTATATGTTTAACGCATAGTGTTTCTTTCTTTTCTTAATCATATTTTGTATTAAATTTACTCGATCAACTTAAAAAAAAATGATTTGTATTATATTCACGCTTAGACATTTCTCTTTCTGCTGGTGTATAGGGTTAGGCAATTATTTTATTTGTTAATGTCTTAAAACACCATATTCTGTCTTTGAACGACAATCAGATTTATGTCCGTGGAGTCAATCCTGTGTAGGCAAGAAGCACATCCACACTGCAGGGAAATGCTGAAATTAATTGTTTAATGATAACAGTACAGTTTCCCTCATATCTTCCTTATTTAGATGTATTTGTTGATAGAATATCATATATGGTGGTAGAAAATTATGTTCTTTCTGAATCTCAACATCTTGGCGATATATTGCGAGTAGAAATAGCGATTTTTTTACTTAAATGGAAAGTAAAATCTGATGTGTATGGGAGTGTGTCCGAAATTCAGGTGGCAATAGGCAGAATTTTTCTTCCATTTATGGAGTCAGTGCAGATGCAGAAAAAACAGGCAAAAACTATGTTTTAATTTGCTATTGCACAACAGTATGGCAAAATGAACCCTACATGAGATTACTGACTGTAGTGATTTTGCATTCAAAAAAGTAGTGCAATGATTGTTTTCCTCCCATGAAGAGAGCTAAAATAAGTTGTCAACAAATTATTGATTTCAGCTGGAGAACATTTACTTATACATCTTTTGTGTAAACTCTGTTGCAGGAATCCTTGACCATAGTAAGCAGTATGAGACAATACTGGAGGGTCCCCTCATAGATCTGTTCAAGGAGGATATTTATGATATCAACACCAACCTAGTGGATGTCTTTATCCACATGGACCAGCACGCTGGCCCTAAGGCGTGAGTCCATATGAATATATTCTTTTATTATATAACAGATGTCTCTGAACCTTTACTCTGCCTAGTCCAAATACACATGTTTAAAAGCAAATGTTGAGCTGAGTAAGTGCTGTTGTCAGACATCTAGAACAAAGCATGATATCATATATAGTGCTGTATATTGTGATGTATAATCCAATAGCACCTGTGGTTAGTTAATTATTGCAGTATGTAGTATTATGTACTTATATGGTTAACTGTATTAAGAATTTATTAATCACACTGTGAAATCAAATGTTAAATAGTCAAATGAGACATTAGTTCAAACAGGTCAGGGTAGTGTCTCACTAGGTATATATTCACTTTGTAGGCCACCAATACGCATAGAGAAGGAGGAAGTGTTCCAGCCGTTCCATGGCAAGCCAGAACCCAGGACTATTCTACTCTCAGGCCCTGTGGGGTCTGGGAAATCCACCTACACCCTCAGCATTGTCCATGACTGGACACAGAGGCAGAAGTCCAAACCTGAGAAGTCAGTCATGGTTTATATAACTGCAAAAAACCTAACAAAAGCTGGCGTTTGGAAAGCAATATCAAACAATATCCATGGAAACTTCTCAAAAGGATTATTTCAGGCTGTAAAATATGGGAAAAAGTTGAAATTATACATCTTTCTGGACGGGATGGATGAAATCAAAGATGAGGCTACTGTTCAGAATGTCACAGATTTTATGAAAGAATGTAAATCTTTGGAAAATGTAGTTGTGCTTGTCTCCACACGAGATAATTTGTCTGGTGTGGATAAAGAGGCATTTGATCGACACTTGGAGATCAAAGGGTTCACAGTCAAGCAGGGTCTAGAGTTTGTCGCGAAGTATGCACACAACAATGACTGTTCTCCTCTTGTTGATTATTTCAGCAAAAACTCAAAAAACGATAACATTCAATCAGTGTTAAAGAATCCAATGAGATTAACACTTGTCTGCTTTGGTGTAAGTAGTGGGTGGATTGTGATGGAGGACATTGCTAACATCAAAACTCACAAATTGTATGCAATGATATATAAAGCCTTGATAAATAGAGAAACCAAAACCAAAGGTGAAGGAGAAAGTGTAGCTGAGGAAAATTTGAAAAAGTTCAATCTAATGTTTTTGTACAGTATGCTATGTAATGAAAAGGTTACAAATGATGTTCTCAGAAGGTTTGATCAAAACCCCAACAGCTCCCTAACAAAGTTACTAATCAGAAACAGGACACCAGACATGTCTGGTGTCTACCATGACAGTTATGAAGCTTTCCATGAGAGCTTCAGGGAGTTCATGGTAGTAGAGGGTGTCATGTCCTTGCCCCCTCAAACAAAGCTTCGTTTGGTACTGTACTTTTGTCAAAACAAGAACTGGGGCAATGTACAATTATTACTATTTCAATGCATAAATGATCAGGATGGTATGAGGGAAAAGGAGAAAGTTGAATTCCTGACTTTGATGGCCCGTGCTATTATGCTATGTATACCAGAGGTGGAATATATGCCACAGGACACAGTGTGATGATGTCGTGGAGGAGGTAGACACTCTGATCAGTGGACAGGATGATGGAGGACTATATGAACTTCTCATGTCAGGACCACTGACTGATAGCAAGAGCCTGGATAAGTGTTGTAAACAGTTGGACCATGTATTCACTGAGGATGTATCTGTGAAGAGCAATAGTTGGTGGCGGGACATTATGATAGAGACAGGATTAATCACCACGTTCACTGCCAAACACCTGTATGCCTGTCTAAACCACCTCACTGGGACCCGTCTAGTGAAGGTAATAGAGCACACCATGGACAGATTACTACCCACTCAATGTGTAAGGTAAGTAACACAGCATTTACATACTAAAACTTAAAAGAAAATCAGATTGAGGTTTTTCAGCTATTGAGGTGTTTTATTATTAAATTGCTAAATTTTTGATTATATTGAAAATACAGTTATGCCTGATCCACTGTCCTGAATTTATTGATGAGTACATTCCACCAGTTTAGATTCAAGGCAGAAATTCAAACAAATCCAAACAATATATGTCATATTAAGCAACAAAGCATTCCATTGATAGTTATGGCCCTAGTAGGACGAATTTTGTCTTGTACTCTCCTCTCTCTTCACTCTCTTCACTCTCCTCCCTCCCTCTCCAGTCTCATTCTGATGTCTCTCAATTCTCCCTCCTTCTTCTCTCTCAACTCTCTCCTCTTGTCTCATTCGCTCCTCGCTCCTTCCTCTCCTCTCTCCCTATCTCTCCCCTCTCTCTCTCCGATTCCTCACTCATCTCTCTCATCTCTCATTGCTTTCCCTCTTTCACATTTATCTGCTTCCACTCCTCCTTTACTCTTTACTCTTTTCTGTCTCTCTTGCCACTCTGCCCTCCCTTTTCTCCATCTCTTCTCTCTCCTCTTGCCTTCCTCTCTATCTCTCTCCCTCCTCTCCTCTCCCTCCTCTCCTCTCCCTCTCCACTCCCTCTCTCCTCTCCTCTCTCATCTTATCACTCACTCCTCTCCCTCCCCTCTCCCTTTCTCTCCCCTCTCCTAGCATCTGCTCTTTCCTCTCCCTCCCTTCTCTCTCTATCCTCTCATCTGTCTCTCTCCTTCCTCTCCTCTATCTTCCATCTCATCTCTATTCTCTCTTACCTCTTTCACCTCCTCGCTCTCCCTCTGACACCCCTATATCTCCTTTCCCTCGCTCACCTTTCTCGTCCCTCCCTCCCTTAGCTCTTTCCATTTTCCTCTCTATCCACTCCCTCCTCTATCTCTTCCCTCAATCTTTGTCTCTCTTCTCTGTCTTTTCTCTACCTTCTCACCCCTCTCTCCCCTCTCTCCCCTCTTTCCCCTCTCTCCCCTCTCTCCCCTCTCTCCCCTCTCTCCCCTCTCTCCTCCCTCTCTCTCCTCGCCCTCCTCTCTCTTCCTCTCTCCTCCCTCTATCCTTCTCTATTTGTCGCTCTCTTCTCTGTCCTCTCTCTACCTTCTCTCCCCTTCTCTCTCCCCTCTCTACTTCCTCTCCTCTCTATTCTCTAAGCTCTGTCTTCCCGCTTTCACCTCTCTCTCCCTCTTCTCTCTCTTCACCCCTCTTCCCCTCTCTCTCCTCTCTCGTCCTCCTATCCCTATCTCCTCCATGTCTCCACTCTCTCCTTCCCACCTCTCACTCCTGCTCTTTTTGCTGTCTTTTCTATCTCCGTGTGTACTCTCACCCCTCCTCTATTTCCCTTCTGTCTTCCTCTCCTCTGTCCCTCCTCGATTCACCCTTCTCTTCTCCGTCCCCTCTCTCTCCTCTTTCCTCTCTCCTCTCTCCTCTCTCCTCTCTCTCCTCTCTCTCCTCTCTCCCCTCTCTCTCCTCTCTCTCCTCTCTCTCCTCTCTCACCTCTCTCTCCTCTCTCTCCTCTCTCTCCTCTCTCTCCTCTCTCTCCTCTCTCCTATCTCTCCTCTCTCTCCCTCTCTCTCCCTCTCTACTCTCTCTACTCTCTCTCCTCTCTCTCCTATCTATCCTCTCTCTACTCTCTCTACTCTCTCTCCTCTCTCTCCTATCTCCTCTCTCTCCTATCTCCTCTCTCTCCTATCTCCTCTCTCTCCTATCTCCTCTCTCTCCTATCTCTCATCTCTCTCCTTTCTCTCCTCTCCCTCATCTCTCTCCTTTCTCTCCTCTCTCCTCTCTTCTCTCTCTCCTCTCTCTCCTTTCTTTTCTCTCTCTCCTCTCACTCCTCTATCTCCTCTCTCGCCTCTCTCATCTCCTTCTCCTCTCTCCTCTCTCCTCTCCCATCACTCTCCTCTCTCTCCTCTATCTCCCTCACCTCTCACTCCTTTCACTCCTCTCTCCTCTACTCTCTCTCCTCTGTCTCATCTCTCTCCTTTCTCTCCTCTCTCTCCTATCTCCTCTCTCTCCTATCTCTCATCTCTCTCCTTTCTCTCCGCTCTCTCATCTCTCTCCTTTCACTCCTCTCTCTCCTCTCTCTCCTCTCTTCTCTCTCTCCTCTCTCTCCTCTCTCGCCTCTCTCATCTCCTTCTCCTCTCTCCTTTCCCCTCTCCCCTCTCTGTCCTCTCTCTCCTCCCTCTCCTTTTTCTCCTCTCTCCTCTCTCTCCTCTTTCTCCTCTCTCTCCTCTCTTTCCTCTCTCTCCTCTCTCGCCTCTCTTTCCTCTCTCTCCTCTCTCTCCTCTATCTCCTCTATCTCCTCTCTCGCCTCTCTCATCTCCTTCTCCTTCTCCTCTCTCCTCTCTCCTCTCTTTCCTCTCTCTCCTCTTTCTCCTCTCTCCTCTCTCTCCTCTCTCTCCACTCTCTCCTCTCTCCCCTCTCTCTCCTCTCTCCTCTCTCTCTCCCCTCTCTGTCCTCTCTCTCCTCTCTCTCCTCTCACTCCTCTCTCCTCATTCCTCTCCTCTCTCTCCTCTGTCTCATCTCTCTCCTTTCTCTCCTCTCTCTCCTATCTCCTCTCTCTCCTCTGTCTCATCTCTCTCTTTTCTCTCCTCTCCCTCTTCTCTCTCCTTTCTCTCCTCTCACTCCTCTTTTCTCTCTCTCCTCTCTCTCCTTTCTTTCCTCTCTCTCCTCTCTCGCCTCTCTCATCTCTTTCTCCTCTCTCTCCTCTCTATCTCTCCTCTCTCCTCTCCCCTCTCTCTCCTCTCTCTCCTCCGTCTCCTTTTTCTCCTCTCTCCTCTCTCTCCTCTCATCTCTCTCCTCTCTCTCCTCTCTCTCCTCTCTCTCCTCTCTCTCCTCTCTCTCCTCTCTCACCTCTCTCTCCTCTCTCTCCTCTCTCTCCTCTCTCTCCTCTCTCACTTCTCTCTCCTTTCTCTCATCTCCATTTATCTCCCCTCAGTTGATTTCTCTCCTCTATCTGTTCTCTCATGTCTCTGTTTCCCTCCTCTCTTCTCTTCATTGGTCCTGGGTAAGATCTTAACGTGCCTTTCTGTCTCTTTCCTCTGTCGCTCTCCTTTCTTCTCTATCTCTTTTTCCTGGGTAAGATCATAAACCGTCTCCCTCTTAGCTCTCCCGCCCTTGATATAACACTTCAAAGTAGTGATAAGGGCGTAAAGCCAGCAATCTCACTCACTCACTCTCTTCTCTTCATTTCTATCTCCATTTCTCTCTCCCTCTCTCCCTTCAATCTCTCTCTCCTCCTTCCTCCCTCTCGTCTCTCTCCATCTCTCTCCTTGAATGTCTGGTTATGTTGAACTGTATTTTGAACCTGATTTTCGTCTCAAATAACCCACAATCAATACTAAAATCAGGTTCAAAATACAGTTCAACATAACCAGACATGTCTACAGGTCTCCTATAGGTGGGTCAGAGTTTCAGAAAATGTACAAGTCTAAACATCTGTCAAATTCTGCTAAAATAGAGTAAAATTGATAAATACTGTGTATATCTGAGTGTATTCTGTTTGTTATGTTTGTTATTTGAGGGGATTGGTGAAGACAAATCGTACATTTTCTGAGAATCTGTTTTAGAGCAATTTAAGGAATAATTTCCAAGGTTTTTTCTGCTCGAGGTGTCTATAGCGTCAGGGAAGTTCGAGGGCGAAGCCCGAGAACTTCCCTGACGCTATAGACACCTCGAGCAGAAAAATCCGAGGAAATTATTGCTTTTAGAAGAGAATTGATGAGATTCCCTTAATGTTAGAGCAAAAAAGATAGACAAACCTTCTTTATTCCGTCCAAAAACATCCAAAAACATCCAAAATATCATGCAAAGCCATGCGAGTCGTCAGCCTTTCTATGAGACCGGAAGTGATTTCCCTATTTTGCTTTGGATAGCAAGCAGCGGAACCTTGTGAAAACACGCCGGCTGGCTGAACGTAAACATTAGCAAATACGCACCTCTGATTGGCTGTTTCTCCGCTAAGCCCCGCCCACTTCACTTGGCCAGCCGTCGTGGTATCATACAGTTTCCGACTAACGCGGCAAGCATCGGACACTTCCGGTTCTCGAATGCTGTGTTGTGTGTGTCTAGGGACTTAAAAAAGAAATAAATACAAGATTTGAATCGGTAGAAATGATTTAAATAGTTTTTGAGCCCGATAGCGAAGAATTAGTCCACGGGAATCAAGTAATAAATGAATGGCGAGTTCAGAAACCATGTGTTTACACGCCGCAAGTTTGCACCGCTTAAATCGGAATCTACCTGATACTGCGACGGCTGGCCGAATGAAGCTTCAGCTACAACAGCCAATCAGAGGTGCGTATTCGCTAATGTTAATGTTCAGCCAGCCGGCCTGTTTTCGCAAGGTTCCGCTGCTTGCTATCCAAAGCATCGGACACTTCCGGTTCTCGAATGCCGTGTTGCGTGTGTCTAGGGACTTAAAAAAGAAATAAATAAAAGATTTGAATCGGTAGAAATGATTTAAATAGTGTTTGAGCCCGATAGCGAAGATTTAGTCGACGGGAATCAAGCAATAAATGAATGGCGAGTTCAGAACCTATACGTGCGACCGGAAGAGATGTGGAGATCCTTCGGCATACCCACTCATGTGCATGTTCACTTGGCGTTGCATTGTGTACGGTAGTCTATATAGCGCACAGAGGATTTCATTCGAAAGTCCCCGGTCCGGGTGCGCGCCTGGGTTGGGTTGATCTATGGAGACGGAACTCTTGAGACTTGATCTATGGAACTCTTGAGACTTGATCTATGGAGACGGAAGTCTTGATCTATGGAGACGGAACTTGATCTATGGAGACGGAAGTCTTGATCTATGGAGACGGAACTTGATCTATGGAGACGGAAGTCTTGATCTATGGAGACGGAAGTCTTGATCTATGGAGACGGAAGTCTTGATACTGATCTATAGGCTTGATACTGATCTATAGGGAGTCTTGAGACTGAACTATAGGCTTGATACTGATCTATAGGGACGGATCTATGGGGACGGAAGTGGTTTAGAGGGAATCTATAGAGAAAAAAAAACTCCCAGAATCTCATCAGATCGATTCTAAGTGTAAATAATCAGATGAGTAGCACAATATATGTATCCAAGATATTTGTTGTATTCAGTGAAACATAAACACATTTTACCCTGGTCTCCCACAGTAAAGCACTTTTATTATCAAGTGAGTACAAACAAATAAATCTGTGTAGTGATACCTGTATAGTGAGCCGGGGGTAACCATGGTTACACCAGATATGTGTCATCTACTCACCTGCTGGCCTTTGTCTGAGAAAAAGAAATGTCCAATATCTTCACCCTTGTACACACATATAGCAGGGAATACCTTCCAGTTTGGATAGCAATGAAAAATACTTTTATTCCTACATATTCATCATACAGTAATTTTGACCAATGGAACAATCTTCGTTCTGACATAATTCTTGCATCTTAAAATGAAGTAAAAAATGCATGAAAAAATCAGGTTTCATTTAGTGAAACTGTTTGGGGGATGAGCGGCAAAAATCATAATAATATTAATTAACATGCTTAAATCTGACATGTGAATATTGATGGGCGTCCATACTGCTTGGGACAGTGGTGTGTCAGATTTTCAGAAAATGTACAATTGGCCTTCATTAATCTCCTCGAATATCCCAAATTTACAATCAAAATCAGGTTAAAATACAGTTCAACATAACCAGACAGATTTATATAATGAATACAGTACAGAAGACATACAGATATACCCAGTATTTATCATTTTTCAGCCTAATTTAGCAAAATATCCTAAATTTGTAGAGCTGCCAGTTGTACATTTTCTGAAAACGTGACCCCTATATATATTACACTCAGATATTGTCATTGTTTATCATTTTTCACTCTAATTTAGCAGAATTTCAGAGATGTGTAGAATTTTAGATTGTGCATTTTCTAAAATTCTGACCCTGGTATTTTCCTATTCTACAACGTCTTACTAGTATCTCATCCACTTTGATATAAATATAAGATTTACTTCACGATCACCCGAATATTTCCATGGTAACAACATGTTGAGAATGTTGAGAAAGGTAGGACCAACATCTCTAACTTACAATAAAATATTATATTTTCCAGGTCTGGTATATCCTATGTATACTGCAGGGTGGAGGATACCTGTAGGTGGGGGTGGATACAGGGAGAAGGCAACAAGTATAAGATATACAGCTGGTGCCCTAGTGATGGGGCATCAGCCCTGCACTGGTGGAGGGGGAGCCAGTACATGCCTCAACACGTGGGTGACCTGTGGATAGATGTTACACATCTTGATGATGTATTTGGTGCTACACCTGCCTCCATGTACACTGTAGACCATTACAACAAACTGTTCTCAGCCCTGCCCCAGTGTGATAAGGTATACATGCGACTACCTGGGGATCCCTATACTGAAGGATATGAAATACAGCCAGTAGCACACATCCTGCCCATCATACAGGGCCTAACAGCAAGCTACACACACTGTGGTCAGGCTCACATGCGTACAAGTGTGGCCATGTATAATGGTGGTATTACAGCTACTGAGTTACTGCAGGCCCTGGGGGACTTGCTGAAAGTGAAGCCAGATGGTGTTAATGTGAAGCTGTGTTTGACACAAATAGTGGTTGATAACCAGGAGGCTTATACACGTGTGATGGACACCAGGCAGTACCAGGAGGTACTATACAAGCCTTGGTGGAGAACACCCACAGGTGAGGATCCTAATGCACCCCTAGCAACAAGCACTGACACACAGTCACACATCAAACCAACTGGTCATCTCACCTACAGGATAGAGGCTTACAGAGTGAGTGGTTGTACAGAAGTGGTAGAGCAGTGGTTGAATGGTCCTTACACACCTGCACCCCCTCCACAGGGGGACAAGATTAAGGTAGACATAGACCTTAACTATAAAGATGAGGATATTGACTTTACACCTGGGAGTTACTCTGCACTACTGGCTACACAGGGGGACATATTCAGCTACAGGGATATAGATATTAGCTTGCTCACAGGTGCTCCAGCCACTGCACTGCTCACCATCCTCCACAATCTCATACAGTGTCACACACAGGCCCAGGCACCAGGGCTCACTATCAGAGTGTATCTGGGTCACATCCACATGTCTCAACTGTTGGGGTGTATCACACAGCTACACCAGGTGAAACAACATATTGACACACTGAAGTTAAAGTACACAGAGGTAAGACTAGATGTGGAGGTTACCACCAGGGAGCACAGAGCTATACTACAGCAGCTACTTGATGGGCCCATGTATAGGTCACCAACAGGAGAGCGGGTGGACGAATTATGAAAATCATATCAATAAATATGTTTTTATTCTATCAGATTTATGTGTTTTGAGCCAACTTGTACAATTCACTATTTATGGGTCCGAATTTCAGAAAATGTACAATCTAAAACTCTACACATCTTTCAAATTCTGCTAAATTAGGGTGAAACATGATCAATAATAACAATATCTGAGTGTATTATATATAGGGGTCAAATTTTCAGAAAATGTACAATTGGCAGCTCTACAAATTTAGGAAACTTTGCTAAATTAGGCTGAAAAATGATGAAAGCCGGGTATATCTGAGTATATTTGGTGTCACATTGATTTAAAGTATCAGTTCTGTTAGGTTAAACTGCATTTTAAAGCTCATTTCTGTATTAAATGTGGGCTATTTGAGAGAATTAGTGGAACCGAATTGTACATTTTCTGAAGATCTGACCCATAGTCATTTTATTGCACTCATAGAATGTGAATGAAGAGGATTTCTTTGAGTGCCCCTTCCAGTTATAATAACATTACATTCTTCTTTTTTTAAATTAATTCATTTGGACTCCATTTAGTGTTTGACTATATTCTCAAGAGAAGAGGACTCTTCAACCAATCACAGGAGGCCATTCTGTAGTTTTACATGTTTCTTTGGGTTTTTGTTTTTTTATAGAATTACAATTTATATTAAATGATAATTTCCAGTTGTACAGTTATACTTCACACTTTGTAGAAGTTTCTATCAAATATTTTTAAATGACTTGGTCAGATTTTCAGAAAATGTACAATCTACAACAGCTCTACACGTGTCTCAAATTCTGCAAAATTAGAGTGAAAAATGATAAATACTGAGTACATCTGAGCGTACTCTGTATTGTATTCATTCAATAAACCTGTCTGGCTATGCTGAACAGTTGTTTTAACCTGATTTTTATCCTAAATTTTGGTTATTTGAAGGAATTCGTGAAGGTCAATTGTACATTTTCTGAAGATTTGACCCATCTAATGTTTAGTGGGCCACCCTCGGGAGTTTATAGTATTTGATTAATTATTGAGGGTTTAAGATTAAGTGAATAAATACGTTACATTATTCTATGCCAGTGAATAAATACGTTACATTATTCTATGCCAGTGAATAAATACGTTACATTATTCTATGCCAGTGAATAAATACGTTACATTATTCTATGCCAGTGAATAAATACGTTACATTATTCTATGCCAGTGAATAAATACGTTACATTATTCTATGCCAGTGAATAAATACGTTACATTATTCTATGCCAGTGAATAAATACGTTACATTATTCTATGCCAGTGAATAAATACGTTACATTATTCTATACCAGTGAATAAATACGTTACATTATTCTATGCCAGTGAATAAATACGTTACATTATTCTATACCAGTGAATAAATACGTTACATTATTCTATACCAGTGAATAAATACGTTACATTATTCTATACCAGTGAATAAATACGTTACATTATTCTATGCCAGTGAATAAATACGTTACATTATTCTATACCAGTGAATAAATACGTTACATTATTCTATACCAGTGAATAAATACGTTACATTATTCTATACCAGTGAATAAATATGTTACATTATTCTATACCAGTGAATAAATACGTTACATTATTCTATACCAGTGAATAAATATGTTACATTATTCTATACCAGTTGTTTGTTTTCTATCCACAATGGCTGGGTCCAATGTTTGTGTCTCAAGGATTAGTATACCTCATTGCCAGTAAAAAGAATCCATAATAAATATAAATCAGATTCTGCTTGTCCTTCATTCTAGATTCTGAAAGTACATGTGATGAGTTACAGAAAAATGAGTCACAAGTCGCAAAAAAATGGAGACATTTGTCAACATATAATTCCATTAGAAACATTTAATATCGGGGATTAAAGCATTTTTCTATTATATCTCTACTCGGCCAGAAGTGGCCCACTAAACACTACTGTACGTGTAGTTCTGCTGCCAGACCCACCGTGAGGATTAGGGAGCCCGGTCTACCAATAAGTTCTTCTTTCAATAAATCACTTTAAGAAAAATAACATTTCTGCGACTTGTGACTAATTTTCCTGAAACACTTTACATGTATATCAAAGGTCTACAGACGTTAGGGCCCAACAACATTACGGCCTAATGACGATAGGGCCCACTTTCACTTATTTTCAGATGTTAAGGCCCACCCACAAACCTTGGACGTTAAGGCCCACTTTCTCAAATTTTCGGAAATATTTCCAGGCGTTAGGGCCCACCCATCCTCAGATGTTAGGGCCCAAACCTTGGATGTTAGGGCCCTAATAACCCACAATAAGTATTAAGAATGGTGAGTCACATCATCTGAAATATTTACTTAAAATAAAAAATAAATATGTAGGTCTAGTATACAACTTCTTGCACAAATAAATTCTAATATTGTGGGAGGTGTTCAGACCCTAGTGCTCACCCCCCATGGGACGTTAGGGCCCATCCACTTTCAGTCGTTAGGGCCCAACCCCCATTGGACGTAATGGCCCACCCACGTTCAGACGCTAGGGCTCACCCCAGGATCAGCCCTAACGTCTGAAGGTGGGTGGGCCCTAACATGTGGACTTTAGGTCCTAATGTCCAAGGTTTCTGGGCCCTATCGTCTGGGCCCTATCGTTGTTGGGCCCTAACATCTGGAGCCCATATCAAGAGGTATTCTTCCTCTGAAATATAGAAGAAGATTACACAAGTAGGTCACCGTCTGGCCACAAATCCCAGATACATAGACCTAAAGCATATAAACACCAGAAACTTACCTTGGGCAGAAACAAACAAAGCAAGTATGTGTGTATAATGTTTATTTCCGAAAGTGTGTCTCTCCTCTATGAAACCATAGCTCTTCCAGGTAGCCCCCTATCGAAAAATGGAGTTACATTATTGAACAAGTTCAGTATTAGTTAAGAGATAGATGCGGCGACCACAATAGTATATAGCATGATAACTAAATAATATTATTGCAACAATAATAACATGAAATTAGATAAGATTCTTCCAAATAACTCCTAAATCTAAACAAAATATCAGAAAACTAATCTTGAACCAAACCCTTCTCCTGTAATAGGCTTCAGAAGGTGGCCCACTTCATACAAGACCCACATTTATTAGATAAATACAAAATGCACTTCCAACTGGAAAAATGCCAATGGTAGTGATTAGAGTAATGCCTCACAACATGTCAATATTACAGTAAATAGAAAAGACTTTATTAAAACTGTGCACTGTCAATATATTTATTTTAAATGTCAAATTTATCATTGAACCAGCCATTGACGTACGTGGTAATGTTCACCACTTTAAGACTGTATATCAATTAGGGAACACTTGCAAACCTCCCATGCAGGAGAACTGTCTTCCCATGAAATATCAGAATTGATTGAATACAAATATGAATTACTGCTCTAATAGCAATATCCATACATTACACATGGTTCCACTGCCCTCCTTCTGTCCCTCCTGGGTACATGGCTTCTCCCCCTATACTACTGGTGGAACTAGTGTGGCATGTGCTGACACCTGGTGTCGTAAGTCCAGAAGTGTAACCGCGAGATAATTCTATTTTTTTTGGTTTAGTTTGTGTAGTTTTGATTTGTTATGTTGTTGTTGTTCCTTTTTGTTCTTTTATATTATATTGTCTTAGATATAGATCACAAAATAGTGGGCGATAGTTGGCAATTAGTCTGTGCAAAATTTATACACATGCATTAATTTTCTCTACAACATATCAACCCCACCCTTAACCAAATTATTAACAGCATTATTCAACTTGGGCGGGAAGACCAAAGGCCCCACCTACTTTCGGTTATTAACGTTTTGACTTCCTATCAGGTTCCGCAGCACAGGCGCTAGTTGAGATAGGACAAGCAACTCACAATGGACTTTTCACTACCCCTTTAAATTCTGGTCAGTCTTAGTAGAGCAATGCGATAATGTGTAATGTGAGTATGACATATAAAGAACTTTAAAACTCATGAAAAGAGAAATACGAACAATGATAGACTCAATTGACTATAATAATAATAAATAAGAATAAAATTGCTGAAACAACGAACAATCAGAGATACTATGAAGGAATTAATGAAGCAATTATTTATTTCTTTTAAGGGTCGCCAGGAAAACCTAGTTTTTCTAGGGTGTTCACCCTATTTTAATGCATTACAATATATGTACAATTTTGAATGTGAAATCGTCATATGTATAATATGTGTTGAAATAAAAATGATTATATATATATATGTGTTGTATGATTATTACGTGCATTTTATCCCTTGGGGCCGTTGGGGGAAAAAACCGTGTGACCTAGGCAAAGGCTGAGGTGAGAGTGGGAGAGTGACCGGTGTCGAAGTAGCTGCTTGACCACTCTCAGGTGGGAGGGGGGGGGGGGAGGTACTCTGTCCCACCAATAAGCCCATTCATTCTCTGGGTCATAAATGTGGATCTTTTCTGCCGATGTATACCGTTCCTTGACCACGCTCGATTGAACTGCAAAATCAACCCCGTCCGCTGTTTACTTCTTACAACTTCCTCTGAAAATATTGTAAGTATTTGGTGTCTTGTGACATGTGTTCATCAATCCTTTCTGCTTTCTAATGTATTTCCAGCCACCGCTGTCGCCAAATGACATAACTATAATCGGCCATAACCTGGAACTGTTCATTTACAGCAGTCACGAGGCGTTAATTGTCCTGATTGACGAGGCCTCACTTGTACGTCAGTTCGTTTCAAAGCAAAACTGTTTAAAAACGATGAACTATCTAATTTACAGAGGACTAAATGTTTTGATATTAATAATTGGCTTTGGTATGCTGCAAATAATTGGTGATTATGTGTTATTCATAAGATATTAAAAAGGCATATAATCAGTTCCGTCCTTAGGCACGGCCAGTCACAGTACATATTTTTGTTCCGTCCTTAGGCTGCACGGTCACTCACAGTACATATTGTGTCGGACAACTGATTATTAACGTGTTTAAGACGAACAACTGTAACATGTCAATGCTGAGTATTAATCATAGGGCGAATAAATATCACTCTTGTATCATTTGCCTCCGTGCAATAATAAAATGCAAAATTAAGTTGTCCTATTTGTTATCCGCTACCTACTGGGGTGCTTGTATCTCTGTGACTATAACTCCAGACGAATGCTGACCCATCATCTTATATAGACTTCAGGACTTGGCATTGTACAATCCTAAATTAGTTAGGTGTAGAAACTATAACAATCGTCTAATATTGTCATTGTCGTATAGTCATTAATGCTCCATCTAATACTTATGTACCATGTTGTGCATGTCCGACTAAAAGTTTGTTTATGTTTATGTCCGTTATTTATTTGGCAGGGGATGGCTAGCGAAATTACTGGATTTGTGCTTGCGGGTGATTATGATGCCGCCATCGATTTCGCAAAGACAGAGGGTATTGCGGTTGTTTTAGACGACTTTGTTGATGCTCGCGGGCCCGACGACGGGTACTTAGTTGGTCAAATTGTGAAGATAAAAAGGGGTGGGTGGAGACGTGTGGCAAAGACACAAGATGGACGGAAAATGACGAAGACAGAGGTCGCGTATGATCGCCTACTGCTGATACGGTAATTTACTACCTATGATATTAGTAATATAATATGCTGATCTCTGCCTGAGTGCTTCTATTTTATTTCCTGTGTTCTTCCTATGAAAAAAAAAGTATTATAAGTTTTTTGCCTATAAAGTTAAATCAAAAGACATTGTCTTTCATACAAGCTGTTGTGTTTATCCCCTGCACCTTCATGTTCGACTATTTAATAATACTAAATGTATTGTTTGTTTCAGTGAATTGCACAAAGGACAACTGTTCTATGTCAAGAGCGTAAATAACAAAGAATCCACGAACTTGTTACGTGCTGCTGGTGTTACTTGGCTGGGTAACACTGTGTTAGTCTATGAGCCCAAGCATAGGCGTGATCGCATGTTTGGCCTTCCAGTGGTCAGTACTAGTGCGCCACTGCTTCCAATCACGAGCACCATTGTCTCTCCGTTGCTGCCATATCGACCAGAAGGCCAAGATGAAGGTGCTTTCTATCCACTTTTCGGTGTTATTAGGGACCTGGAGCTGTCTCATGTGGATGTAGCATATACATGCTCTTCTCTTGCCTGTGACGGGAGTCATGATGAACTGCAGGCATGTTTTTCCATGGAAGGGAGTGAGGCAGCTTCTCTGGTCTTAAGTGTTGATGTTTCGTCCAAGACACTCAATGTGTCAGAAAGTCTAATGCTTTCGAGGGCTCTTGGAAAACTTTTTCTGGCGCCAGCTTATTTTGGGGTGAGTAAAGAATAGTATTATTATAACTAGTATAATTGTTTAAGCTATCTGTGGAAGTACTGTACATCTGTGCGTTACTCCCATTTTTTGGTGTCTTTATATATTTTGTTAATATGTGTTTTATACTTGTACGTTTGCAACAACCCTGGGAAGCTTCTAACTTTTTTTTTTCCAATTATTGCAATTCATGGTACTTATGGCTTGCTTACATTTGGATTAATTTTTTTTTTCACCTTTTACAGCCTAGGCGTAATGCACCAAAGGTGGCGATCCGAGCGCTACGTCGCCACGTAAGAATGACCCTAGCAGCCTACCAGACTGCCAACATAGGATGGACAGCTTCTGGCTGGTTTAAGACGGCCATCAAAGGGTCAAGTGAGGTGGCCCGAGCCAGCAAATTCCATGTGACATACCTCAGGCCCACGGAGATTCTCGCGACTGCAGTACCTATGGCTGTGCCAGTTGTAGCCCTTGCAGATGGTGGTCTTGTCAACGCCGTTCCTCGCCCTGGGGTTCCTGCTGGTGGCCCGAACGTTGCTGTTGGCCAACCACCTGCTATTAACCGGGTTGTTCCTCCTGCCGAACGGCCTAATGGTGCCCAAAACGTTAACATTGTCGTTGCTCCAGCTGAACAACCACCTGCTGATAACGTGTTCGTTCCTCCGGGCCAAGCGCGTGCTGATGGCCAGAACGGTGAGCGTGACTAACATGCTGTTGTTGGCCAGGACGTCTAATCGAATTCTACCCACTCATATCACACATGTTGGTGGTTACTCAGGTCAAGACTATTGTCTGCAGTATTATCCCTATTTTTATATGGACTATTTGGCAGTGTTTCCTCGTTTGTAGGGTTAGCATTTGTCTATCTTCCATGTATCAGTCATAAAGAATAATAACAAAAGTATTAATATAACTTTTATACTCCGAAATGGTAAGGGGTGTTTATTTCGTTATCATTTCCATCGGTTTTCGTTTTCTTTTTCACTCGTATATCCGTAAGTGAAAGGAGTCTATTTTTTTATACTGTTGCTATGTCCGTCAGCGAAACTAGTGTAAGGATTTTCATAATGTTGGAGTCCTATATCCTATGTCTGAGATAGTGTAGTCCTATGTCCATACGCTGACAAGTATTAAGTATTTGTCTACTGATTTTTGTTAACTTTGTAGTTTTGTAGTGTGGCCATGTATCTTCCTTTGATATTTACTCATACATAAACCAAATAGTATACTTATTTTGCTATGGTTGCCCTATGTGGTCAAACAATAGTGATTTTTATGTCATTAACCGAAGTAGTAGAAATGATGCATCATTGGTCTCTTTACGTTTAGTCACACAGCCACCAAATGATAATCCTCTGGTGCTATACAGCCGTGCTGGTCCGGGGTTGTGTGTTGCAAACTTGTCTATGTAAATCAAATGGTGATATTATGATCCTTTTATGGAAAAGTCCGTTGTGTTCATTGCA
The DNA here is from genome assembly GCA_942159475.1 of Sthenelais limicola. Taxonomy (NCBI): domain Eukaryota; kingdom Metazoa; phylum Annelida; class Polychaeta; order Phyllodocida; family Sigalionidae; genus Sthenelais; species Sthenelais limicola. The sequence goes on along the minus strand of OW804098.1, from coordinate 126,923,137 downwards.
GTTGTCTGGGTCACTATGCCATCTTCATGGTGCAATTAGAACCATGTAATCAATCTCAAAGTTTTGCTCCTTTTTCTGGGCACAGTATGTACCTCTTGTTTCCCGGTGTTAAGCAATACAATGAAAAAGCCTTCCAAGGATCTCCCTTATATCTGAGCCAAGTGATATGCGTGACGCTTCTACTGAGGCCTTAAATGCAGATAGAGACTCTTATGATATTGTTCATTTTGTATGTTTATGTTTTCGATGTGCCAGCCATCTGCTGATAACTTCATATGATACTTGTGTATTTTAGTAATAGTTGTTACTAGTGTGTTGCGTCAATTAGAGTTTGTATGTCGACCAAAATGTCAGTAATTATATGTCAACGCGGTTTGTCTTGACTTCTGACTGATATTTGAGTGCCTTGATACAAGTAGTAATATTCTGGGTACTGAACAGTTCACATTGTTCCTGGACTAGTCTGTAAGTTAAATGGATGTTGTTAGGTGCGATTACAAAAACACCAAGTTACTATTTTCGCCAATAATGCACTTCTTGATGTTATTATTTTACAAGTTGATTCTTCATTAATTTATTATGACCGATTTTTTGTTTTTTGAAGTATTTAGTCCTGTTTCGGTAATTGTAGTGTCTGAATAACTTAAATACCCGTTAAATGTACTTTATATTACTACGGCCATTCTCTTGGTACAATAAATACTATTGGTAAATGTTTGATACGTCCTACTTTTCCTGGTCGTAAAATGTAGAAAATGCTTTTTCTTGGTCAACGTAAGATGAACATTCAGGCAATAGTGCCGATAATTGTTATTTTGTATATTAATCAAAAATCAGACGGACGGTGTCCTCTACTATACCAGGCTAAGGGCTTAATTTAAACAAGGGCTATGCCCTAGGGCTATGTATAACCGATAGCGAATCTCTATTGGGCCACTGCCGTCGTGACCGGGGCACGACTCCGTGGGCCCACATGAATGGTTTGTGGTGTATGGTTTATCGAACAATGTCTGTATATTTAGGCAGCCTAGTTAATCTGTTACGTTTTACTAGTCATGAGATATTTTTTCCTATTCATGACACAAGTGGTCTATTAAATCCAATCGTACTAACCGCTGACTTTGTTATTATTTCTTTTTTTTTCTGAGGAGCGTTCGCCTATGCTATTTCGCTAATTATCATATTGTAGTGATGGAGGGATAGCGTTTCTGTGTTAATGCGTCCTTAAATACTAACAAAAACTGAAATGATATTTACGCTTAATCAAATCACTTTTATTAATGGTCGTTTTATAGTCCATTGTAAATCTGCAGATAATGTATGTATTGTTGAATCCTTATTGTGGTTAACACAACTCAGTTAATGTCCGGATGGTCTGCATGTTTCCTTAACTACTAATAGAAGTCTGATTGAAATATAGTACATACTATTAATTTACGTTCTTGGCCCCGTTTATCAATAGTTGTCTACACTCAAATGTTGATCATTAGTTGGCGACAGTTAAATGTTCTCTTTAACTCAATGTGTCCACATAAAATATCATAATCTCTTTGTGGGCACTTAGTGTTGATTATTAGCGGACTACCGATTTAGGTATACTTTCAGCACTGATGTGTTACAGGAGTGTTATAGACTCGGTTATACCTGATTTCGACATTGACTCTTTTGCGTGGAGCCAGCTCTGTTACCCACCATGAATTAACATGTCTACCTGTGACCGTATGATAAATTAATCTCAATTAAATAACTAATTTCACTCCTCAATTTCGGTGCATGTTGCTTCTACAGGTAACATCAATACCCATATTTATGCCTTGAAACAATGAATAAGTACCATAACTCGTTACACCGATTTATATAGACACCATGACTCTTTCGCGTGCAGCCATGTAGATTACACACCATAAATTAACATGTCTACCTGTTAACGTAAAACAAATTAATCTCAATTTCATAATGAATTTTGCGCTATCTGCATCATTTCCAATTTGACTTGCTTGTCCATGTGACATCACTACCCTTAGTTATGCCCTTAAACAATGACTAACTACCATAATGCGCTACTTACATTTACACATTTAGTCAATTTGAACTGTCTGTTGGTTGAAGTGGATAACAACAATAGCATACCCTAGTGCAGGAATCAATTTATAGAACCGTTAATATTTGGGCATGTACCTGTTGTCAAAGCCAATAAATAAGCCATTCATTTCCCCTCGGTCAAGTTTGGTGGGTCATTTGCGGTCAATATAATGTTTCGAGATAGGTTGCTTTGATGGTGTGCCATGAAGTACTTATCTAATAGTATTAATCAAACGGCCACACTGTAGCCACGTAAGTTCGGGTATTTGTTGTTGTTCTTTAAACTCCTGGAACACTTGCAGTCCTGCCAGATTTATTGAGTTGGTGGAGCGTTCCGGCTGTGGAATACGCACAATTGCAGTATGCCAGAGGTGCTCTAATAGGCGACGTGCTGCACGATTCTCCTCAGACCTAGGGCCTCCGGGGAACCCAATGACCATGGCATACAAACACCATGGACGTAGCCTACTGTCTCTGGTAAAATTGGCCCCATGTCCACTATTGTGTTCCAAAAGTCTTCTCCTGATATCTCCTGTTTCGCCCAAATATCCAGCACGCCAGTCCTTTGTGGAGGCCAGCATATAAACATATCCCATCTGATTGTCTGGAATTTCGCACTGCATCTGGACAAATGCAGTCTCCACAATGCGTGGTTCATCATGTAACGCATTGAGTTGGCGTAGGGTGCGTTGAATGTTTGCCATGTACTGGGATGTGGTGCGTAGTAGTGACGTTATCGCATTGATTGTGTCCTCTATGGGACCAACAAAGGTGAGGTCCTGAAGGTTACGCACTCTACTGATGAGGACCAAAAGCATGCTTTTGTCCCATATTTTGTACATTGAAGCATCATTTCCAATTTGTGTTGCAATTCGGGGGCAGGTTTCTCCAATAATCTTGTGTATTGTTGACGCTACATAATACTGAAGTGGATACTGTAGCCGTCTACCCTTCGTTGACCCCTGTCCGACTACTACTGATGCGGTCAGCCGTGGATGTAGGTTGAAGGTTGGCCAATCGTCATGTAGCTGCTGTTGATTGCGCACTCTTTCCCCTGGTGGTATAATGGTTATTGGCAAACGATGCTGCAATGATATCACCTGTTGTTGTATCGCTAAGTCTGGCAAGTTACGTACAACACATAGCTGTCCTTGTGAAAACCGGGGCGTGTTGGGCGTTCCCGTGTTATTGAACGTCAAGCGCATTATTGCTCCTGCATGTAAAAATAGGTTTTGTGGTTCTGTGCAATGCTTATTGAGAGATTTTTGGGCGTTTTGGTTGGCTGGTATCCAATTACCCGCAACTGTCTCCACTTCGTCCAAAGCTCTGATGGTGGTCGATAATATTGTGGGATCTCCCGATTTGTTCAGAATGTGGCGTTGGACGGCACCTTCAACTGCTTGCCTCGTTGAAAGTACTCGTAGGGCTTGGGGTGGGACCATTTCCCATGTTGGTACAAAATTTCGTGTGCATCTGTGCCTAAAGATTTGCACAAACTCGTTGACTTCTTCTTCCGTGACCTCATTGATTCTTGTAATTTCCAGCAGTCTCCTCAAGTCCGCATCTTGTGCGCAACGTACATACTGGTTGCACAGGAGTATGTGGAATGTGGTAAGTAAATGTGCGCTGCTCCATATACTCATGCCACTAACTGGGGGCAACTGTAGTGGATCCCCGGTGGCCATCAATAGTACACCACCAAAGGGTACTGGTGATGCTCTTAGACGGCGCAGAATTAGATCCATCACGGCAAAAGTCTCAGACGCAATCAGGCCAATTTCCTCAACTACCAGAATTTGTATTCGGCGTAACAGCTCTGTTTTGATGGGGTCGCGGGCCAATCTGCCAAGGCTGGTCTCTGTTATGTTGTTTATTGTGTGGATTCCACGTTCAGTGACTGGTAGTGCAAATAGTGTGTGAACATGCAACCCACCAAGAACCTGAGCTCTTTCAGCCGTCAAACAGGTTAGCATGCAACGGTACCCTTTGACGAGTGCATAAGTGAATGCGATGAGCAGCAAGTAAGTTTTTCCCGAGCCGGGGGGACCCAGGAGCAGAGGGAATCTGATGAACGTGTTCCCGGGCTGTTCAAGTGCATCGATTGTACGTACCAGTGAGCGCAGCGCAAGTTGTTGTTCGTTGAAGGACACGTCTGTTTGTCCTGGAGCCCGGTGCAATGTTGGTTGGTACTGGATTACCTGTCTGTTGCGTAGTTCGTCAAGTGGGGGGAAGTTTGGGAATCCCTGTACGCTCAATACATTAATTGCATTAAGTCGGTATTGAGCTTCGAGCGCTTGCAACTTCTCTGTGGCTCTTAGAGAAATTGCGATGTCGGTCGCTAGAGGCATTGCTTCATATAAGATGTTGTCCTGATGAAACAATGATTCCAGGGCGTTTGGTATGAAGGCCAAGATGCGCTGGAATTGGCGGTTGCCCATGGGCAGCCACATGAGCTGGTCAAGTAGATAGTCCTTTACTACCGCCATTATTTGTTGTCTTGTGGGGTTGATGGTCGTCACAATTGTGGCCTCGAGTAATGCCTGTTGGAGATTTGGAGCACTGTACAAGTCAACTTCTGTTAGGAATCGGCCCTTCGATATTAGTAGGTGTATTATGAATCTCGTGAACTGGAAAGGTGTTACTGGTGCGAAGACAACGATATTCCTTTTTGTAGCACTGTGGTCCACAAACCTATGATACAGGGGTGCCATTTGTTGATTCCTGTGTAAAGCCAATATTGGTTCAAATATGTCTGCCAATATGTCCGGTGCATTGGCAACACGATGTATTTGCGTTTCACTGCGTAAGTATGCCACTGCATCAGCAATGTAGCGTTGGCGTAGGTATATTCTTTGTCCAGTTCCGTCAATCCATGGAGACCTTGCCAGGTCCTCGTGTAGGTCTACTTGCGCTCTTTGGGACTTGCGAACAAACCATTTGGCATACTTTTCGATATGCTGGAACTGCAACAGTTCTGGTGGCCGAACAGAGAACGTCCAGGTCGTGTCGAGGTAGTACGTATTGTTGAAGTACTGGCGGATGACAATTTCCTGGTTTTCGCGAAATTGCCTAGATACTGGAAATTCTGCCCTGGCATTGATTGGCGCTGGGTCATTCCCTGCACCCGGTATTGGAGCTTGTCCTTGCCTCTTTTTGGTAATTGCTGCGCGGTACTCGGGGGGGAATGATGAAACATGGGTATATTCTTCATTGTTAACGATGAAGGGCAATCCCAATGAAAACCAGGTCATTTCTGCCAGGCCGATTTCACGAGCCAGTGGTTTAACCTTCTTTTCCTTCTGTAGTTGCGCTTGACTGCTGATTTTGATGTTGTTCAGTTTGTCGTAAGTCACATTGACTGCATCTTTGTCCTGGCTTTGTTCAAAATATGCATCTCGATGTTCCTCTAGACCGGCAGCGTATTTGCAGACGTACGATACTTGAAAACGAGTGTCGACGTATTGGACGTTGGTACATGAATTCAGCGTTGTCAAGAATGTTGGTATCGTAGGTATGAAGGTTGTTCCCGGGGCAGCAGGGTATGTCCATCTTCCCCCAACAAAGCGCTTGTCCACAACTCGTTTTCCCTGTTCGTTGGTGTGAGCTAGGCCCATTTCTTCAAACAAGTTGATGACATCTTCAGCATACAGGTTTCCTGCCTCATCAAATGCATAGTCGAAAGACGGCGGATGTTTTTGTACTCTACACGTTGTCTCTCCACCTCGCTTCTGTTTGTGGCAGCGTTCGTTTGCTCGGAGACAGTCATGTACGTGTATTTGGGCACATAGGTCCTTCAGTTGCTGGTAGTCGAGGTCATCCTGTACTATGCCATTAGCATGTAGAGTCGCATAATCAGTTTGTACTTTGGCGTTGAACATGCCCTCCAGTGTGCATTTAATACGTTTCAGTTTGGTGTCATCATCTGCATCCGTCACTTTAAGAAATCCGTGCATGTGGGGCTTATTGCCCAGGGAACCCGCTGACTGAAATTCGTAACGAGCCCACAGAGCTGTTACCTCCCCACATGGTGTCTGTGGACTGTACTGGATCCAGTGCAGAAAGTATCGGACGGTTCGCTCCCATGTGCGGCACATGATGGCACAGTAGGATTTAAGGGCGTGCTCCAGTTCTTTCCCTTCTTTGCCGTGTATAAGTTCGATTGCCAAGCGCACTTCCCGCACACCAAATGTCCGCCTTTCATTACACGTTAACGTGAAGAAAAAGTCGAAGCCCTGTAAATCACGCATTAGAGCTGCGAGACGCTGAACTTGCCGCCGGGAATCCACTTCATCGAACACCATGACGCTTTCCCTCCCGGAGAAGGTAGAGCCATCATGTGATTGGCGTAGGTGTTCCAACCCTTTCCGTACGACGACTGCAGCCGAATTGTTGTTGAGGTGAATGTTGACCATGAGGTCAAACACCCAGTGCATATACTCTTCGCTGTGTGCAGTCAAGAGAGAGTCGTCGTATATTCGCACAATCAGGTGGTCTTTCAGTGAAGCCAATGTACCATTCCGTCTTTTTGTTTTGGTGTTACTGTATGCGGTGATGGGCAGGGCCCCCGTGATGGTATTGTGGTCCTCCGTCCAAAATATAGTGGGAAATATTATGGCCTCTGGATAAAGTAGGGGTACCGTTGTGTCTGGAGTAATAGCACAGAGATGTTGTAAGATGCGTTGACATTGGACTGTCGGCTGTCGTGTGAAAGAGGATCGCACCATCGTCCGTAAATGGTCGTTTAAGAGGAAGTGTCCTGCAAGTGAGTCGGGGCCTTCCTCTAGGTAGAGCGGTTGTAGATCCACATTAGTTTCCATAGGTATTATGTTGGGTCCATCCGGTTCGCCGTTTACAAGGGGTCCAATTGCCCTGTCCATTTCCTCCACATTATAGGGTTCGTTGCCATTGTCAAGAGGGTCAATGACATCTTGTTGGTCAATGGCGTCAATGTTTTCTTCTTCGGCTTCCATTGGTTCGTCATGTTGTTCCATTACTTGGGGCAAGTCCATTTGTGGTTGAACGGGAAGTGGTTGCGGTTGTGGTTGCATGAGTCGTGTCAGAACATAGGTAATGTCCGGGAGCCTTTGGTAGATTTTCTCGTGTCGCATGCATAGGCCGTTGGGGCATTGACTGCGGGGAAATCCATTGGGGCAACGCCAGCGTATCGGGGTGTTACAGTTGATGTAACAGCAGCGATGTGGTGAGTGAGTACCTTCTCGAATTAGGAAGTCGTCTTTGTGTCGATCACAACGAATCTTGGTTTGACCGCCACACCAGGATATTGCTTGTTGCCTGCGTATGTCCAATCCTGCATTTTTGCGCACCACGAGAATGAGACGATGTCGATTATCTGCTGGGAACGTGAGCGAAGTATTGGTCTTGTGCCAGTCCCAGTCAGCATGCCAGCGCAGTGAAGTGCGAACCGAGTACTGTGCTGCCAGTGGTGTTCTTACCGTCAGTCCCAGCATTGCATGCCACGAGTTGTTTATTTCATTGAAATCGTTGAAATCTGGTAGTCTGCAGTCGCGAATGACCAACATCGCTATGTCTACTTCCATCTCTTGCAATTGTTGTTCAATGTCGTGGGCATAAACTTCCGAGACATCCAAAGGTATGTTCAGTGTGTCAAAAAAACGGGCTACCTTTGTTTCGACATTTATTTGTCTTGGTCGTCTAGGCAACTGAAGCAAGTTGATAACAGTTTCCTCTAGCCGAAGTGATTCTGCCATTGTCTGGTATTTACCCGCCGCGAGATCGGTGCACCAAGCCTGTAGGTCGTGTAAATACTGTGGACTATTTGCCCGCCAGAGCGCGTCCAAGAACTTTCTGTGCAAGTGTCTTGAATGGAGAAGCAGGTGGGCAATGCAATGTATGGTGGCACCTGCTGCATGATCGTCTACCGGTGGTGGTTCATGAACTACCGTAACTGCAAATGGTTGACGGCCTCTGCGGTCCGATGGATGGACGACGACAATGAAGTCAGCCACAGTATTGCGCTGGTAATGGTTATCTGCGTCATTACCTGCCTGTAGCATTGAATTTCTGTGATTAAAAACCGTCCTTAACTCTGCAGCATCGTCCATAAGTATGCATGTTCCTGTTTCTCGTGCAGTCTGAACCAAGTCATTGTCATAGATGGTCTTTTCTGAGTCCCAAAACGCCAACGTTTTTGTTGCATACTCTGGTCCTAGTGACGGAGCATTTATCGCTGCATGAAGGATATCCGAACGGTTTTCTAGTACCAGACCTGCCGATGCTGCTTCTCTGTCTGACAATATCGTGGTCGAGCGCCTCTGTGCCAAACGGAAGGTTGATAATCCTGCTGCGGATCCCATTTGGCGTACCACATTTGAAGAAGTATTATAGAAGGTTGTGCGTCCCGATCTGATATAGTTGGGGCTAATGGCCACAGGTGCCTGATGTTCCGTATGCTGAGATGGTGTATTTCCTAATACGGGTTGTGCAGGAATGTGGACATACTGAGAAGATGGAGACGCATGTTTAGAGGGCGGGCAGGCTATCGCACAAAGTCCCAGTTCTGGGTGGATTACCATAGCTGGTCCAACATCCCAGATAAGTGAAGTTTTCGTATTTAACCAATCGTTTCTGACGCCCAGGAAAAATTTCTCGTTGGCTGAAAATGCTGTGAATGAAGGTACATGTATTGCAATAAAATGTTGTAGTTGCATATACTGCGCTCTGTCCCACAACACATCATCGACATACATTGAACACCCCAATGGGCACCTGACCTGGGGAAATGAATGTTTGGCTACCATGGACATAATACCACCAATTCTACCCTGTTGCATTACCTCCTTAAAGCTGTTAATAACTGACGTAGCATCGCGAAATGTCGACTGCAAGGGCCACCTTAATCGAAATATTAGTGCTATGTCGTCCTGCGCTTCTACCCACATGTCCCTAAGATTACAAGTCAAGAGATTCATTAAAACGTCAACTTTTATTTGAATTGCACCTGAAAGGAAAGACCAAATAACCGCTGGCCATGCATAAGACCATGTTTCTTTTTTCCCAACGTCGGTTGCTCGGTTTACATACAATGAACAAAGTTGGCATAACATTGCCTGTTGTTGTCGTCTATAGGTTTGGTCTCCAAATTGTCGTCGCACTGGTGCCTGAGGTGGTGGTGTGAAGTGAAGGGGATGTTCCTCTGTTCCATTTCTGTGGCATACCGCACACATCAGTATATACAAGTCGTCGTTGTCACTATCCATGTTTGTCGATTCTGCAATTGTTTGAAAAATCATGTTAGATTGAGCACATGACGCTATTATAGTTCACTAGTTGAATTATGGATATTAATTACCACTACCATGTAACAACCGACCTTTTCTTCTAGCCTATGGCATTGAAGTTCAGTATAATGGTGTGTTACTGGTATTAGTCAGCAGCCGGTTGTAAACTAGTTCTTGGTTGTGAAGTGGTGAATTGGCGATGGTTGCTCGGCAGAACTGTTGACGTCCCTTGAAGTAATGTATTTATGTGCCGCCCAGCCTTCTTTCCGCGGTCTGCTGAATTATAATTATAAGGGCAATTATCATATCAGAAAATACATTTAATACTGAATTGGATTTTACAGTGGACCGAAAATCAAATTGGCCTTAAATAAATACTTTTACCGTATAGACTGACAGGGGTGATTTGTCACACATAGTATCGATTCAGACATCCACATCATAAAGCATAAGAAATTCAGGCCACATTAAATGAATAACCTGTTTATTGCGCTTACCTGCACTGTAAAATAAATGTCATTATTACCAGTATATTGTGTTTTTTTAATGTAATGTAACCTTTGCTATCATTTAATTGTGAATTACACTTACATGGGTGCGTCCTGTAACTGGTCACTTCTTTCCGGTCCACCGCAATTTGTAATGGCGTGAGTTGTTTGAAGTTGACTGGACCTTGTGGTGAGTTGATGATGTGGTGCAGTTGGGTAGTAGGCCCTGGCTGTTAGCGTGTTCAGTGTACTTTCGACTGGCCCTTCACTGAAGCACACTGAAATTTAATAATATATTTTCATTAGTCGAGGAAGAGAGAGAGAGAGAGCGAGCGAGAGAGAGAGAGAGAGAGAGAAACAGAGAGGGAGGGTGATAAAGAGAGAGAGAGAGATCGAGAGTATAGTCATATCCAGTAATTTGGAGTAATAAGAGTGATGTATGAGAGATCTAGCCGTACCATATATAAATATTTAGGCAATTATACACATGTTTTTGGTGGCAATTAGTATATTACGTAATGAACCACTGAAGTCCATATACCTAAGGTTACTTTGATTTCAGAAATGATCAATATTACTTTTATTTCAGAAATGATAAATATTTGTTTGCAATGTCCAGGTGTGTCTAACTTACCGTTTTGTTTCTATCTGGGTAACGTTAGAGTACGGTAGTTTGTGGTTCGTTTGCTACGGCCCTTGAGACATTGACAACGTAAGGGTGCTTTGGTTCTGGTACGTTCCAGCTGGGGTCCACACGTTTTGCTCCATGTGATGTTACATTGATGCATTGATGTGCGTGTGATTCCACCTTTTGGTTTCTCTGTGTGTCAATGGAGGAGACGTTGCTTCGTTGACGTTGGTGGTAGGTGTTACTGGCGGCTCATGTTTCCAGATGATGATTTGATGGCGTTCACTACTGTGTTTTCCTGAAAATGTATCGAAATGGTTATAATTTAAAAATCATATTACGTGGGAACTATGTCTTCCACTGAATTAATACCTAATAATAATTGAGAGGGGTTTAACGTTGATTGTCTTTCCTATTAGCATTTCTGACTGACGTGGTCTAAATGTTGCCCAGTCATTCTTGTCCTTCGTTATTTTTAATATACAGAGGCAGACAATCGTCTCGGCAGCAGGGGAGTAGAAATACATTTGTACAGTAGTTGTGGTTGTGTGTCAATGTGTTTTAATATTTATATGTAATCAGACGTACACACATACGGACATGCCTACCAACTCAATAAATAGGCCTAAGGCAAAATTATTGCGGGCTGTTTTAGGGTGTGTCACTATTGTTGGCGTCTAAATGTTGAGTTGGAATGAGTAGGTCATTAGTGTCTGTCCTGGTGTATATAGAGTAGGCAGTGCTGCCACCTCGTGGCGACTACACTTAGTGGTGCCGCAGCGTATGGGAGGAATCAACCATTTGAACCTTTGGTTTTCTTCTGTGTGGACTAGTTCCAATATTTATAGGGACTCATACCTACATACATACATCGGACTTACATACTTACTTCCTCATTAAATCACTAACATGATAGAAATATTGTGACCCTGATGTTTACTCACGTTTATCGGTACTCATACATGGGTCAGCTTTCCAGAAAATGTACAATTGGCATTTAGTAAGTTCAGCTCAATTAGGCTGCAATTTGGTCAATACTAGGTAAATTTAAGTATATTCGGCATTGCATTGATTCTAGCAATCTCTTAGGTTAGGTTCAACTGTATTGTTCATTTTCTTTTCGTCTGAATTTTTTTTTTATTTGAGAAAATTGGCAAAGTTGAATTGTGCATTTTCTGTAAATATGACCCACCAACATACCTACATCGGACATACATACATACTTCCTCATTAAATCACTAATCTAAAATAAATATTGTGACCGTGATGTTTACTTACGTTTAAGGAGTGTTTTTTTGCTTTGCTAGGTCCCTTGCGTCGTACCTAAAGTGCTTTCCTTTGCGTGTGTGCTGACTCGTTTACTTCCGTGTAGTACTACCTAGAAAGTAGATATGTCTGAATTATCCATGTGTGTGCATTGGCGTAAGCGATAAACGTAACGATATAGTTAATTTCAACTGCCGACTCGGTATTATTGGGTTGACAGTGACTGCACCCAGTTGTTTACTTTCTGTTCGTAATTGTGTCCGGCTGAACGATAGAGTTCAATTCAACTGCCGACTCGGTATTAATGGGTTGACAGTGACTGCACCCAGTTGTTTACTTTCTGTTCGTGTGAAATTCACATGTGTAGTCCTTTACTTATGCGTAAAACCAACAGTGTTAGTCTGTTAATGCCGTCAACGGCCCAGGTAATCGTGTCCGACCCAATCCTAACGTGTGCCGCCTGGCTCGGACCCCGCCTACTCGCCCATACGTGTTCCGAGTTAAAGTGGCTAATGGAAACTTTCTTTGAACCCGGCCACACTCAGCGTACAATTCCGCAATAGCATGCACATAACTGAAGTAACTCAATGTACCAACCTCATAGAAATAGTAGTTTGGGTGTCCCTGCAGCGATAATTGTAAATGCCGGTGGAAGTACGTGTGTATGTGTCGAAGACATGTTGTTGTTGGATGGCGGAAGTGTCTTGCCGGAAGTCTTTCACCGTGGTGCGCTCTCGGAAGGTATGTAAAGCGGCATGTAACATTGTCCATAGGCAGTGACGCTGTGAGATGGTTCGAGCGGGGCGTGTTTTGAATCCCCATTCACGGCAACGTTAACGTAAGTTTACACCAAGATTGTAATTTATCTGTGCGCATTTCGGTTAAATCGACTTTACTAATAGCTAGGTGTATTAATATGCTGGCGATTCATTGTAGTGGATGCCTAAGTTTGTAGGAAAATAAGTGCGAGAAACCTTTTGCAGACCCAGGGGCCCATCTCTTATAATCGTTGTACAGTTATGGCGCTGCGTTCGCTGTGTTTCGGTAAATCGCATTCGCTTATTGAAATAAGCGGTTTGGCAGCCGTTCGTCTAGGCCTACATAGGAAGGAACAGCAGTGGTGAGTGAGTGAGTGAAATTGGTTACTTTACGCCCTTATCAACACATTGAAGATGGTTATATCAAGGGCGGAAGAGCTGAGAGGGAGTGAGTGAGTGAGATTGGTTACTTTAGGCCCTTATCAACACATTGAAGATGGTTATATCAAGGGCGGAAGAGCTGAGAGGGAGTGAGTGAGTGAGATTGGTTACTTTAGGCCCTTATCAACACATTGAAGATGGTTATATCAAGGGCGGAAGAGCTGAGAGGGAGTGAGTGAGTGAGATTGGTTACTTTAGGCCCTTATCAACACATTGAAGATGGTTATATCAAGGGCGGAAGAGCTGAGAGGGAGTGAGTGAGTGAGATTGGTTGCTTTACGCCCTTATCAACACATTGAAGGTTATATGAAGGGCAGGAGAGCTGAGAGGGAGTGAGTGAGTGAGATTGGTTGCTTTACACCCTCATCAACACATTTAATATGGTTATATCAAGGGCAGGAGAGCTGAGAGTGAGTGAGTGAGTGAGATTGGTTGCTTTACGCCCTTATCAACACATTGAAGGTTATATCAAGGGAGGGAGAGCTGAGAGGGAGTGAGTGAGTGAGATTGGATGCTTTACACCCTTATCAACACATTGAAGGTTATATCAAGGCCGGGAGAGCTGAGAGGGGATGAGTGAGTGAGATTAGTTGCTTTACAACCTTATCAACACATTGAAGGTTATATCAAGGGCGGGAGAGCTGAGATGGAGTGAGTGAGTGAGATTGGTTGCTTTACACCCTTATCAACACATTGAAGGTTATATCAAGGGCCGGAGAGCTGAGAGGGAGTGGTGAGTGAGGTTGCTTTACGCCCTTATCAACACATTGAAGGTTATATCAAGGGTGGGAGAGCTGAGAGGGAGGCACTTTATGCTCATACCCAGGAAATAGAGATAGAGAAGAAGGGAGAGAGAGACGGCAGCAGTAACCCTATATAACACCAGGGGGCAGTACAAGTGTTCCAGTAGAGTTCATTACTACTAACGGGTCAGATTGTCAGAAAATGTACAATTGGCAGCTCTACACATTGAGGAAATCTTGCTAAATTAGGCTGAAAAATAATAAATACCGGGTATATCTGACTATATTTGGTGTTGTGTTGATTTAAAGTATGTGTTTTGCTGTATTAAACTGTATTTTGAAGCTCATTTCTGTCTTAAATGTGGGTTATTTGAGAGTATTGGCAGAAGTGAATTGTACATTTTCTGGAAATCTGACCCAGGTTATAAAGTCGTGAAAGCAGGACAGGAAACATGCAGTATATGGGTCAGATTAACATTGGCAGCTGTACACATTTAGTTAATTCTGCTACATAAGGTTGCAATTTGGTCAATAATAGGTAAATTCGAGTATATTCACCATTGTGTTGATTCTAGCAATCTGTTTAGTTAGGTTGGACTTCATTTTCGTCTGAAATTTGGGTTTTTTGAGAAGATTGGTGAAGGTGAATTGTACATTTTCTGAAAATCTGACCCATATGTATTTTTTTAAATAATTGTATTGACTGAATCTCCACATATTGTGGTATATCTCATTCGTCATCAAATACATAGCAAAATGTAGTTAAGTTTAACATCAGTTTATTTTATGCTGTTTTGATAATTCAATTAAAACTTTAAATTTGATCTAAGTTACTCTTCTCACATGTTAACCACTGCACAGCCATCTGACAGGTTCCTCTTGACTCACATCACAAACACTAACTCTATACTCTATTGAGGCAATGCACAAAAACATTGACCAAGTCGACATGCGTTTTTATTATTATGATTAAATGTATGGCCTATGTAATAAAAAATAAAATAAAAAAAAATACAGGAGTCTGAAAACCAAGTCACTCTCAATACATACATAAGACACAAAGACTTTTTAAAAATGTGTTTGCCCCGTAAAATACAATAAAATAATAATACTAAGGTACATACAGCTTTCATTAGGTTTCATTTCATTGGGTTTCCATGAGATTACCATTGTACTGCACAAAGGAACTGGACTCAATAAAATTTCTTTAAACAAAATATTATAGAATGGAATACCAATATATGTATACCCTGTGTTC